>SJYT01057381.1:425858-539959 GCA_006410635.1 Cephalophus harveyi
GGGAGCGCGCGGGGTGGGCGGGAGGAGCGGGGGTGGGGGACGCGGCCGAGCGGAAACGCTGCACAGAGGAGCCTCAGCGAACCAAGAAAAAAGAGAAAGTGGCAACGAAAACAAGGGCAAATTGAACCCTCCTCGGGGATTTCCAGTGAACTAACCCGACTCGGACATTCAATAAATACATCGTCCCTAATGAGTGTGCGTGCGCGTGCACCCCGCACCCGGCCGCCCTGGACGCGGACGCGGAGCCGCCGGGGTGCTGGGGGCTGCCCTTCTCCGGCGAATAATTCCTCTGCCGCGCGCAGTCAGTTTTGGGGGGGTGCTGCTTGGTTAGGTCCGGAGCTCCCCAGCTTAGCCGCAGCCTTGAAGCCCTTGCGAGGTCTCGTGATGAATGGTGGGCGCGGAGCACTTGTGTGTGATGTGGTCCTTCTCCTGTGTGCAGGGGAAGAGATGCCCTCCTAGGTAGGTTTTAGTGGCTCCATTATTGCGAAGGTATAGACCTGAAGGGCAGCGGTAGCCAAACCGCAGACAGAACGGATTTTTACCTCCGCGTCCCCTTAAGGTTCCCTTTCTTGTGTCTGTATGCGTGTATGTATATATGGAAGATGGAACACAGATTTCATTCAATAAATCTGAGATCTCCAGGTGCAGGCGTTTGAATAGTCGGTGCCAGCTCCCCGTGTTTTCCTTTCCTGCCGATTTTGCTTGGATCCGACTCAAAAACCGAGAGAGTCTCGTGGTTTTGTTTACACTGAACGGGGAGGGTAGGAACAGAGCCATGGGGCCCCTTTCATTAATATACAGTGAGGATTTTGTCTAAATTACCGCTATGAATTTCACAGTACACGCTTTCAAAAGCAGTCTCAGGTGGCCTGATGAAACGGGAGAGCGCCTCCGCAAACACATCCACTTTCTTTCTTTTCAAGGAGAGTGTGTGCGCGTACGGGAAGCCCCCCAAAACGTCGTGCTCCTCGAAATCAGAAATGCACTTCTGTTGCGAGCTGGGTCCCCTCGGTCCTCCGCCTCCGCGTACTTAGTTCTCCAGTCGCTCCCCAGCCCCACCCATCCGCCCCCTCCCTCTGCGGAGTGTGATTGTTTTGTCTGGAAAAAAAAAAAAAATCCAAAGTATATAACAAGGGGAGAACAGTTAGTGCTGACTTTCATTTGCATACATTTTCATATATTTTGGTGAAAATAATAGACGAGTGGAGAGCCGGGCTTCGAGGAGTCAGAGGAAAGAGAAGACTGAGGAGGTGCCGCTTCTGGGGAGTTGAGAATATGTCTTCTCCCCCCAGACCAGTCACCTTATTTATTTTTTTAAAATAAAACTTCTTCCTTTATTTTAAAATCTAATCCTGGAAGTTTGCTCGGTAAGTGTTTTTCATTTTCTTTCCCTGCGTTCTCGTTTCTGCCCCTCCTTTCCGTTTACGGTAGGCTCTCGTAGGCTTGGGGGCTTATTTTCAGGGCTTGGGACGAGAGAGAGCTCACGGGCAGCTGTTTTGAAGGAAGGAAGTGGAACAGTGTTGGGGGGAGAGTTCAAAAACTCAGCCCTCCGAAAATATTACATAAAAGGTGGACTCCTTCCAGGGATCGCCACAGCAAGGCACTTTACTTTTTTTTTTTTTTCCTGGGGAGGAGGAGGAGCTTGCTATTAATTTTAATTGTTGATTGTTAGGGAAATACGAAGGACCCAGAAAAGAAGTGATGATGAAGCACGCAGTAGTATACATATTTCTTGCTTTTGGATTTCTTACCGCCCCCCCCCCCTCCTCCCCCGAGAATCTGGACTAGAGGGGAAGAAGCCCCTTTTCTGTAGCTAATGCTGATGTGTTGAACTACGTGTGCCTGCCTGGGATTGGGGTGGAGGATTCCTGCTGGGAGAAGAGGGGTGGAGTGAGAGGGGGGGGCGCTTGGCAAAGGGAGGGCAGAGAGATGGAGAAGGAGCAGGGGAGGAAGAAGAGGCAGGAAGTCAGTGCCCCCCTGGTTATTGCCGCGTCTGGCGAGCAGGCGGCAAACTGCAGCCTTTCCACTTGGTAGTGAAAGTCCATCAGAAAGAGGGTGATCAATCAAAACTAACCAGGACACCCTACACTTTATTCCCAAAGGAGGCTGCAGCTATAGTGGTTTACTGTGTTTGCTATTTTTGACAGCTGCACCCCACCCCCTTGCCTCTGGTCCCTGGCTTTTAGTAAAAATGAAGGGTACAGTTACTTGCTAGTTGCAGATAATTAGAGAAAATTGGATGGTGGAATTAGCTAGGCCAAGTCCAAGCCCGTGTGAGCACCTTACTTTAGTGAAATGGGCTGGAGAGGATGCTAAAAGATTCTTGGTTTTGTTCTTTTGAGAGGAAGGCGAGCCTCTGGGGGGGGGGGTGGTGATGGTGGAGTAGTAGCCTCAAATAGCTGGAATATGATTGCACTTCTGTCTCCAAAACACCTTGCAATTGGAAATTTGTAATTTCTCTGGAAACAGTTGATGCCAAATCAATGAAATGGTTTGTCAGGAGGGAGGAAGAGGTTTCAGTTGGGGAGGGGTAAGAATCGCCAGTTTTCCACTCCCTGTTTGCGTGCTTGGCAGCGTCGCTTTTGACTGAGGTTAACTCTCTGTGCTCCATTGGACCAGATGCCATATAGAGCTGCTCCCTGAAGATCATTTGTTTCCTTGATGGGGAACATTTCTGAGCAGAGCATATTGGTTGCCATAGCGAGAGAAAGAAAAGGAAGAACACTGGCCACATTAAGCTATATGTTTGTGCACTGGGCTTTAGATAAAAGGACCGTGGCTCAGCCAAAGAGAAGAAGCCAAGCTAGAGATTTCTAGCGCCACCAAAACTAGCTTTATTTTGTTTTGGACTTTTACAGTTGAAACATATAAGCTAATTTTATTGGTTGTTGTTAATTTTATATGACACGGTTTACTGAACAAAATAAACTTTGGAAGTGCTCGGGAGTCGAAGTCTTGACTTGTCAGCAGGGGGCGCACTGACTCGTCTTAGCAAGTACGCTGTAAAATGTAGCTGTTTTCAAAAGCTGAACTTGCCAAATGCACAAATGGTCCCTACCTTTCTATGCATATTCACAACCAGGAGCGAATTCACTGCATAACACAGGGCCTTAAAGTAGGGGGACAATGACCTCCCCATTTCCCACTCAGCCCCATCTGTGAAATGGCCTGGGAAAGGAAAACCGGCTTAAAACAGTATTCCTCCATGTCTTTCTGTGAAGAGGATATAAGTATGGAAAACAGAGTTGGTCAGTGAAAGCAGAAACGGTTTGTAAAATTCTTATGGATATGCGGTAACCTACTCCATAGGTTACCTTTCAGGTTGTATTTTTGGGGAAACGGTCACGAAGAGAAAGATGTGTTCTAAAGGTATTATCTATTAAATGGTGAACAGTCTTCAACTTGAGGCAGGCTTTGACTTCTAAATAAACCCCAGCTCCTGGAGACTTCGTCCAGGCTTCCTGGATCTCTTTTACTCCATTCGATATATAAAGGCGCCTTTAAATCTTGGCAACTCCTCTGATTGTGGCAAGATTCTGAATTTATCCTTGAAAGGGTTTGTTAGGGAAAAGGAAATACAAAATAGCCGACGGTAAGAGGTCACTGTGAGCTTGAAACTTTTTAGCACAATACGATTTAATGCAGTTGCAGAAAAGTTTTCACAGAGCTCAGGGTTTCCGCCTTAGAGATTTTTAGATAGGGCCAAGGAAGACTGAACTTTATTGTGGTGAAGGATGAAAAGATTCGAGGAAAACTTCCTAAAATAGTGAAGGGCAAATGCTACCCGGTTCTGAGGAATTAGTCAGTTTGCCACTAACAGTTTTCCCAAGGAGATTTGGAAAGCTTGACTCAGAAAGGGGAGCTGTGAGTGACTGGAAGTGAGAAGCTGGTTTCCACGGTTCAGCAGCTCCCGGCACCTGTGTGTCACTGAGCCTGGAGGAAGGGCCCCGGGCTGGGGGCTCTGCAGGAGGGGGAAAGACACCTTATTCTTTCGAACTTGACTCGAAGCCAGCCAGGATCCAGCTAGAAGTTTTTCTTTGAAACTAACTTGCGAAAGTCAAGGTTTGGATGTAAGTGGTATTTCATCTAGGAGGGTTGGAAATTATGTGAGTAACATATGCAAGGGAGCACTTTGAAAAAGATTTTAATTCCAGGATTTTTATCCGCCAGCTCTCACATTTAGAGTAAGGAAATGTACAGGCAGGTTTGTGCAAATAGCACAAAGTAGAAGATGGAAGAAACGTGTAATCTGAACCCAAACATTGCTTTTTCTTCAGCTCTCTGGACATTTCAGACAAAAGATTTCTGGGGGAGATCCACAGGCACTAGACCAGTGCCTCAAAGCTCTAGGTTACTTTGCATGCCCTGAGCTGCTGAATGCATTTTTTAAATTACTAAGGAAAAAGGCAGGTTTTCTATTTAGCCGGGCATTTTGCAAAACAATGGTTAAGAACTCTACATATTTGGAGCGTGATTTTCGGTATCACTTTTCATGAGATCTGGGATCATTCCTATCTTGGCTGCTGCGTACGTTCCTTTTTTGCAAAGTTACTTTTTAAAAAAACCTGTAAGAAAAGAAAAGCTTGTTTCTCATGATATCTACATTCTTCGGTTATCTAAAGTAAAGGAAATAGAAAATAATAATTCTGGGTAAAGCAACAAGTTAATTCGAGAACTGGCATATTATAGAGACCGTGTTAACATTCCATAACGATTTGGAGGTGAAAATAATCAAGCTGGATATAAATTAAGATCCAAAGAGCCGGGCCAAGCTATAGACTTTTAATTGTTGGGGATAGTGAAATTGCTTTTGCCAAATGAGAGAATGAAGAACACTACCTGAGTCAAGTGTACAAAATACAAAGTGGGTATTTACTCACTTGCTCCCATTTGAGAGCAATGAAGTGCTCCTTCGGATACCATGGCAGTATAGAAGCACACTGCCATTAGCATTTACAAATTCAAATGTTCTACATACTCTCTACCCACACTGTATGCTGTATACAAAGAAAAGGGTTCTTCAACAGTAGCTTTTGGGTGGAGATGAGCATTTGTCGCCTGGCTTGGCGGTGGGTGAGTTATTTCTCCATCTTGCTAAGTTCTTGGAAGCGTCCCAATGGCTCCCCCTCGTTCTTCTTCGTATCACTTTGATAACTGACTGATCTGATCTGTAGGAAAGGAGCAAGCACTTGGTTTTCTTAGACGGCCTGGAAGGAGGAGTGATCAAGTCAGACACTTGTGCTCTCTCACCCTAAAGCAAGCAGCTTTACTTCTGATGCCTATAGGAAAGCTTTAAACTACAGACTATCTCAGATTGTGGGACCTAAGTTAAAAAGGCATGATAAATTGGCAATTGAGTATATGCTTTAAAAACAGCCTGTTTCCCACAGTTTGCCCACGGTAGCTGCATTCATGCACCTGACAAGTCTGGTAATGAAAGCTACCAATTTCTAGGGAAGCCGTGGCTGACACGACATGATGGACTATTCTTGCCTGTCCCCCTTCAACCCCCGCCCCCACAATGTTCTTCTTAGAATTTAAATTCGAAGGGCTAGGTAACTGAGAGCCCAGCTGATGGACTGGAGTGACGATGATGATTTATTAACAAAAACAAGTGGGTAGGTCTAGCTGGAAAAATATTCCAAGGTCAACTTGGTGTTTTTGTGTCTGTGTTTTGAAAAACAAAATATTAACTCAGCTTTGCCAGGGGGGTGGTTGGATTCCCCCACCCCCCCGCCAAGCTTGTGGCCTTAACAGAAATAATTCTCTTTCTTGAGGACACCCTTGGCCCAGAACCCCCCAAATTCCCTATACAACTTCTCCTGAGTTGGAACTAGGTAGTCCCCTGATGGATGAGTCTTTGTGGCACACTAGGAAACAATTCTTGCACTTGGGTGCCTCTGGGTGTTTTTTTTTTTTTTTTTAATTCGATTTTTTTGACACTTGAACTTAGCTATTGTCTGAGGAGCTGGGTGCAGATCACAGCTCATCAGGCTGGAGGCTGCTCTTTTAGGCGTTTTCCCCAAATGCTGCTTCTGTAGCATGTTCTCTCCTGTGAATATGAAAACTCCCACTTCATTGCCCTGTTCCCTCCCTATCCTGGACCACCAGCTTTAGGGGGGTCTTCAAGAAAGGTCGGCTGTTTTGTTCACTTTTAGAATATGGTCCCAGTCGTCATAGTATCTGTTACTTCAGATACTCCTTGGTTTGCAGCAATATCATTTCAGCACTGAAATATCTGGCAAAGAGTCTTTGGTTGTAGAACTTGCTCACCGCAGCTTCATGCACACTGGGGCTGGTTAGTACCCTGTTAAAAGTTTTGTGTCTGCTTACAGTTTTGAAGGCCCACCTCCTCCCCCCAGATTTCGAGGTAGGGAGCTTGGCTGCCCAGTAGAGCCTAAGGGGAGGATCCCAAGCTCACAGTGCTGCTGGACAGACGTCAGATTTTAATTTAATATTATATCAGAGTGCAGAAAACCTCCGGAAGTCAAGACATGTATTGTCCAAATGGCTTAGACTGTGTTCCCTTTATTTGAAATTCACATCGCAGAAATGAAACAAGTAAAAATTCATTTGGAAAAACAGTGACTATTAAAGTCTCCTAAACCTGAAACACTCTAGGATGTCAGCGCTGGGATCTGGCAAGCGACTCCTTTGCAGGGTTAGGAAGCCAGACTGGGGCGTTCCCTAGGAAGGTTCGCCTTGGGGGCCTCTCTTCCCGGCGGCAGGGTATGCCTGCCCGCGCCCCACTGTGATGTGCGACCCTGCGAAGCCGCTTCTCTGGCAAGGGCAGCGGCTTGTGGGGGTCCCAAGGCCGAGCTCCGCTTCCTTATACTGCATGTTATTTTATTGAGAGCATCGTTTGCATAATAAAATGAAGGGGACCCACTACTCCCCTTGTCTCCATAAACACTGTCCTCAAGGACTTTGAGACTGTTATCTGAACACCCAGAGCGGCCTTCAGAAGTCGAATTAGCCTTGCTTTTCTAGGGAAAAAGAAAAATGGAAAGTGATTAAAAGCAAAAGGGCCGGGGAGAAAGAGTAGGGTAGAAGGAGTGGGGTAGGGGAGAAAGCGGGAGGGATGGAGAAGAGCTGGTCCAGCCGCACCGGGGGGAGGGAGACCAGAGCGGGTGCGGGATGGAGCGCAGGGAAACGCTGAGTCACCCTAACCGGTCACCGGGGACACCGCGGCGACCTGCCGCAGCCCGGGGAGGGATGAGCATCTCCTTAGAGGCCTCCTTCCCGCCGCCGCCGCCCCCGGAGCCTGGCCGTGGAGCTCGGCGCCGCCCGCCCGCCTTTGTCACCGGCTCGGTGCGCGGCCGCGAGCTCCCGCGGTGGGCTTTGTTCTGGCGGAGCGGGGTAGGACCCCTCGCCCCGCCGCGCCCCCGCCCTCCGCGAGCTGGGGACGGTGGGGGTGGGGACCGGGCGCCTGGGGACGCGGACCCGAGGAGCGTCGGCGGGCGCCTCGGAGCCCGTGATTTCTTCCTGCGCTCCTTTCGTAATTGAGCTGTTCTCCTTCGGGGCGGGGGCCGGGCGGCGCCGGAGTAAGGGGAGCGGGAAGGGGGCGCCCGCTCTCGGCCAGCCGCAGCGGAGAGCGCAGGTCCCCGCGCATTCGCATTGTGTGCGTGTGTGCCCGGCCGGAGGGGTGCGGGCGTCTAGGAAGGAGGGGAGCCGCTGAGGCTCGGCCCCCGGTTCCAGGTTTCTGGCAGCGGCGGGGCGCCACGGGTCGGCGCCTGGTTCTCCCCTAAGATCTGCTTTCGAAGTGCTTGGGGGCCGCGCGTGGGCGCTGTGGACGCACCCTGGGTCCGGGGGCTGCCCACGCGGAGCGCGCAGATTCCCCGGTCGCCGAGGCCTGTGGCTGGGGACAAAGAGACAGACGGCTGGAGAGAGCGGAGGGCGGGCGCACACAGGATCCAGGCGCGCAGCCACCGAGGGTACCTCTCCAGGAGCCCCCGCGCCTCGGAGCCCCGGGGCTTTGCGTCTGGAACGTTCGCCCCTCGCAGAGCCCGCTCCCTCCTCTCACCCTTGCATTTAGCAAACGGCGTGGGATCGCGTGTTACCTTCTTCCTAGCCGCCCCCAAAGGTGTGGGCCAGATTGCAAGAGTTGCTGCTGTTATTGTTTGTCAAACAGGCCCTTTCTCCTGGGAGAGGGGCGAGGGGCATGTGGCGGATCCTGGGCCAGGATTACATTAATCAAAGCATTATTTCCCCAGAGAAGCCCAGCACAAATGAGAGTAAATCCTAATAAAATTGGATCGCGGAGAAATGGTGCGCTTTAAGTAATCTGGGCTGCCTGATAACAATCTCACATTTATAAGATGTGGGTGGGTCTTAAAAAAAATCTGCACACCTCTGGCCTTGGCTGCTGGGTCCGGATCGGGACGGGGACAGTCCTCACCCCGAGCTCAGCTGAACGTCTGGAGTGAGAAAGGGACGTGGGCACCCCTGGAGTTTGAGGTTCCGCTCCAAAGGCACTCTCGGCCCGGGCGCCCCCCTGGAACATCTGCATGGGCCCTGGAACTCCCCACCACCACCCTGCCCGTGCCCTGCGAGGACGCGGCTCCGTTCCTCTGGGATCGTGACCCCGCCGTCCATCTCCAGCGACGCCGCAGGGAGCGCGTTTCCCGCGGGTCGCGGCGCGGAGCCCACCATGCGGTCGGCGGGACTGCCAGGTTTCTCCGGCTACCGGTCCAGGGCCCGCCGGGCCAGGGAAGGGGGTGACTGCCGGGGACGCCGGGGGTGCTGCTGGCTGGCGACGCTTCTGGCACTTTCGGGTTGTCCCAGCCTGGCAGCAGGCTCGCGTTTCTTCGGCCTCCGTCCCGGGTTTGGTAGAAAACTTTCCGAAGCCCCCGCGCGGCCAAGCCGGAGAGACGAGCTCCCTTTCCCACCCCGAGCTCCGAGCAGGCAGGTGGAGCCCACCGGCCAGGAGGCGGGCTCTCGGGCAGCGCCCATGCCCTCTCCTGCTGCGGGACCCGAGAGCGAGCTAGGCGGTGACAAGTGGGAGAGCGCCGTCACCAGCCCGTGGGCGAGCATCAGCCTCCCGGCTCCGCGCGCCTTCCGGGGACGCGGGGCCGAGCCTGCTTCGGTGCCTGCCACCCGGCCCCTCCTCCGCGCCCGAGGCCAAGGCCCCGCGAGCGGCGCCCCCTGCAGGCCGACGCCGGACGAGCCCGGGAGGCCCGGCCGCGTGGGGTTCACGCGCTGCCCACGGCCGCGCAGGGCCCGGCGGCGGCGGAGCGGGAGACGGCAGGAGGACGGCGAGGGGCGCGCCCGGCCACTCTTCCCTGGCCCTTCCGCCCGGATCCCAGCCCCTCTACGGTCGGCGCCTGGCATCCTCCACTGGAACCGGCGGCCCAGCGCCTTGTTCCCGGCCCGCTAGCTCCGGAGGCCGGAGAGCATCGCTGTACCCTCGCGCGGCAGTGCCCGGCACTGGGGGCCCTCCTTACGGAGGAGAGCTGCTCGGAGCGGCGTGCGGGCGGGTGTACGTGCGCGTGAGGGTCTGTGTGTGTGTGTGTGTGTGTGTGTGAGTGCGGTGTGCGTGATCGGTATGTGTGTGCGCCCGTGTGTGCGCGTGCGGGGTGAGTGTCCGGGTATATGTGTCAGGGTCTGTATGTGTGGGTGCGGCGTGCGTGATCGGTGTGTGTGTCGGGGGTGTGTTCAGTGTGTGTGTCTGTGTGTGCGCGTTGGGGGTGTGTGCGCTCGTGCGGAGTGTGTGTCCGGGTCAGTAGGTGTGCGTGCCGCATGCGTGATCGGTGTGTGTGTGTGTGTGTGCGCGCGCGCGCGCGCGATGTGTCCGTTGGGGGTGTGTACGCGCGTGTGCGCGCTTGCGGGGTGTGCGTGTGCGCGGGCGGCGTGCGTGGGCGTGCGGTGCGCGCGCAGGGCAGGGCAGGGCAGGGCAGGAGGTGGTGAGGAATGCGCCGGTGCAGCCTAGAGATGTAAATCTGCCACCTAGAGCTCCCCCGCCCCCATACAGGTGTCTCAATCCTCGCCTTCATCCCTTCTGAGACCCGAGAGATCCCTCTTGGGGTCCCGGGATGTTCCGGGATCCCCGGACTCACGTGAGCCGGGGGAGCCCAAAAGGGACAGTGTTCGCTGAGAAATGCGGCCGAGATCTTTCCCAGGCTCCCGCTTGCCCTTGAGACTGGATTTCAGGGGCTTGGGTATCTGCTTCCTCTCCGGTCTTGGCCTTGAAGAGGGCTTGCGTGGAGGTTGTTTTTATGTTTGGAAGCATAGAGTAGAAGTAGGAACCAGTTGAAAAATCACTTTTTAAGCTGGCCAGTTTGCTGGCTCCTTTCTAGTGATGGGAATTTTTTTTTCTGGGTGAGGAGTGAAGACACACACACCTTTTCAGTTCTGAAATAACGACTCCCCCTTCCTCCAGTCTCTGATTTCCATAATTTCATACAAAACAGGGCTGTCAGTTATCTCCTGTTAGAAAAGAGAAAAGCAGACTAATAGAAGAAAACTTGGGCCAAATGAAATTCCTCCTACTTAGGACGTTAACCAGCCCCATCCAGATTGTTCAGCTCTCAAGGGAGAACACAAGGCAGGAAGAATTCAGAAAAAAGGCTAAATATTTCTCTCCATCATTGAGAATATGAACCCAATTGCCCGACTGTATTTTTGGTAACATGACTTTCAGAGGATCCTGAAAATAAACTTTATAAATACTTTTAGTGTTCTCTTTTTGTCCTAATGTTTGCATCTAAGGATTTTCAATAATTTGGAAATACTGGTGGTATATATTTTTTGTTTCTTGGATTTAGGTGGACATTAGGTGGTTTAACACTCAGCGGCAATTCTTGTAAGACCTCCTGTTCTGGAAAAAGTCCCTAAGTCAAATTTGCACACACTTACCTCTAAAGACCCTCACCTACCAGTATCGTCATACTATTTGTCACTCCTTTTTATAAGATATGGTATAGACAGCTAAATTTTAGTAAAGAATGTTAATAGTAAAATGTCAGTGTTTAACTAGATGAACTTTGGTTTTTGGAATCAAAGTTTAGCTTTTCTTTGAATTATTTATCAAGATGTTTGTCCATAGGCCTTCCTAAGAGAAGGACAAGGTAGGGGGTGGGCAACCACTAATTTATTTAAAGCATATGTAGATGTAAGATTAAAAAGCTAGCCTTTTGGAAAACAGTAATAACTAAACCATGTCTATAAACACCTACCTTGGGGACTGTGAAAAAAGGAAACCTAATTACTCTCATAGAAAACAGCCTCAGTGAACAGTTAACTAAAATATTGTATGGCAGTCCCCCGAAAGCTCCTCCTCCCCTTCAGTATAAGACCCTTTGGTAATATACACATATTTATACATGATGTAAATATACATATGCACGAGGGTAGATGTTTATGTACATAACATAACAAAATATATACATACCCCAACTGAATACATTTGCATATAACATGCCCATGTGTAATATACCAAACTTCTATGATTAACAATACATTCTATCACAGATAGTCCTAAAATAAGAGTAAATCTTTTCCCTATTGAAAACAAATTTAAAATTTCTTTTGAAATCTGAATTGTGCCAGCCCTAGATGACACCATAAGAGTCAGTAGAAAAAAATCCATGCACTATATTAATATTTTCAGCATGCCCCCTTTTAAAATACTACAAACAACTCATTTCACATAAATAAAAAAGGCATCATTCTTAAGAATTTAAATATAAACATTCTATCTAAATTCAGGTACTTTTCATCTTTTTTCCCTGCAAATGAAGTGCTATTGTCTTATGACAAAAATTAAATTTGGCACACAGTGAAAAAGAACATTAGTTTTATTTTTCATTCTGCTGTAAAGAAAACATTTTTAAAGTAGTTTAATTCTGTAGACCTTTCTATCATTAAAAGACATTCACTAGTCTAGTGATAATTCGAAATGAGAAAGCAAGTTGGAGGCACATATTTATCCTTGAGATGATTTGTGTAATATGGGATGGCATGTTACTTATTTGCTTCTTTTTAGATATTGTTTTGAATTTTTGTATTTTCAAAGACTTTTTTTTTAATTAAAATGAATAAAATGAATACATTGGCAAGACTCCAAGGGCTCCTTCACACTGAGCAAATGTAAAGAAACATTATACATTAATGTTATGGTTGAAGAGTTATTTGTTCTCACTGATAAAAAGAATCAGAATGATAAAGTTTTGAAATTTTCTTGAAGACCATGATAGAAGGAGCTCTCTCATGTGAGTTATTTTTACTGATATTACAAATTATTTTATCAGCTTTTCTATGTTTATGTAAATGTGTATTTCTTTACTGAAAATATATATATGGTGTTTATGATGGCATTTATTCCCACATGTAATTTATTGCTTGTTTATTTCAGAGTATTTCAAAGATTGATGCCTCATCCGTGGTATCTAAATATTAGTGATGAGCTTGTGAAAATAAAAATCAGTTTAGCCCAAGTGCTATTTTGAAGTTTGTTTTTTAATCTGTTAAAAATTTGAAGTTAAAATGATGGAAATGCCATAAATGAAAAAAAAAAATAAAAAGAATAGTCTTGAAAAAAGTAAAAGAATTTTACTCTAGATGGGGTTTTAAATCAACTGTAAGCATAAGTTAGGCTTTTATTTTAGAAAGATTTCTACATGATAGTGTGGTTTGGTAGGAAAAGACGCATGCTATATAATGATCTAAAATTGAACAATGTGTATTCAAAAATTTGGATAAAGAGTCATTCACTCCAAAAGTGTAAAAGCATCTTTTCTGTCAATTTTATTAATGAAGTGAGTAAAGGACTGTTTTAGTAAGCTCAAGTTACACATGTAGAAAGATTTGTAAGAATAAATACTTTGGTGTTCTGTGGCCGGAAAGCAGACAGAACTATAATATAGCAAATACAACTCCCCAGAAAGGTAGGCACTAAGATGCAATTTTTAAAAAATTTGTCAGTTACAGCAAAGAAGGAAAATAGCTTATTAACTCAGGGCAACTATAAAATGTTGACAGATATCAAGTTTCATAGCCAACCAGGCTCTTAGAGAACTGCTCGGATATTGGTGGAGACCAACTTATTCTGTGAAAGCAGTTTGCAAAGTGAATTATTTTCTTAATAGTCTCACATTTAAACTCCAGCTTCAGGGACTAGCCATCTTCTTCCTCCCTCCCCCTCTGCCTTTCCTTTCCCTCTCCCCCACTTTGCTTTTTTTTAAGTCTGTGAGCAGTTGGGCGGGTCTGCTTTTGAGGTTCTCAGGCACCTCAGGGGCAGGGGTCCAGGTACTCAGCCTCACTAGTTAGGCACCATCAGTGACTCACATGGAGGTGAGGTGCATCTATGCTTTCTCAAAACCTTATTCTCTTTCCTCATCCAGCTGCTCTCATCTTTTAAAGAGAGAACTAGGCAATGTCTACCGAAGGCAAACTAAGTGAGAGAATTTAATTATTTGGAGAATTCAGGCATTGCTGCACACCCTTCTGCCTAGCTATTAAAAAAAAAAAAAAAAGAAGAGAGAGTGAAATTTGAACAGTCTGGACTGGCTATCTATAGTGATTAAATTTGTAAGCTAGCAACAGATTCAAGAAGGTCTTGCCTGATTCTTCATTGTACTGATTAGGAGTGATAGAACCCACACCTGAATGGACCTCAAGGTGAGACAGTTACTAGATAAATAAATAAAAAGAGAGGAGGGGCCTGACTTACCAGGTTTGGTGGAGTGCATTGATGGAAGTTATTAGATAATTGTTCACCTTTCTACTTAGCCCCATGAGAGGAGACACACACACGTATTATAAAATACATTAAATTAATGTTAAATAGCCCAACTGGGATTGCTGAAGTTATTTACATTTAGCAGTGGATTAAAATGTTAGCATTATACATTTAATGAATTAGAATCCTGTATGCTTGGACTTGGAAACATGTGCTGAACACATTTTCAAGGGTCTTGTAGGGAGGACAATTTTCTCAGTGTAATTTTAATTCAAAGGTGCAGTTCCTCTACCCTGGACTAAAATATGGCAGGACAATATTACACATTGTAGGTGATAATTAGGCCGATAGACTATTTTAAAGTAGTCTTTGGTAAAGTAGGATAAGGCTGAGCATGATTTGGGTTCAGCTTAAAGAACATTAGTAAATCTTAATGATAGGCAATGTTTAAAAAGATTTCTAGTGGCAAGTATTATTTTAAAAATAGCACCTAGAATTTGTATTCATAAACTTTGCTTTCTTTCTCAAAAGTTACTGGAAAATTATGGAACTGCTTTTTTTTTTTTTTTTTGCATTCGTCTAATTAAACTACTGAAGTATTATTATTCTAACACATAAAGCTATTCCAAGAACAAATAATGTGTGCTAGGTGGAAAAAAAATATTGCTGATTTCGTATTTGCTATAATATCAGGATGAAGTGGCTAGGTGAAAACTATGGGCAAGTAATACTTCATATTTATTTATAAAGTTGTTTTATTATACAAACTGAAATTATTTATTAATGTTAATCCTAGAAAAAGTGTGATGATTTTTTGAAATTTTTCATGGTTCCTATTTCTAGATGCACATAAAGATAAGGAAATAGAGCGTTAGTGTTTGCCTGCACAAAAATTAAGCATCTAGAAAAATTTAATGAATAAGTAAAGGAGATGTAGCAACTGGACAGTTAAACCCAAGGCGTACTTGTGCTGTTTCCAGTTACTAGTCATCCTACCCCCTTTTTCCCCCTTGAGCCTCCCAAAACTTACACAACGTGGAATTGTTGCAGAATCACTAATTAGTCTTTACCCCAAACCCCTTTCAACAAAATGATGCCATCCACCAAAGATTTATGGCAAAACAAGATAATAGACTTATTATTAGGAAGTTCTCCTGTCGTTAAGAATTTACAAGATTTTTTTGGGAAATAATACCTCTAGGGATAGCTATTTTGCTTCGTTCTTTTCTCGTTTTAGAGCCAGAGCCTAATTCTCCACATTGGCCATTGATCACGGTGCAGGCTGCTGAGAGGTAGCCATGTAATTTCTTTATCTTTCACCTGCAAATTACGCACATTATTTTGCAGCTCAAAATAAGCATTCCCAATGAGTTGCATTCAGTAAATGTCTTTCACAGCATTAGTACAGAACTGAGGTACAAAAGAATATTAATCTAATACATTCCAAAATTCAAATACTTGTGATTAATAAGCATTATTATCTATAAATAAGGCCCTAATGATACTTTGGCAGTGTTGTAAACACAAGAATCAGAGGCAATTATTGTCATTATTGTTCGGCAAGTACTTCCCATGAATACCAAGCGAGTATCGCTGTCCAGCTACTTGGCAAGTAAGGTTCCCATAAAGAAACAGCTGTTGGCCAATCAGGACTGGCTACTATTTACTGCCCTTAACCCAAAATGCAGGGTCCTTAAAGAAAGGAAAAAAAAAAAAAAACACCCAAGACGTCCAAAGAGTTTTGACGTGATTAAAAAATAAATATCCTTTCTAATAAATATAAAAGCGTCTTGAAAATAGTGCTATTGTGAAACTCTGACTTTGGTTAGTTGGATACATTAGCCACCATTGTGTTCGCTGGATGGAAAGGCCTCACTTGTGAGGTACTAGGCCCAGGGTGGTGGACTGCCCTGGAAGCAAAATCAGTGGACAACAAAACATAAAGGCAGCAACATGAATTCTCCTTTTTTTTTTTTTTTTTTAACCTTCCTCAGGCTGCACAGAGCTTACCCCTGTCTATTAAACACAATCAACCCACCAGACCTAGCTCTCACATGTGTGTGTGTGTGTGTGTGTGTGTGTGTGGTGAGGTGAGAGTGGGGGACCCCTTGTAGTATGAGTAAAGCAAGTTCCTCATGTTCATAGGAAACTGGGCCCAGTTTCCCACATGCTCTCTGCCCTCTGGGTCTTAGCAGGCAGTGCTGGACCAGCTTGGGCTGTGTGCACGAACTACTTCTAGCTTGCAGTCTCAGTAAATTCAATAGCATTGGTTAGCAGCTAAACTGGTTTTTCTGAGAGGGGCGAAAAGTTTCGTATAGATTTTCCTAAGGGATACATGCATTAAAGATCAAATATAGAGTTGTCTATTTTTAAATTTTCTTTTGCCAAGCCTTATGCTTTAAAGATGTGATATGTACACAGGAGGGGTTGGGAAAGCATTGAGTTGGCTTCCCAGGGCACTGGAGGAACCTAGGAGTATTGGGGTGGCAGTGGGCAGTTGATGCTGGGAAGGATCCCTTGTTGGCTGTCCATTGGTGGGTGGACGTGGTCTTTGTGTAGCCCACTGAAGTGGGGTGAGATTTTAGAGTACAGACTCGCCCACACCCAACCTGACAGACCCCTTGCTGCCATCACTTCAAGGGTGATGAGGTTTTCCCCTCTTGTCCTCAGGGAACTGAGACAGCAGTAGAAATGCCATTGTTCTTCCCCGTTACTGGGCCATGGAGAGTGACCACCTCTGAGATGTCCCTCTGACTCCCTCTGAAAATATTCTTGCCACCTGTGTCCTGGACTTTGTCATGGAGGCGGGATGCCCATGCTTGCAGAGCCACTCACTGCTAGTGGGAGATGATGGATTCTAACCCAGGCCTTGGGCATTGTCTTCCCCTTTTCCATTTTGAAGTCCTCTGCATGGCCTGGAGGGTGGATGGTCCACCAGGATTCAGCAGCGTGTGCTCAATCTCTGAGTTAGGGAAGATGAGAGGAAAGTAAAATTTTTTCTCATTTTTAAGCATAAAGACTCAAAGAGAATTTCCATGACAACAACAGCAGCAGTAATAATAACGACCACATTTTACTATGGGCTTATCATGTACCAAGGTATTGAAACACACATCTTGTGTGCGTTGTCCTTGTTAAGCCTTTAAACACCCCATGAAGTGCATCGTGTATCCCAGTTTAACAGGTGAGCCAACTGAGGCTTCCAGGGCCTGAGTCACCTGGTGTATGTCCCAAGTGGTGGTACCCAGGTCTGAACTTCAGTCACCTGTCTTGGAGACAGTGTGCTTTTACCAGCGATGCTTTACTGCTTTGCAAATTCTGGGACCCTGCTGCTTTCTCCCCTTTTTGAAGATCCCCAGCTGTCCCTCCCTTTAGGGCCATCTCTGTGCTTGCAAAGCAGCCCTGTGACAATTGTGACTGCAGCACCCCCAAGAGTCTCACATCACAATCAGGATGCTGATGACTTCTGTGTGCACCAGTACCAGCCAGCCGTCTCCCAGCCCTCCATGATCGTGAGAGCAGAATAAGGCTCCACAAGGCTCCGTGGATTAAGCAGATATGAGTAGTAGAATTTAGGTTGGATGCTCCATCTATATTGAGGTATACCAAGTTAAAGAGCCTCAGAAGGTGCGTAAGTGTGTGTCTATAAACCTTGCGCTGAATAGACCACAGTGGTATGTCTGTTGCTCTGTATCCGGGCACCCAGGGGAGGAGGCTGACCTGCGGATGAAAAGCACCGTCTCTAGGCGTCTCTGCTTCCAGGCTGATGGAGGAGCCGGTGGGTTGGTTCCGCTCCTCTCTGTGCTCCGCTCGCAAACACCCTCGTAGGGAGCAGGGAGCGTGTGGATGCCTCGCAGCCACAGGCAGAGCCACCGTCTTTAACCTTCTCACTGGTCCCAGCATTATTCAGAGACAATGGAGCTTTTCCAGGCAACCCACGGATCAGTCAGCGAGGCTGGACTGTGTGCCCCTCGGGGAGTGCCTTGAATCTGGGCCACGGAGCAGAATGTGCAAGCCTGATTCCCAGCGAGAGGGAAAAGATGGGGTTTCGTTTGGGGCCCGAGAGTCGGCTGTGGAGCCCTGAGAAACACCAGTGCTCCACGAGAGACCAGGACACCAAGGCTGAAAAAACGTCCGTAACGATTCCATTCTAAATGAAATCTTCCTTGCTGCCGCTGGTCCCCAAAGGGCGAAATGTTATTTGTAAAGGTCAAAGTGAAAAGGTTACTTGGCTTTTGGAAAATGACTTTCACCAAATAATTAATTAGTTATTAGTTAATTAATATGCTGCCTCATTCCAAGGAAGAATTAAAAGCAGTTTATAAAAAATATGTGACAGAGGAAACTAATTTGGGGAAAATGAGCCAGGTGAAGTCAGCATATACTTGTGCACACCCTCAAATGCTCACTCTGCTTAGAGATGTTAGAAAGTCACATAAATGACAAGAGATAGGGTTTGCTTTCTCCCCAGCAAAGAGAGAGAAAAATAATTAAAAAAAGAGTTTTACGATAAGAATCTATCTGTGTTAACCTTTATTTTTTTATTTATTTAAAAAAGCACTCTTTTTGAGATGGACAGTCAATTACATATGCCTTGAATGTATTTCTTTAACATCTTTGATATAATATTTAACCTCCAATAAAATGTTCTAAAAAGAATTCACTATGGTATCTTTTGTTTTAAAAGTAGAAAAAGCTAATCTTGAGTCCATTAGAATTTTATATTGGAGGAATAGTGTTATGATATTCTTTGACAATTTTTAATCCTAGCACTTGGCACTCATATCCTATATTTACTTCCCATAAGATAATTTGACAGTTTGCGGCATATAGATCACGTCTGCTTCTTCCCAGTAAGTCACAGGAAATCAATAAGTGATATATGTTTTACTGTTCCTTCTATTTTTTGTTTAGGTAGTCGAGAGGCAGATTGTATAAAGAGTTCAGTAAGGTTCCATATATTTAAGAGTATAGAAATTCATGCATGAAGCTGCAAGTAGGTTAGTGATGTGGTTGCCGCATGTCACCCTTCTGGTCTCAGCTTCTCATCTATTAAATCAGGGGATGGGATTTAGTTGATCTCTGAGCTGCCTTCTAGTCATACATAAAATTCTGTGTTTTGAATTTTCTGTCATCTAGAGAATCCATTAATGTACGCATGATTTTTAAATATCTAGTTATATTTCAATTGGTGAAGAACTTGCATGGAAAGGAGATTACAGGGCATGCTATTATGCAGTGTAAATCAATAAAATGAGAATGTATCCATTGACAACATTTGTATTTTCACCTATTACAGAGCTGTGCCATCTCTTTGAATACAATACACTTTTATGCCCCATTAAAGCATGCCTGACATAGCTTTCAACTACTTGCAAATGCTGAGAAGTTGAAAAACATAACATTTACAAAAGATACATCTGGTGCATATTTATATAACTTGGAATAAGGAATCATTTAAATACTGCTGAGCCATCTCCATATTAGGAGAAACGATATTCCAGGTCCATATGTGAGATAGCTAGTAAAATACATGGAGGTTTAAATTTCTCTTAGGCATTTTTTTTTAACACACGCTAGAAGTATGGAAATATTGATTAGGGCTTAATTCAATTGGAATTTCTTTCCCCCTGAATTTTATAGATTGCATCATTAACTCTAGTTTCTGTTCTAGAAGAGATAAGTTTTGAAAGTAGTGTTTTCTACTTCGGAAACTTGCTTCCTTGGGTATGTTAGTTCTTAACTCAGGAACCATGGGCCCAGTAACATCCAGAGGTAAACTCCAGGGGCTCTGTGACCCTCCTGAGTTGAGTTGATATGCAAACACTAGGAAGTGTAGATAAGCAGATGACTTCCCCCCGTAAGAGATCTAACTTACATCTGTATCTCAAAGAGGCTAATGGTCTTGGTGGAATGGAAAGACTTGAAATCACAAGAAATACTTGGGGTTACCCCTTGCTAGTCATTGAACCCACCTTCTGCAGGATTTATCTGTGAAGCAAAAGGATTGTAGTAGGTAACCTCAGATGCCCCGCCCAGTACCTGCATTCTCCAGCCAGAAACTTACCTCCATCTATCCATGCTTAAGCCACCGATGCCTCAGCATCTGTTCTACCCACTGCATCCATTTGTAGGTTGCTCTTGCGGAGTTTCTGCATGAGGCTAGGCTGAAGAGCAAGCAGGGCTGCATACATAGCAAGTTGAGGGGAAAAAAAAGCACACCTAAAAATTGTACAGTTCTTCTAGAATGCCATGTGGCACAGCATATGAAATATAACTTTTACCCTCCAGCTCACACACACACACTTTAATTAATGTTATGGGCTGTGCTTTAAACTGAGAGAAGTGAGAAAACCAAGGTTAAGGATGCTCTGTTCTTCACTGTGTAGAAGGAAGAAAGAGACAGCTATGTAAATGAAGGCTTTTGCATCTCCTTGTCAATTTCTTATCTGTTGTCAGTTTGAATGATTTTTAAATCAGAAGAATGCTGAAGATCTGTTTTCCCATCAGTTTTTGAGCCCAAGGAATTTGGAACTGAAGTTCTGAGCCAGGAAACAGTCCTGTTTTGAATTCAGAGGCTCTATTGCTGAGCGCAGATGCCAGGCTAATGATAAATTCCAAGAGGTTCGGCTTGATATTTCAACCCCAAGGTCAGAGAGAATTCCTTCTTTGGAGTTGGGCAAATGAAGAAAGCCAAGGTGGCCGGGGCCTGTCCAGCGGCTACCCTGGGAGAGGAGCACCCTGCCAAGCTGCAGTGACATGGTCAGCCAGGTGAGATGGACCTTTTCTAAGTAGAATATTGTGATAATGGGCACTACTGGCCTCAGGAAGTACAATAACTCTCGATTTCTATATATTTCACATGATGTAGCTTTGACATCCACAAGGCTTTCTAAAATTTTCTCTTTATAGTCAGTTATGTCATAGAGACCCAACCTCTGAAGCTGACATGATCTATTGTGCAAAAATTCTTAATTTAAGAGGTGTTTATTGAACAGATTCTCTCAGACTTATTTATTAATGAAACCTTGAGATGGACCATGCCAGGGTGCGCTAACTCTACACACATGCCGCAAGCCAGATTCCAACCTCAGAGGCCGGCACCCACTCTCCCTTTCTTTCCTCTCATTCCCCACATACTTTTCTATATTGCAGATTTATTAGAAACTCAGTCAGTACAACAGAGGTGATAACTTTTTCTGAGTTCAAGCCCCCACGGAGACAGTTTTTCTGGGGGAGGGTCCTCTATGGAGTTGTCTGTGGTCACGAACTTCATACCAATTCTGACAAATCATATATATCATGACGTGTCCTGATGACACTTAGGAAATCTGAGAACATAGGGATTTATTTATTATTAATTCATCTTTCTAACGGCTGACAGAACTTTTCATGACCAACTGAAATGATAAAAAAAAGAGACATGATTAAGTATTAAAATATCACAGACCAAATTTCGATGAGTAAAGAAACAAAAATGTATTTTTTTTCCCTAAAAGACCATAACTGTAATGTTCCAAAGCCTTGTCCAAAGAAAAACTACGTCCTGCACTGAATGTTTCCTGAAGCAATTGAGTTATGAACTTGCCTCTTCCCATTGTTCACCTTGATGGAAAGAAACTCTGGTTCAGCCTGTGTTTCAGGCAACCCCAGGAAAGGGAAGGTCTGAGGCAATTTGGGTAATGATGCCATGCTCTCATCTTTGGAAGAAAGTGGAGTAAAAGACGGCCAGCACTCAGTGGCATTCGTCTACATTAGAGGAGATCTGAGTGACCCAGTTTTGTACCCTGAAGCTCCATGTCTGTTTGCTTCTGATTCTCCCTCCCCACCCTCCCACTTATCCCCTGGCAAGAACAACCACTCTGGGCTTTAAATGACATTTGAGCTTTCTACCTCGGAATATTTTCAGGGAAAACTCTCTGTGTATATGGATAAAGCAACCGAAATAAAATTGAAGGACATGCCGTGCGTGATTTAGGCGTAAACTATCACCCCTTCCATCAACAATGTATCTGTTTATTCATAGGCATTAATGCTATTTGACTTCCAAGAAGAACTGAAATAAATTATGTCCAGAGCTCCTTAGAAGAAATACCCTTACAGGTTGAAAGTGTCCTTCCTAGTTGCCCTCTGCAGGAGATCATAAGACATCCCAGGAAATGGAAGGTAATGGAGAATAAACAAATGAAAAAACATCTCTGCCACTCCTGCCAGGCACCTTATCCAGACTTTCCTAAGTCCTTTCCCTAAAGCTTGGGTGGTCCCTCCATACTTAAGTACATACCTTATTCTGATTTGGAAACCTTATTTGTCCATCACGGTAATTTGGGGGCTGGATAGCACGATTCAGAACCGGGGATAGAATTCCACCTGGGAGAAGTTATGCATTTGCACAGGTGAGAATTGAGACTCTCTGCTTGATCTCTAGTCTGGGGTCTGTGCCTAGTGAACGTTTTCTTCTGTCTCTTGAACTTCTGTATTTATTTATTTATTTATGTGAATTCCAGAGCAGTTTTGCTGAGTAAATATGAAACAGGCTTCGGGATGGAGAGAGAAATCAGCTGTTCAGCTCCCTCTCTGCTCTCCAGTGAAGGCCCTGAGACTGGAAATCTCTACGATTCTTCTTCAGGTGTGATTTAGAAATCAAGACCATGACTTTACAAAAATGGCTGGGACAGTTTCCTAAACTATATATTTACCTTCTGAGATGGAAAGCATTATCATTTTAAATATAGAAACATTTCCTTTATTGACTAGTCATTTTAAGAATACTATACAAGGTCTCAAATTTCCATTTTTCCTCATATTATCAACTAGAAGTTTTTTTATTTTCTGAGGAGAAAGATGATTAAAAGAGATAAGGAAATGTGCTTTTTAAAAGTATGAGTCTCCATAGGAAAAGGCATGGGCTACTAAATTATGTTGATCAAGTGGCCTGCCTTATAAAATTACTCCTTCAACTTTGGGATTTTACGGGTATTTGCTGTGCCATACTGAGGGTTCCTCTTGTAGATCCAGAATTTAAGAAAAACCATTTTGTCAATGATCTGCTGTGAGGGAGCAGTGCAAATTAATTACTATTGAGGAAAGTACATCATGTGTCTATATTCTTAAACAGCTGGCCTGTTTAGACCAAAATGAGTGATAATTCATCTATAAATTTCAGTTAAGTTGGTGAACCAGTTAACTCAGTAAACAAATTAAGTAGAACTAAATTAAAAAAATAAATTGGATGGTTCAAGGAGATCAAAATCAAAGAATGCTCTAAAGGAGTGTGGACGTGTTTTTCCAAGTGAGGAATTTCTTGTGATGCCATTTGCAAAGAAGTGAAGATAGAGCTTGCAAGCATTTTATGTTTTTTTGGTCAATTATTTGAGATGAATGTGTACATCTCGGGGTACATAAAGTAGGAAAGTAACTGGAGAAAAGGCTTAGCTAGAAATCTGGAGGTTTGCAACCAAGATATTGTTTAGAAAGCTGCATATGTTTCGAATATTAGAAGGCTCCCCTCTCTCGTCTTTCAGTTATGCTGTTTAAGGTAGCTCATGGTTTTTATCATTTTTCTTAACCTGAGTCAGATGAATTGGCCTCTGCTGGTGTTTCTGGTGCCTTGGATGCCTTTCCAACTCATTTTCTAAGGAGACAGTGTGTATATACTTTTTTTGCAGAAATAATTTTGGCCATTTCAAATCTCTCGGTTTTAGGTTTTTTTTTCCCTTCCATTTTGCTGTGGATTTTCTTCTCTTTGGTCCTTATCCCCTTTTAATATTTCCTGGGCTTCCCTGATGGCTCAGATGGTAAAGAATTCCCCTGCTAATGCAAGAGACCTGGGTTCAATCCCTGGGTCGGGAAAATCCCCTGGAGAAGGGAACGACTATACACTCCAGTACACTTGCCTGGAAAATTCTATGGATAGAGGAGCTTGGTGGGTTACAGTCCATGGGGTGATAAAGAGCTGGACACAACTGAGCGACTAACACTTTCATTTTGCTTTCACTTTCCTTTAATACTTAAAATCAAACCTCTCATGCCCACATTTGCTATTCTTTGCTTTGCTCCAAGGTTCCTTTCTTTCCCAGTGATATTGCTGTATTTCTTTCCTGCCCCACCACCAAGTTTCCCCCTCAAAGTCCTTCATGCGTCTATTGACCACCCTTTATCCCTGCATCCTTATCTCTTCCTGTTCTCTCTGCTTTTATGAACATGGTCTATTGTCTTCTTCCACCAGAGTTGTCCCAAGCTATCAGACATTTCAAACCTGTCTGTGTTGACAGGCAATTAATTTTCATACGATTTTCTTTCGGACTTGCCCCCTCATTTTTTCTTTTATGAAGTTGCTCAGTTCTGTCCTCTTCTCACGGGCACAGACCCTGTCTATTCTTCCTCACTTGCCTTCTTGGGTTCTTTGTCTGGTGGGCTTTGAGTCCATCCAAGAGACTCTAGGTGGAGAGTTCTGATGAGCCCACTTCTCAGGGGCAGTTTAGGACAGTCTCTTGTCAGCTAAATAGATAGCGCATCCATACCCATCCTTTTGAAACAGACTTGGCTGGTCCCAGGAGGACCCCCAGGTGGAATGTTGCTCTATGTATGCATTGAATCAAGGGAGAGGAAGGCAGGTTCTGATTGGGGCTCTCCCCTTGCCACTGTTGGTTTCACCCTGGGGAAACACTGGATTCTCTGTACCTCTCTGCATTCTTGGAGATTCTAACACCCAACTCCTAGAGTTTTTGCATGAGCTGTGCACTGGGATGTTTCCAGTGAATGTGAGTTCTCTCTGCACTTAGAGACTGCAGAAAACTTAGAGCTTATGTCAGACACAGCAGACCCGGGAGATGTGATGGGAGAAATAATGCCGTAAACGTAGCGCTTCTAGTGTTTCAAAGAGTATTCAGATCGTCCATGTTGCTTCATCTTTACAATGATCCTGGGGGTGCTGAGGACTCTGGGCCCCTCGACAGTGACCCTCTTGGGCCCACTGCTCCCATGCAATTCACTTGGGAGGAAAGAAATGCCCACTGAAAAGCCATGTGGATATTATGAAGGTAATGGGGATGAAGAGGTCCTCCCGAGTGTAGAAAATTGGAGCCATTCAGCCCGTTAGAAGAGAGGAGTTTTATGTTTCAATCCCAAGTTCAGAGAAAAGAAAACCTTTCCTTTTCTTTCCTCTTTGCTGTTATTGGCAAGACTCTGTGAGACGGCGACTCACATAGAAGACACACACTGGGCCAAATTTTCAAAGAGCCTCTATGCTTTGCATGTGTTAGATTTTTCATGCAGAGCTGAAGCTCTGGGTGGTGGGGAAGTCTGAAGGGTGGAGGGGAGGGTGGGCACAGATGGCTTTTCACATTTGCCACCTCACTTTGAATGTGGAAATGTACTAATTTTGTGAGACTTGGTTTTCTTAAAAGTAGAGTTCCTTAAAGGAGGCTTATATCTTGAGCAGTGCCGTCTTTAAATGAACAATTCTGCCGATGAGAAGGAATCTGTCTGCTGGACAGTGGTGAGAAGGTGCTGTATTGTTGGAAATAAAACTCAGCCAATGAGACGCCAAATTACCTCGCCGTCCGAGTGGGTTATGGTGACTTCCAATTGCTTGCAGGTCATGTCAAACCTTTTTCCTGAGCACTTTTTGTCTCAAATAGACCTTCGCTAGGGAACGATTAAATGTCTCAGAGTTAGCGATTCGATCACAGAGTCTTTTTGAGGATTTGGTTCGTTCTCAGAAAGATGTAGATTCTTTCTTTCCCATGTGACCACCACTGACTTTCAACTCTCTTGTTTTGGCTCTTTGCCAGTCGTATCTGTTCAGGTAGAGAAGGTTATGCTGTGAAAATAGAAAATAACCATCAAAATCTCAGTGACTTACAATAACAATTTTGCACCTTGATCCCATTTCTTGTCCATCGTCGGTTGCAAGAGTGTCCTTCAATCGTAGACATTTATGGATGCAGGATGGTGGGGTCTCTGCTGTACCTGGTCCCACGCTCACCACAGCAGGAGGTACTGGGACCTGGGGAAGCTTGCCCTGACTTCTATAGCTTCTGTCCTGAAGTGACACCTGTCACTCCTCACATCTCATTGGTCAAAAAGTCACGTGATCACACCTGACTACACAGCAGTCTGGTCCATTCAATCCTACCCTGAGCCCAGAAGGTGGGGGGAAGAGAAATGCAAATAAACTGCCTGTGAGGATCTCATCCTCAGTTACACAAAACCATACAGGACAAGGATTTCTCTCTATTTATGATAATAGGCACTTACAGGGCACATTTCTCTGTCCTAGACATTTTCAACCCTGAATATTCATTGGAAGGACTGATGTTGAAGCTGAAACTACAGTATTTTGGTCACCTGATGCAAAGAGCCGACTCATTGGAAAAGATCCTGGTGCTCAGAAAGATTGAGGGCAGGAGGAGAAAGGGGTGACAGAGGATGAGATAGTTGGATGGCATCAACTGACTCAATGGACATGAGTTTGAACAAACTCTGGGAGATAGTGAAGGACAGGGAAGCCTGGCACGCTGGCAATCCATGGTTGCTAAGAGTCTGACATGACTGAGTGACTGAAAAACAACAAGACATTTTTGAACCTCACTAAAAAAGTGTCTCATGTCTTCACAAGAGTCTCCAGGAAGACTATTTGGCCTCCTCAGATGCCTATAATACCCTGAAATGCTTTCAGTGACCATGATTAGAATGAAAATAATAATGACTCTTGAGAGTCCCTTGGACTGCAAGGAGATCCAACCAGTCCATTCTGAAGGAGATCAACCCTGGGATTTCTTTGGAAGGAATGATGCTAAAGCTGAAACTCCAGTACTTTGGCCACCTCATGAGAAGAGTTGACTCATTGGAAAAGACTGTGATGCTGGGAGGGATTGGGGGCAGGAGGAGAAGGGGACGATTGAGGATGAGATGGCTGGATGGCATCACAGACTTGATGGACGTGAGTCTGAGTGAACTCTGAAAGATGGTGATGGACAGGGAGGCCTGGCGTGCTGTGATTCATGGGGTCGCAAAGAGTCGGACATGACTGAGCGACTGAACTGAACTGAACTGAATAATGAAGAATAAAAACTCATTGGCGGAGAGAAACACCAATCTTAAACAGTTGCTTCAACTCCACTTCTTTTCTTTCTCTTGAAAGTGCTTTTCAAGTTTTAATCGAAGAACATCTTTGTGATCAGCTTAACCAAATATTGACCCCAAAAAGGAAGCTAATACTCAGAGAAGATCGGAAGAGAACTTTCAAGCCTCTAATATGTGAGTTCAAGTGTTTAATTCACTTTTTGTGGGAAATGACTAATCACCAATACCATCTTCACCACCACCATCATCATCATCCTCACCACCACCTGCATCACCACCACCACCAGCATCGCCCCTCCACCTCCATCACCACCAGCATCGCCCCTCCACCTCCATCACCACCAGCATCCTCACCCCTCCACCTCCATCACCACCAGCATCATCGCCCCTCCACCTCCATCACCACCATCATCGCCCCTCCACCTCCATCACCACCATCATCCTCACCCCTCCACCTCCATCACCACCAGCATCGCCCCTCCACCTCCATCACCATCATCATCATCGCCCCTCCACCTCCATCACCACCAGCATCCTCACCCCTCCACCTCCATCACCACCAGCATCGCCCCTCCACCTCCATCACCACCAGCATCCTCGCCCCTCCACCTCCATCACCACCAGCATCCTCGCCCCTCCACCTCCATCACCACCAGCATCCTCACCCCTCCACCTCCATCACCACCAGCATCCTCACCCCTCCACCTCCATCACCACCAGCATCCTCACCCCTCCACCTCCATCACCACCAGCATCCTCACCCCTCCACCTCCATCACCACCAGCATCCTCGCCCCTCCACCTCCATCACCACCAGCATCCTCACCCCTCCACCTCCATCACCACCAGCATCCTCACCCCTCCACCTCCATCACCACCACCATCGTCATCACTCCTCCACCTCCATCACCACCAGCATCGCCCCTCCACCTCCATCATCAGAGTCCCCATTGCCACCCTCACTAGTACCGCTGTCTATGACACCTGTGTTACCCGTATAATGTTTCTCTTATACCATCATGGAGATCATAACATTGATAAGACTTTTAGTAATTACATTTGTTTTATTCCTACACATTACATAAATCTAGGAATTAAAAGGTCATGGAAGAAAGTGACAACTCAGAACTGTGTTTGGGACTGAGTTTGGATTAAACCTGTCACCACCCTCTTCAATTTGAATGTTTTTTTTTTTTTCCTTTTCATTTTCTTCCTGTGCTACTTTATCCCCTCATTTAAACTTGAAAGAGAACTAGAGCTAAAAAAAATGACACACTCCATGACCTCCAGGTCCCAGGAAAAGGCAGAATTTACTGAAGCACCAACTTGAATTCCTTTACCACACGCATCACTCAGGTATGTTTTTTTTTGGAGTGCACAGGTGTGGCCAGGATTTCCAAAGTCGAAGCTGTTTTTTTTCCTCTGCCAAACTCTGCCCAGCAACCAGCAGGGGAAGCTAGAAGGACCAGTCTGAAAGAAAGTGGCACAATTACCCTGTGAATCAGAATGCTTTGGCAGAATTGTGGCAATTGGCAGGTTTCTCTTCACGAGGTCACCCATCTGCTCTGATTCGGGTGTGATGCTCAGGGCCTCTGGGGACAGTGGTCAGAGTGGGCTTTCTTTGGACACGTTTCCATTGCCCACTGAACTGAGGAGATCAAGGTTCCCTCGTTGCTTTGGCTTATGTGGGAAGGACGGCATCTTGAACCCCTGCCCGCGGCCTGTGATTTAACAATCCTTTGTGAGGCCCCTGGGATTTACATCTTTAAACACTGTTGCTGGTTGAGGTAGTGGTGGGGAGTATAAGGAATCTGGCCCAAAGTTAAAGCCCTAGAGCTTTAACCCAACCCAAAATATTAACAAAACAAGGATGTTATTAAATTACCAATCCCAGCCCCAATTGAATAGATGCCAAGAATTCTATGCTCCCACCTCACATTATATGTTTTATTTTTCTTCTGGGGATTTGTTTTCTGAATCAGTTTACTTCTTTGTGGTCCAATAATCACCAAATGGAATTCTCCCCATCTTTCATCCTTCATCATTAGGACAAAAATAGAGTATCATTTTCTGGCAAGAAGTAAGTATCTCAAAATAAAAGACAATATTTTGTGACCAAAAAAAAAAAAAAAAAAATCCCTCAAGAGCACTATTTTTCTGATGAATCAGAACTGGAAGTGATTAAGGGCTTGGTGCCTGAAAACAATATGCCCTCATGTCCATTCCTTCATTGTTGTTAGGACATCAAACATCCTCTTTTAAGTAAGTGAAGGGGGGTACTTAACAAATCTTTTAAGTGAGCCATAGATAAGTGCATTGGTGTGGTTTGAGGAAATGCATAGAAGAAATTAAAAATATTTATTTTATTGAGCTAATATTCCCTGCTGGAGATTAGAGTAGCAAATGGAGCCCACAGCTGTAAGAGAGAGACTATTCATCAATTTAGTTTCTATTTATTTAGTCCCTATCTGTCAACTTGAACTTGAGTAGAAGTTTTAAATTGTAACTTACTAAATGCTTATAAGAGTGTTCCTCAAATATAGACTCTCAGATTGTATTTTCGTAACAATATACTTGGTCTGATTTTATTTGAATTGAATTTTTTTTAAGGCATTCAGAATTCAAAATTTCTGAGAATCTTTAGGCTATGATTTTGGTATGTTGTAGAGAATTATGACTTTAAGATTGTGTATTTTGATCATACCAGTTTGGAAAATTCCTGATGCCATTTATAATGTATTTCAGAAGGAAACATTTTAAAAGGCATTGTTTAAAAAATCAGGGCTAGCTGTTTTCATTGCAGGCTGCTGCCTCTTAGCTGTTGGAATCAGAGCACACTCGTTGCAAGTGGCTATGGTCAGTTTAATCACTAGTATCTTCTTCGTGGATGTACAGCTATATACAACTTAATTCTTATTTTAGATTTACAAAGGGAAGGATATCTGGGATGCAGATATAGGTCCCGAGGTGGTCAGAAAGTACATAGCACCTACAATAGTTAAGTTTCTTTAAACAATTAAAAATTAGTTATTAATTTTTTAAATTTAAATTAAAATTTTATAATTATTATTTCTAATTGTAATTGCTTTCAAAGTTGTGTTAGTCTCTGCTATACAACAAAGTGAATCGTATATATATATATAGATATCCCCTCCCTCTTGAACCTTTCCCTCCAACCCCCAATCCCACCCCTCCCACTCGTCATGGACCACCAGACTGAACTCCCTGCGCTACACAGCAGCTTCCCACTAGCTATCTCATTTACACATGAGAGTGTATATACGTCAATCCTAATCTTCCAGTTCATCCCACCCGCCCCTTCCCCTGTGTCTGCATGCCCATTCTCTGTATCTGCATCTTTATTCCTGCCCTGCGAATAGGTTCATTTGTACCATTTTTCTAGATGCCATGAATATGCGTTAATATATGATATTTGCTTTTCTCGTGGACCCTGAGTCTGTCATACAGGGTGAAGTAAGTTAGAAATAGTTACATTTCAGCAAGGAGTTACTGTGTTCCAGGGAATCCAGTAAAGAATTTGATGTCCTTTATTCCATGTGGAGACAGTGACTATTTTCCAGTAACTGGGACTATCATCATTTTACAGGTGAGGAAATGACCAGCTCGAAGCAGATATTAATTTTCCCTGCTGCCTCACCCCCACCCCAATGAGCTGGCATGTGCTGGAGGTGGGGCATGGCGGAGCTGAGCTGCTCCTAAGAGGTTAGTCTTCTCCACTGAATGCCTGGGTGCTGTGGGGCTTCTCTTGCAGTGGGAACAGACCTGAGTGTTTAAAGATGGTCTTTCAAGCTCCTCAGGCAAAAGGTGGTAAGTGCAGATGACTGACTTATCCTCTTCTCCTCCATTATAGAAATTCTCTGCAAAACATCCATGCATTTCCGAGCAGGCTTTTCCATGGATGAACTCGCGTGGGTACGTGTTCAAGTGTGCTTTCCTCCAGGGGGCTCTTCTACAAGATTACAAAGACTGGGAACCTCGCCCATGATTATTAATATTTTTTAAAAATTTCTTCTGGCTTCTATCGGGGCCCTATCAATTTCAAAGATCGCTGTCAGGGGTGGGAGCGACTGAAGTTGAAATGGCCTGAAAGCGGAAACTTCTCTTCAGAGCTGTGCAGTCGGTGGAATATTCATAGAGACGTAATCTGACACAGGATGCAGAGTCGGTGTCGAAACTCAGCTTCAAACCATAGTTGCTATTTGTAAAACTGGTCCCTCAGGGACCAGCTGGGGATAAGTTAAACGGAGGTGAGGGGGTGGGAGGGGGGCTGACTGAGCTGCAGAGTGACTGACACAGGACTGCAGGAGGGGCTTCTGGCCACAGAAATTAGGGTTCTGGGGGGTGTGGGGTGGGGAGACAAGAGGGCCCAGCCTTTCACATATGGGAAGGACCACCTCTCCCTCAGATGGGAGAGCCCTTTCCCTCATGCTGCCTGTGTTTGAAGCTTGAACTTTGGAGGAATCGCTACAGAATCCTTATGCAGTTTGGCCAAATGGGGAAGTGACACCATTTGCTTTTTCCCCTGACAGTCTTCTGGCCAGGATATTGATGAAAAAACCCAAAATATGACACCATGGGTCCCAATGAGTGTCACCTTCTGATGCTGAAATTCAATCATAAAATGAACCAAAGGGACCATCTACTGATGATCCACATTTCCTTTAAAGAATGCACGCATCTCTCTCATTTCTTTTTCCCTTCTAGGAACTCTACTCATCTGTAGTTAATCTAAGATTTAACATTTAGCAAAATACTGCCTCAGTGCCTTAAATGAGGTATGTGGCATGTGGCTCTGTTGATGAGCGTCCTGTGCTAATGAGGTCATGAGTTCAGTCCCCAGGAGGCCTGACTCACTTGTCCATGATCCCCCTGTGGACCTCCCGAGGGTCACTGGTCACCAGTGACTTTCTGGGGAAGAATCAACACAAATTCTTCACTGTTTGTGGGAAAAAAACAACTAACAACTCAAAGCAGATGCCTTCAGTGGACTTGGAGCGTGGCAGTGGCCCCAGGGGGTGACAAAATGGTGCCCCAGAGGCTGCAAAGACTTCCTGCAGACTCTGACAGCGCCGTGCCTCCTGGGGTGGCCTCTGTGCTGGGAGAGCCTGCACCGATGTGGGGAGAGGGGGCTCCATCCTGCAAGGACAGGGGAATGTCTTCTAGAGACCGTCGGGGGCGGCAATGCCTATTCAAGAGGCAGATGGAGAGGATGCTTTAGGAGAATTTGGTTGAATTTTTGTGCATGCTAAGTCACTTCAGTCATGTCCGACTCTTTGCGACCCCATGGACTGTAGCCTGCCAGGCTCCTCAGTCCACGGAGTTCTCCAGGCAAGAATGGCAAGTTATCGATCAGAGCAGTACCACCAATATGTCCTCCTACCTTTGAGAGGTTAAATGGTCTGGCCCATGTCGTCCCTTGTTAAACAGAGTATTGTTCATCCTTAGAAATATTTGCTCTTCCATAGGCAAAAAGTATATCAATGTTAAAATGCTGTATATTTCTTTTACTAACAGCAAGACTATTTTTTATGTGACCATTTTAACATCTTTTTAGCAAATTTCCTGTTAATGTTCTTAAGACCCATATATTTGAGGGGCCAGTGTATGTAACCTTTTCTACTTTATGGGCTATTGTAAGAACTGGTTGAAATAAACGCCTTGAATATGTTTGAAACCTACGCAGCAGTTCACAGCTGTGTTGACCAAGTTTGTGGTCTGTAGGGTGAGAGTCAGAGGGAATGACCACCTGGAGACAGCTGGGCTGAGTCGATGGGCACCCAGTGAAGCTGTGGGTGGCTCTCTCTGAGGACTGGAGGGCAGAGGCACCTGGGAGGAAGTCAATGAAGCCTTGACCTTGAGATTTGCTCCTGAGAGACGGCTGCTGGAAATAGACAACGTCAGAGGCAATATCAGTCAGTTGAGTTCAGTTCAGTCACTCACTCGTGTCTGACTCTCTGCGACCCCATGAATCGCAGCACTCCAGGCCTCCCTGTCCATCACCAACTCCCGGAGTTCACTCAGACTCATGTCCATCGAGTCAGTGATGCCATCCAGCCATCTCATCCTCTGTTGACCCCTTCTCCTCCTGCCCCCAATCCCTCCCAGCATCAGAGTCTTTTCCAATGAGTCAGCTCTTCGCATGAGGTGGCCAAAGTACTGGAGTTTCAGCTTTAGCATCATTCCTTCCAAAGAAATCCCAGGGTTGATCTCCTTCAGAATGGACTGGTTGGATCTCCTTGCAGTCCAAGGGACTCTCAAGAGTCTTCTCCAACACCACAGTTCAAAAGCATCAATTCTTCGGCGCTCAGCCTTCTTCACAGTCCAACTCTCACATCCATACATGACCACTGGGAAAACCATAGCCTTGACTAGACGTACCTTAGTCGGCAAAGTAATGTCTCTGCTTTTGAATATGCTATCTAGATTGGTCATAACTTTTCTTCCAAGGAGTAAGCATCTTTTAATTTCATGGCTGCAGTCACCATCTGCAATGATTTTGGAGCCCCTAAAAATAAAGTCTGACACTGTTTCCACATCTAATTCCCATGAAGTGATGGGACCAGAGGCAATATAGGGACTAGCAACTCGAAATGGGAGCCAGTTAGAAACAGAGGAGAGAAAAACAAGAAAAAATGAAACAGAAGGGAGCAAGGTGGGCCGGGGAGTTAAAGGAAGCCAAGGAGATGGTGCTCAGGGCTGGTCTGGACCTCCCCAAGGTAGGGGTGGGGCAGGCACCTCTTCAGATGTCCTCAAACCTTCATCTGAGAGAAAACACCAGCAGTGTCGCTTCTCTGAAACCTCATCTGAATCCCAGTGTGATTCCCAAGGCAGGTATGTTTCTGAAGCGAACAGGACATCGGCACCACTGCACACAGGTGTGGTCCTCTGTGGTCCCACCCGTCTTCCTAGAAAGTCCCTGGAATAGCCACACCTAAGAGGCAACTAACATACATAGATAAGCAGCCATTGAATGAAGATGCAATCCTGCAGTAAAGTCCCCCCAGCATAAACACAGCCCCACTGATGTAAAATTCTATATATTTATTATTCAGTTATGAGCTTCCCAGGTAGCTCAGTGGTGAAGAACCTGTCTACCAATGCAGGAGATGCAGGAGATGTGGGTTCGATCCCTGGGTTGGGAAGATCCCCTGGAGAAGGAAAAGGCAACCCACTCCAGTATTCTTGCATGGGAAAACCCAAGGAGAGAGGAGCCTGGCGGGTTACAGTCCAAGGGGTTGAAAAGAGTGAGACATGACTGAGTGGCTGAACAAAAACAACAGCAAATATATAATTATATATACATATATTATACTTATGTATGTATACATAAGTTATAATTTTATTATACTGAAGTTGTACTTCAATTGTATACAACTGAAGTGACTTAACATACACACATGTTAAGTATAAATATATGTAATATACATTGTATCATTTTGTATATAACACGGATATAGGTGTATGTGTGCCTGCCTCTGGTAATCTTCAAAGAGTGGTAGTAAGATGTGATGGGGAGAAAGAATTATCTTTGCTTTTACTCCATTTCTAAGTGTTGTTTCCCTTGTTATAACTATTATATAGCCCTTCTTTAATTTGGAAGTGATCCAATCAGGAAAACAAAGCACTCCCCCCCCCCCACGCCCCCGCATCAGGGTCAGCTGTTTAGGAGGTGATGGGAACTGAGTTCTGCGATGTTGCTCTCGCCAGTGCTGACTTGGACAGAGGAGCCCCTGGAGCCCCTGAGAGCCACACTTGGGCCCCCGGACACCGAGCTCAGTACCGCCTAGCACTCAGATGACAGGGGAGCTGTGCCTTCTTGGCAGGCAGGACCCTGCCAACAGGTAAGACTTCCCGGCCTGGGAGTAAACACAAGCAGTCCTTCCAGATCAGGTGTGCATGTCTGTCTGGCGGAGAGGAGGCAGGGATCAATTGCAGGGGAAAGAACTTGAGCTTGTGCAGGAGGAAAAGTGAGAGCTTTTCTTCCTCAGTTCAAGAGCTGCCTCAGCAGCCAGGGACAGAGTATCTGCCTGGGGTTTTATGTTATTTTACACCAGGTAAAGCTGCTTTCAGCCATCAGTATTCCCTGTGCCAGGGACTGTGCATGGACTGGGAGAAGAAGTGGAGGACAGACCGTGATGATCTCTGACTTTCCAGAGGCTCAGCTGAGCTGGGGAGATGGATGCTGCGTGAAGGACTAAGCTAACAGAGGAAATGATGCTCTGGAGGAAGTGGAGGTGGTGAACATCAGGGCTGGACTGTTTTGGATCTGAAGGAAAGGCAAGTGCTTTCTGAGGAGAGTACCTTTAAACAAAATTAACAATTGTGGTGCTGGAGAAGACTCTTGAGAGTCACTTGGACTACAAGGAGATCCAACCAGTCAATCCTAAAAGAAGTCAAACCTGAACATTCATTGGAAAGGCCGATGCTGAAGCTCCAATACTTTGGCCACCTGATGCGAAGAACTGACTCATTGGAAAAGACCCTGATACTGGGAAAGATTGAAGGCAGGTGGAGAAGGGGACGACAGAGGATGGGAAAGTTGGATGGCATCACTGACTCAATGGATATGAGTTTGAACAAACTCTGGAAGATGGTGAAGGACAGGAAAGGCTAGCGTGCTGCAGCTTATGGGGTTGCAAAGAGTCAGATGTGTCCAGTCAAAACTGAACAGCAAGAGCAGCAACAATGAGGAGACAGGACCAGCAGGTGGAGAAGGCAGGAGGCCCCGCAGCCTCTCCACAGAGTGACTGCAGAGCAGTGAGCCGGTCAGCGTGAGGTCTGAGAGGCCGGCAGGCGTCAGATCGCATCTGCCCTCATACATGCTTTATGGGTTTTTTTTAAAAAAATCTTTTTAAAATTAATTTTTATGAGAGTATAGTTGCTTTACAATGTTGTGCTAGTTTCTGCTGTACAGCAAAGTGAATCAGCTGTATGTGTACAGACATACCCTCTTTTTCGGATTTCGTTCCCACTTAAGGCACCTCAGAGCATTCTCTGTGCTCAACGGTGGGTTCCCACCAGTTATGTTACAGTTATCAATCGTGTATATACATCAATCCTGATCTCCCAATTCATCTCACCCTCCCTGTGCTTCAGATTTAGAAGTTTGATTTTACCCTAAATGTCAAGGCAAGGTAAAGCGTGCTCAGAAATCCAACATCTTAACACCTCGCCGAAGCACTTCAACTCAGCGGGTATAGAGATCTGTCGACTGAGCGCAAAATAAACAGATTGATGTGCTATGAGTGGAAATCATCTTGTTTTACTTTATTCTATCTTTAAACTTTTGTTTTGACCCCAATTACATGAAAAATCATTCCCATTTAGATTCATTTTCGTTAAAAGACCAAAGCTTACAGTGATGAGAACAGAAAGTCTGATGTTGAGAAACCAGCCTGAAGTGGAAGGAAAGGTTGATGGGACACTGTCTCCATGACCTGGATTGTGTGAAGCACTTTCAGAAACCATTATCTGTCTGTCATATAGATGAAAGGCTTGGTGAGGCCACACCCCCGTGTGAGAGCCCAGGAATGTGTATCTCTGTTCCAGGGAACTTTCCTGGTGGCTGTTTAGATGCTCAGTTGTGTCCAACTCTTGAAACCCCATGGACTGTAGCCCGCCAGGCTCCTCTGTCCATGGGATTTCCCAGGCAAGAATACTGGAGTGGGGTGCCATTTCCTTCTCCAGGGCATCTTTCTAACCTAGGGATCAAACCTGGGTCTCCTGCATTGCAGGCAGATTCTTGGATTCTTTACCTTCTACTGCATGGTATTTTGGTGAGGATGAAAAGAAGAGAATGAAAATATCTGGCACGCAAGAGACATTCAATAAATATTAGCATTTTTATTCCTTTAAGTAAGTAAGTAAGTGTTAGTTGCTCAGTCGTGCCCGACTCTTTGTGACCCCATGGACTGCAGCCCACCAGGCTCCTCTGTCCATGAGATTTTCCAAGCAAGGATACTGGAGTGGGTTGCCATTTCCTTCTCCAGGGGATCTTCCCAACCCAGGGATCGAAATATTAGCATTTTTATTCCTTTAAGTAAGTAAGTAAGTGTTAGTTGCTCAGTCGTGCCCGACTCTTTGTGACCCCATGGACTGCAGCCCACCAGGCTCCTCTGTCCATGAGATTTTCCAAGCAAGGATACTGGAGTGGGTTGCCATTTCCTTCTCCAGGGGATCTTCCCAACCCAGGGATCGAACCTGGATCTCCTGCACTGCAGGCAGATTCTTTACCAACTGAGCTACAAGGGAAGTCCTCTCAATAATTTAGGGCTTCCCTAGTGGCTCAGATGATAAAGAATCCACCTGCAATGCAGGAGACCGGGTTCCTGGAGAATCCCTCAGACAGAAAAGCCTGGCAGATTACAGTCCATGGGGTCGCAAAGAGTGGGACATGACTGAGTGACTAAGCACACACCCCCATCAATAATTTAATAAACACTTCCAAAAATAGAACTTCCTTCAGAGTAGAATCCTACCCATTTTTGGTTGATGGACCATCCAAAAGGACACCAGATCCCTTTGTTTGACTCTTGGTAAGTTGACTTTGCACGTTAAAAAGGAAAAAGGGGAAACCTGTAGTCTTTCAAACAATGACCCCTTTTAAAGCCTATGTTGGACTCTGATTTCAAAGAATATTCTTATTAACATAGTTCCTTACAAATGGAGCGCCACTCATCAAATATTTATAAGGAGTAGCCTGAGAAGCCAGCGCAGCGCTTGGCAAGCCTGGGGACATTTCCCACATGCACTGTGGGGTGGCCTAGGCAGGGGACACCCTTTAATTTTATGACATGGTTTGGGGGCTCTAGCACGCGCTGGTCTTGGCATGGTTTCTCCCGGCTCTGGGCCTGATCCGACCCTGTTCAGGACTCCCATGTAGCCCGGCCTCGCAGGCAACTCACTTTGAAGTCCACAGGGGCTCTTTGAATAGAAAACATACACAACGGGGTGCTGATGCAAATAGGAATCTAGGCCTGATGTACGTGGGGAATAAAGGTGCTTCTCACCCCAAATATTAGCTCTTTAGCCAGGAAACGACGGTTTGATCATTAAATAAAAGAGCCCCTCCTTACCTCAAAAGCTCCACAATCTACCACCAAAGCTTCTCCATCCATTTGCTCAGAAATGATAAACCTGCTAATTACCTGAGAGTTTTAATTAAGCAACAGATACAGGCAGTGCAGGGTTGACTGGTTTGGCTTCAAGCATATCAATAAAATAAACATTCTCAATTCCAGGGCAACTTGCTCAGTGATAAAAAAAAAAAACAAAACACTAAACATCACTATCTTTTGAAATATCACTCATTGAGTGTGATCATTTAGAAAAATATCTCTATTAGAGATAGTTAGAGATGTTTTTTGGTTGAAAAATGCGATCGCCGATGGAGTGCAAAGCTATGATTTGTAGACAGGCTAAGTAAATTAAATCACTCACTGTCTTTTTTCCTTTTTCTTTTTTTCCAATGGCTTTAAAAGTTAAAGGTAATTTGCAAGGAAAACGCTCCGTTTGAATTGGTTTGTAATATCTGTTAATGATCTTTAAAAAATCCACTTATTCACAATTCTGCCCCTGAGGGAATAGCAGTGTGCTATCAGAAAAATTTCTAAAGTCTGAAATGTCATTAGCGAGTGATTTCTTTGAAGTAAAAAGCCCCGAAAAAATAAATTATATAAGGTATACAAGTGCGCAGGACAATCACTTTGATGAATAATATCTGTGTTTTTCATGCCGAAAAATACAACAATTGAGATCCAGGCTGCTAAATTACAGAGCCGTCTTTTGAATTACCTCCGTGTAGGCATACCTGCTCTGTTTATTTCACACATATATTGAGTTCTCCCATATATTTATAGACTGTTGATGTAAAAACAGTAGTGTTAGGACCAATTTTGATTATATTCCTCGTGTTTACCTTTTGGAAGCGCAAGGTGTTGCCTAATACAAGGCTACAGGTGTGCCATCCAGGAGGAAAACAATGGCTTGTTTGAGTGCAGCACCCTGAATGGAGGAGCCAGGTGTCCAAATGGAGGTGCAATCGCCAGGCAGTGCCTGGATGGTTCACTACTAGATAACAGAGCTGTGAAATCCTACACCAAAGGGAAAATTTCCTTTCTGACCCCAGCTGGCTATCATTTTTTTTTTTTTTTTGCCTGGAAGCAGAGGCGTCTTTGTAATATAATAGCAGTCAGTGTAACTGTGGATGCTGTTTCAGCTGCTATAAATAGCTAATCTTTTTTTTTTTTTAAGGGAGAAGTTGGATTTTACTAAACCATTGGCTAGAGGTTAATTATCCATTTCGTAAGAAAGTATTTCCTCCTAGACAGCCTCAATTTGTTACCTTTTAATCCCGCTTTACATAATAAGGCTGGAAATACAAGCGTCTTCTCCAGGTCCTTCATTGTTGACATAATTTCATACAACGGCTCTTTTATTTTTTTTTCCTCATACATTCCTCACCTCTTTGCTCAACTGCAGAGGGTCCCAGTTTTATTCATGGTTCCCCAGGGAAAGGCATTCACTTTTCCCAATACAACTGACTATATTTCATAGGTATCTATGTGTGGTCCTTTCCACTTTCTACTCTGGAACCAACATCAGGAGGGCACATTGAACCCAGGTAATGGCAGACTACTATTTTTTAAAAAATATTTATTTATTTATTTGGCTGTGCCGAGTCTAAGTTGTGGCCCTCAGGATCTTCGATCTTCATTGGGGCATGTGAGATTTTTAGTTGTATCATGCGAACTCTTAGTTTTGGCGTGTGGGATCCATGGGTTCCCTGACTATGGATCAAACGCAGGTCCCCTGCGTTGGGGGCATGAAGTCTTAGCCATTGGACCACCACCAAGAAAGTCCCAAGGTTGGTTTTAAAAAAGATCTTCTACACTATTTTCTATGTTAGTCCCTCCATGTGCTTCACTGAAGAAATCAACGCTTGAAAATTTTGGGGATTCTTTATTGAGGTTCCACATTTGGAAGCTGCAAAAAGCAGAAATATGTGACTCCATGGATTATCCTGGTAGGAATGCATCCCAGTAACACCCCCAGGTAAGAAAAAGAACCTAGCCATTGTCCCCGATGGCCCCGGTGACAGTGTCCCTTCTTCCTCCTCAGAGATAGCCACCATCCTATTATCTAATTCCATATATTGTTTTTTCTCTTTTCTTGAGTAACACCCTATAAATGGAATCATATGGTGTCTGTTCTTTTGTGTCTGGCTTCATCCTTTCAACATAAAGTTTATGAGCTGTATCTATGTTGTTGGGTATAATTATAGTATTTTTTCCCTGTTGTATTTCCTTCCATTCTAACAGTTACAAAGCATAGTTTACCCATCATTTTACTCCTGATCAATGTTTGGGTTGTTTCAGTTCTAGGCTAATTCCGAGAGGGCTGCTGTGGGCTTTCTTGTGGATGTCTTTGGTGGGTGTGCGCATGCATTTCTGTTGTGTGTGTAGACTAAAGAATTTTGTCAGTTTCTACTCCCACCAGCAAGTGGGAGAGTTATGCTGCCCTACTTCCTTGTTCTTATCTGGTTCTTAGTCTTTTTGATTTTGGCTCTCTGGTGGTATCTAGTTGAATTTCATTGTGGTTTTAATTTGATTTATCAGATTTACTAATAAGTTGAACATCTTTTCATGCACCCTGGCTATTTGGGTATCTTGAGAATGGGTTTTTGCAAATGTCCTGCTCATTTTCCTGATGTATTATTCATCTTTTCTTCCAGATTTATAAGTATCTTACTGGGATACTTATATTTGGTGTCTTTGGATGAGTAGAAGATTTTAATTTTATTGTACTTTAACTTACCAATATTTTCCTTTATAGTTAATGCTTTCTATATCCTATTTAAGAAAGCTTGCTTTCCTGATGGTCATGAAAATATTCTTTTGTATTATCTTCTGGAAACTTTATATCAATAATTTCACCTTTCTCATTTAGATCTGTAATCTACATGGTATTGCCTTTCATATATGGTGTGATGTTGGAATCAAGTCTGTTTATTCCTCCATCATATCCACTTACCTTGCACCATTAATAGAAAGAACTTCCTTTCTCTAGTACTCTGAAACATTTTTGCCATAAATCAAGTGCTCATTTGTTTATAAGCTGATCATATGATTTTCCCCTTTATTTTGTTAATGTGATGAACTGTGCAAGAAGTTTTTGAACGTCAAACCAGCCTTGCATTTCTGGACTAAACTGAATTTTGTTATGATATTTATTTTATGTATTACCACATGTTTTGATAATTTTGCAATATGTATAAAAGAAATTTACCTGTAATTTTTTTTAAGTGTAATATCCCTGCCACGTATGTTATGATTTAGCTGGCTCATAAAACAAATTGAGAAGTGTTCTCATTACATTCTCTAAAAACTTAAAACATGAATGCATGTATGTGTGTTCATTTATGGCTGACTCTCTACAACACCATGGACTGTAGCCCACCAGGCTCCTCTGTCCATGAGATTTCCCAGGCAAGAATACTGGAGTGGGTTTCCATTTCCTCCTAATCTAATATAGTGATTATATGTAGTTTGTCCTAGCATCAATCTTGGGTCAGGAAGATCTCCTGGAGAAGGAAATGGCTACCCACTTCAGTTCTCTTGCTTGCAGAATCCAATGGACAGAGGAGTCTGGCAGGATACAGTCCATGGGGTCACAAAGATTCAGACATGACTGAGCGACTAACACCTGTCCTGAGTATGCTACTCAGGTTTCTCCAGAGAAACCTACCAATTGAATATATGCAGATATATGTGTATACATGTAAGAGAAGACCTACTATAGGAACTGGCTAGCACAGTTACAGAGGCCAAGAAGTCACGTGATCTGCTGTCAGCAAACTGGGAGCCAGGAAAGCTAATGGTGTAACCCTGTCCAAATCTGAAGGCCTGACTATTGGGGGAATGAGGGCTGGGAGGTGGGCAGTGGTGTAAGTCCTGGTTGGGTTCTTTTTACATTGAAGTGGAGTTGATTTGCAGTATTATATAGGTTTCAGGTATACAGCACAGTGATTCAGTATTTTTATAGAATATATTCCATTACAAGTTATTACCAGATAATGGAATACACTTGTGCTATACATAGGGTTGCAAAGAGGTAGATGTGACTGAAGTGACAACATGAGCACACACCTGGTTGGATTCTGAAGGCCGAGTACTGGGAGTGCCCACGTCCAAGGGCAGGAGAAGACGGGTGTCCCAGGTGAAGCAGAGAGAAAACTCACCCTTCCTCTGTCTTTCTGTTTTGTACAGACGTTCAGTGGATGGGATGCTTCTCACTGCAACGTTGAGGGTGGTCCTTTTAACTCCATCCATCCATTCGAAGGCCAGTCTCCTCCAGAAACACCCTCAACAGACACACCCCAAAATACATTTCACCAGCTCTCTGGGCCTCCTTGAGCCCCATCAAGTTAACCCATCATGCCAACCATCACAGTAAGTATTCATCACAATTATATTTCACCCTGGGCTTCTGTATATTTTGAATCAGACTTTAGGCAGAAAACTGGTTTCGTGTGAGTTTTGCATCTGCGTGCATGTTCAGTCTTGTCCAACTCTTTGGGACACCATGGACTGTAGCCCAAAAGGCTTCTCTGTCCATGGGATTTCCCAGGCAAGCATACTGGAGTAGGTTGTCATGCCCTCCTCCAGGGGATCTTCCCAACCTATCCCCTGTGTCTCCTGCATTACAGGCGGATTCTTTACTGATGAGCCATCAGGGAAGCCCATGGGAAGGTCAATAGGAGTTAGACTGTTTTCTAGGAGCTGTCACATGGCACTTTGCAGTAAGCGTACTTGCTCAAGGCTGACCTTTGTCACTGTGTCTCAATCCTGGGCCCATTGTCAAGGTCCATCTTGGATTTGAAGAGGAACCTGTGAGATAACAACTTTCTGGACATAGGGCAAGCATTCAGATAAACACCTGATCCCAGTGAGAATCTTCGAAACCGATTTAATCTCCTCCTTTTGACCCTCCGATCACTGCTCCACAGACCTGTTCTTTTTAATCTGCTTCAGTACTGTGCAGCTCATAGCTCACCCATCTCTCCACATCTAGTTGCCGTGGTCCCCTGGGCTATGGCATTGCCAGTACACCCAGTCTTCGTTTCATCCTCTGCTCAGACATCCAAGTGCTCACTCCACAATGGAAAGCTGGTGGGTCTTCCCTGGTGGCTCAGTGGTAAAGAATACACCTGCCGAAGCAGGAGACGTGGATTCAATCCCTGGTCCAGGAAGATCCCACATGCTGTGGAGCAACTAGGTCCCTGCGCCACAGCCATTGAGCCTGAGCTCTAGAGCCCGTGCACCCGACAAGGGAAGCCGCTGCAATGAGAAGCCCAAGCCCTGCAACTGAAGGGTAGCCTCTGCTCATCACAACTAGAGAAAAAAGCCCGGGCAGCAGTGAAGAGTCAGCACCTCCAGAAAGCAGCATAGAAAGCTGGCTGCCTCCACCCTCGCAGAGAGCTCCTAGGTGGCTTTGCAAGGTGGAGTGCAGGCTCATGAACACGCATCCGGAGCCCCTCTGGCCGGGCTCTGCGTCCTCCCCTGCCTGCCCCTCCCCTGCAGCATCTCCAGCCGCCTTTGGTTCTCAGTGTGCACGTGGGGCCTTTTGCACCAAACTTTGTGTGTGTTGCTCTTCCCACCAGGCATGGGCTGTCCATGGCTTCCTCCTGCACAATCCACTGTTTAACCGTCAGCTCAGACCAGAACCCTTGAGCCCTCCCAGCTGGGGGCTGTGTGGTCTCCCGGCTGGGGCCTCATCTCTGTGATGAGATGGTGAGCTCTTTGCAGCCAGGGTCCAGGGCTCAGCCTGGTGGAGAGCAGGTGTTCAGTAAACATTTATAAATTCAAACAGAAGGGACAAGACTGACTAGGGGACTGGTTTGCATTGCATTTCAACTTTATTCGTTTATTTATTTGGCTGTCTTGGGTCCTGGTTGCGGCACTCTGGATCTTCCTTGCATCGTATGGGATCTTTCTAAAAATACGTTTTTTTTTTTAAACTGGAGGATAATTGCTTTACACTATTGTGGTGGCTTCTGCTATATATCGATATGAATCAGCCATAGGTATACACACCTCCCCTCCCTCTAAAGCCTTCCCGTTACCTCCCCTCTCCCGCTCTTCTAGGTCATCACAGAGCGCCAGCCTGAGCTCCCTGTGCTGTACAGCAGCGTCCCACTCGCTGTGTGTTTTACACATGGCTGTGTGTATATGCCAGGGCTCCTCTCCCAGTTTGTCCCACCCTCTCCTTCCCCACCGTGTCCACAAGTCTTTTCTCTATGTCTGTGTCTCCCTTGCTGCCCTGAAAATGGGTTCATCAGTACTATTTTTCCAAATTGCATACATATGTGTTCATATACACTGTTTGCTTTTCTCTTTCTGATATCTTGCTCTGTATAATAGGCTGAATTGTCTTTCTAGATTCCATATCTGTGGCGTTAGTATACCATATCTGTTTTTCTCTGACTTCACTCTGTATAATAGGCTCTAGGTTCATCCACCTTACTAGAATCTTTTGTTGAGGCACACGAACTTTCTATTGCAGTGCACGGGCTTAGTTGCTCCAAGGCATGTGGGATCTTAGTTCCCCGACCAAGCATCGAACCCATGTTCCCTGAATTGCAAGGCAGATTCTTAACTCCTGGCCCACCAGGGAATTCCCTTATTTCATCTTTTTGGAAGTCTGAGATGGACTAGGATGGCCCAAATGCCATGCCCAGAAGGGAGGCAAGAAGGCCCAGGCGATGGAAAATCCGCTGATACAATCTCTTCCTCTTTGACTAAATTCGACTCAAATAGTGAAAACTCTCTTCCGATGGCATCCGTTTTCTGTAGAATGGATTAGCAGCAAGGATTTCCTATGCAGATTTTTCCAGAGTAACAAATTCAAACCATTTACTCTAAGAATTTTAATGAAAAAAAAAAATCCTGCTTTAAAAGCATCTGACCAAGATGCTTCCCCTTTTCTCTTATTAATAAAAGAGTTTACACAGAAACTCTGTAAGAGATTGTGTAAGAGGTTTGCAAGGATTGCTGAAGTCTCTACTAGACATGCACTTTCACTTTGTGAAATTGGCGACACTCTCCAAATGGTATCACAGAAATGGACTTTCTGGGGCTCGTCTCTATGAATGGGTTTTAGCTGCACAGTAGTGCCATTCATTTTATTTGGCCCACGTATTGCCAGTCCATTCTAAATTTGGCCTTAATTATTTTTCCTTTCACAAAAATATTTTGTGGGATCTTTTTGAACCCCGACGACTTCCTTCTTGTCCCTTAAAGCAGAATCCAGGAGTGTTATTTTTGTTCTCCTCTAATTAAAATAATTGCTTGCTTCTTTTTAACTAGATTCGTGCAGTTATTAGCCTAATACATGGATGGGTGCCACGCGGTGCTTAAGAGACAGAATGAGAAGTGATCGTGTAACTTCACATGAAAAAGATTCCCTAGTGCCAAGGAGCATTTTCCCTTTTCAGCTGGCATTTTAGAAGAGCCTTTAATAAATTTGCCCCCCCCCCACACCCCACCACCGCCTTGCTAAAAGACGATTAACTGAAAGAATAGTTCTATTTTCTTCGTTAGGTACACAGCTCACCCAGGACAATTTGAAGAGGGGCACTTGATATGCTGGGTAGGGTACAAAGACCTGGGTTCTGGTTTTAATTTCTGCCCCTGTTTTGTCTTCCAGAATAACAGTGTGTGAAGGGTGAAAGCCCCATGTCTCTGAAGCCAGTGGGTGTTCACAAGAGGATTATGGGAAGAGGGACAGAAGTGCCTGGACGTACTGTTCAGAGCTGGCAGGACCCAGCCGCTAAAAGGAAGACTTAAAATGATGTTTTTGACATCAATACTTTCCCCAAAGTTGATGTAAGTCCTGGGGTTTTGGCAAAGGCCCACAGGCTACTTCTGACCTGTTGTCTCTCTCTTTTTTTAAAATTATTTATTAATTTATTTTTGGCTGCACTGGGTCTTTGTTGCCACACAGGCTTTTCTCTGGTTGCGGCGAGCAGGGGCTGCTCTCTGTTTGTGGGGCATGGGCTTCCCATCTCGGTGGCTTCTCTTGCTACAGAGCTCAGGCTCTATGGTGTGCAGGCTGCAGCAGTTGTGATGCAATGCCTCAGTCGTTGCAGCTCAAAGACTCTAGATGGCGAGCTCGTAAGTCAGGGCACGTGGGCTTAGTTGCTCCATGGCATGTGGGATCTTAGTTCCTGGACCAGGGATCGCCTGCAATGGCAGGCAGATTCTTAACCACTGGGCCACCATGGGAGTCCCCGTTGCCTCCTTTTGTAGCTTAAGATTCATGGGATCACCACGGCCACAGCCATTTGTGGACATGTTGTCTACAGCTGCTTTTGGACACAACGTGGAGCCGTGTTGACAAAGACCACATTGTCTACAAAACCTCAAAGATTTGCTATCTGGTTCTTTGCAGAAAAAGTTTGCTGACTCTGGAAGTAGTCCATCTGATTCGCTAAGCATCTGCTGAAAGTCTACTCCAGGTTGAGAAATGTGTTTATAGGCATGTGAATAGTCGTTTTCCTTGGGTAGATGCTGAGGACCTTTGGTGTTGTGCTTTTGTCCCGGGTGATCAGTACAGGTGCATCGGTAGCAGGAAGTGAGAAGGAGGCAGTGCAAGAAGTCATGGTTTGAGAAAAGGTTCTGCCGTGATTGTCTTGGTGGCAGGTAGTGCATCGTGGCTGGGCTCTTCCTTTGTCTGCTGCCTGGAAGAGGAGGTGTTAAAGACTTAGAGTGCACCTTTATTAGCTACTTCAAGACCTGTGTGTGCATGTGTGTTAGTTGCTCTGTCATATCTGACTCTGTGTGACCCCATGGACTGTAGCCTGCCAGGCTCCTCTGTCTGTGGGATTCTCCAGGCAAGAATACTGGAGTGGGTTGCCATTTTCTCCTCCATCAAGACCTCTGTGCTGTGCGTGCTTAGTCGCTCAGTCTTGTCTGAGTCTGCGACCCCATGGACTCTAGCCCTCCAGGCCTCTCTGTCCATGGGGATTCTCCAGGCAAGAATGCTGGAGTGGGTTGCCATGCCCTCCTCTAGGGGATCTTCCCAACCCAGGGATTGAACTCAGATCTGCCACATTGCAGGTGGATTCTTTACAGTCTGAGCCACCAAGGAAGTCCATCAAGACCTATGATCACCTTCAATTAAAAAGAGACACTTAGGGTCATCATGTGGACTGCTGCTGCCTGGCCAGAAGATGGGCCCCTCTTGCCACAAGTGGGTGGTTGGCTGAATCAAATGGACAACTCAAGTAGAGTAGAGGGTCAAATGTTTTCTCAGTCATAAGATACTATGTATAAAAGTATCTTATACTATGTGGCATAGATACTATGTATAAAAGCAGTGAATAAGTGTTATCTCTATTTGCCATGTGAAGAAATGAGAATCAGTGTATTTAAGATCTAGTAAGCTTACTCCTTGGAAGGAAAGTTATGACCAACCTAGACAGCATATTCAAAAGCAGAGACATTACTTTGCCAACAAAGGTCCGTCTAGTCAGGGCTATGGTTTTTCCAGTGGTCATGTATGGATGTGAGAGTTGGACTGTGAAGAAGGCTGAGCACCAGAGAATTGATGCTTTTGAACTGTGGTGTTGGAGAAGACTCTTGAGGGTCCTTTGGGCTGCAAGGAGATCCAACCAGTCCATTCTAAAGATCAGTCCTGGGTGTTCTTTGGAAGGACTGATGTTAAAGCTGAAACTCCAGTACTCTGGCCACCTCATGGGAAGAGTTGACTCATTGGAAAAGACTGTGATGCTGGGAGGGATTGGGGGCAGGAGGAGAAGGGGACGACAGAGGATGAGATGGCTGGATGGCATCACTGTCTCGGTGGACATGAATTTGAGTGAACTCTGGGAGATGGTGATGGACAGGGAGGCCTGGCGTGCTGCAGTCCAGGTTGCAAACAGTCGGACACGACTGACTGAACTGAACTGAACTGAAGCAAGTCGAAGTGCCAGAAGCTGTTTGCTGGTTTTAAACACTGCTTTCCGGGGCTCCATGTGCTTCTGTATGTCATACTTCTGGCCACGGTTTCAGCGTGTTCAGTTCTTCAGTTAGTTTGTCTCTTCCTCCTTCCCTCCGTCTCTCTCTTCTTTCTTTTTTTCACTATTAAGCAATATTTATTCATCTGCTACTAACTGGAAAAAAGCTGAATTTTTTAGGGAGAGTGATGATTATTTAAGAAGAGTTGGAAGACTCTCAGGATGGTTTTGTTCTTGGACTCTTGGGCTGGAGTCCTCCAGAAGTAGATCCCCTCACAGTTTCTCTTGAGCTGCCCAAGAGCTTGGTCCTTATCTGTGATATAAAGAGAGAAATGGGCTGGGGAAGGGAGAGTAGTCCTGTCACTCAACAGCATGTTGCTGGAGACATTGTTTTAGGTTGTGTGTGTATATGTGCACATATATATGTGCATGTGCACACGTATGCACAGGTACATGCAAGTGTGTACACAGGTGCATAACACATGCGCACATGTGCATGTAAGTATGCACGTATATGTGCATGTATGTATACCTGCACACATGGGTACATGTGAATGTGCATGTGTACATATATGTGCATGTATGTGTGTGTGTGTATACAGGTGCATGTGTGAATATGTGTGAATGTATGTGTGTGGATATATACATATATGTATGTATATGTGCATATGTGTGTTTACATATCAAGAAAGAAAAGAGGAAAAGAGATGAAATATTTCTAGCAGATTTCACCAACAGCTACAGGATGGGGACAATCTAGATTTGGAAAATTTGAAAGTTATGATTTTGTACCTGAATTCCCAGGGAATCCCTATCAGAGACATTTTCAAATATGAATCATTCATTTAGATGATGTATATTAAATAGGCCAGATATGGACTTACTTGGCTTTACTGTCCCATACAGTCTTCAGTCACATTGTAGTCCTTCAATAATGTCTCTTGTAACTTTTGACATGATGATTATCAAATGTGCGAGGAGGAAGTACCTCGAGCCGTAATACTGAATGTGTTGTGTCCCAGTAGGTGATTTGCTAGTGTTTTCCCTGATAATCACAGTCAATCCTGTCGGCTACTTATGCTTTTCAGGTAGGCTTGCACCTAAAAGTCACATGATTCTCTGAAACAATGGTGCAAATAAAGTTGCCTCATAAAAACAAAACAAAATGAACCCTTCAGAATCTTTCATGGTACAGCTGTCAACTGCACAGACCTCTGGGAAGTGCAGTAGAAAATCCTTCCCATTCTCCTCTTTCTCCCACGTCAGTGACTCACACTCCTGCTGTCTGAATTTGGAGGAGGGGCATCTGATCCTGCGATTCAGCATTTAAACCATGCTGTTGTTGTTCAGCTGCTCAGTCGTGTCCAACTCTTTGCAAGCCCATGAACTTCAGCACACCAGGCTTCTCTGTCCTTCACAATCTCCTGGAGCTCACTCAGACTCATGTCCATTGAGTCAGTGACGCCATCCAACCATCTCCTCCTCTGTTGCTCCCTTCTCCCCTTGCCCTCTTGAAGCTGTGCTGCTCCTCCAATATTCCTAGGACCCAGGATGGTGCTGTTCTCAGAAATGTAATTTGTTTCAGCACAAAGAGCATATTCATTGCAGGATTTAACATTGATACAGATAACACTTTTCCCCTCTAAGAAATTGGTGAGCATTAACCAATTTATTTAACTTCCTTGCCATGAGGTGAATTCTCTTCCATTTACTGTGGGAAAACCCTTCTTTTTCTAGTTCTAATCTTTTAGCAGGTATTCTACTGAGAAATTGTCACCACGCAGGAAATGTTTTGTAGAGGGGGGAATAAATCTTTCAACGCAGTGTAAAATTCCACCGAAATAGATGACCTCCATTTCCACGGCGTCTAAGCCTATTTTTAAGTGATTTAGCAATGCTCCTGAAAAAAGTAAAATCTCCCTGAAAATGGTGGGAACTATTATTGTTACTCCTGCTATTACTCCCATTGCCGTGTGCAAAGTTCTTGATGATTTATCTGCGTTATTTTGAGTTCCTCAGAAAGGAGAGCTTGAGGAAAAGCTCCCATGCTGTCTGTTCTGTGCAGGTTCGATCCAGGACTAGGATGTGATGCAGGATCTTGAGATGGAAAGTTACCTTGGATAATCTGTGTACTTGCTCAGTCACGTCCAATTCTTCGGCGACCCCATGGACTACAGCCTGCCAGGCTCCTCTGCCCATGGGATTCTCCAGGCAAGAATACTGGAGTGGGTTGCCATTTCCTCCTCCAGGGGATCTTTCTAACCCAGGGACTGAGCCTGCGTCTCCTGCCTTGCCAGGAGGGTTCTTTACCTCTAGTGCCACCCAGAAAGTTCTGGATTATCTGGATAGGTCCTAAATCCAGTTGTAACTCTCCTTTTAATAAGAAGAGGCAGAGACAGAGGCAGATTTAATACACAGAAGAGAAGAAGGCAGTGTGAACACGAGGCAGAGACTGCAGTGATGGTGTGATCACCAGGCAAGGGATGTGTGCCTCACGAGGTGCTCAAAGAGGCAAGGACGGGACCCTCCCCTCCAGGCTCCAGAGGGAGTACGGCCCCTGCTGACAGCTCCATGCGGGCCAGTGACGCTGATTGCTGTGTGAGCCACCAAGTTTGGGGTAACTTGTTACAGCAGCCGAGGGCAGTAATGCAGGTGCGTTCTCCCAGAGCATGAACTATGAGATCTCAGGGGAAACTGATCTGGAGGAGGAAGGGGAGGGAGAAAGTTTACCTGCCAGTTCTCACCTCTGATTGGTCAACCGCCTCCCTGAGGGCACACTGGGTGTGTGTGTTGGTCACTTCGCAGGTCTGACTCTGCGACCCCACGGACTGTAGCCCACCGGGCTCCTCTGTCCATAGGGTTCTCTAGGCAAGAATACTAGAGCGGGTTGCCATTTCCATCTCCAGGGGATCTTCTTGACCTGGGATTGAACTCGCGTCTCTTATGTCTCCTGCATTGCACTACTTTACCACTTTTGCCACCTGGGAAGCCTGTATCATTTGCACTTACACCTTATTTCCTTTGCTCAATTCTAACAGTTTACCTATTGATGATGGTGATCATCTTCCTCCCCACAGTCATCACACCAGCAGATCCCCTTACCCTGGAAAGGCTTCTCATGACAGCTGCTTTCACTCTACTGCTCAGAAGACATGTCTTTCAATGAGCTCCTCCCCAGGCATGATGCTGAAATCATATTTCCAGGGGACAGAGATAGATGTGGTGTACTTATCTGATTAAACTGCCTGTTGTTTTAAATCTATTTTCACAGAGACTCTTTCCTCCAGAAGACAGTCAGTGACACAACACATTAAAAATTATATCTGTATCAATGGTTTCCTCTGTGGCATTTATGTAGTGTGTGCACGTGTGTGCGTGCACGTGTGTGTGTGCACGTGCTAACCTTGTGGTCCCCTGTTAGGATGGATACGCATGTGACAGTTATGAAACAGTTGCAGCTAAAATAATCAAGTTTGGTTACATACATTATTTATCTTTATCTACAGTGAATACATTTATTGTCTTCCAAAAATCATTATCTAGAACTATGGGAATACAAGAAAAGATATTTGCAGTCGGATATCTGGGGGTCAAAAGCCAGTGCAGTTCATAAAGGGGGGGGAAATCAAAGATTGCAAACCCACATGAAAAATTCTTCCTAACAGATGTTAGAGCTTTTAACTCAGAAAGCCTGTGTTTTCAAGCACGTTGTGGAGGATCAGGATTTATTTTGATTTTTTAAAGATTTATGTATTTATTTTAGTTTTGGCTGCCCTGGCCCTTCATTGCTGTGCCTCGGGCTTTTCTCTGGTTGCGGCGATCAGGGGCTTCTCTTCCTTGGCGTGTGAGGGCTTCTCATTGCAGTGGCTTCTCTTGCTGCGGAGCACAGGCTCTGGGGTGCACTGGCTTCCGTAGCTGAGCACGCGTGCTCGGCAGTTGCAGCTTCCAGGCTCAGTAGCTGTGGCTCGAGGACTCTGCAGGGCTGGCTCGGTGCTTCCGGCTCCCGGGCTCGAGAGCACAGGCTCGGTAGCTGTGGCTCAAGCGCTTAGTTGTTCATGGACCAGGGATCAAACCCATGCCCCCTGCATCAGCAAGCTGATTCCTAAACACTGGACCACCAGGGAAGCCCTCAAGGATTTGGGATTAGCACTGATTCGTTGTCACTGAATGTTTATAACATCACTTTGACTAGAGAGGTACATGATATGAAGAACAGCTAAAATTTAATAAATTGAATTGCTACATGGGTACATACGTTATTGACCAACTATAAAATGATGGAATTGTGTGAAACACCAAATTCAGGAATTACATTAAAATGTAACAAGAAAGCCCTCCTCACCCAGTGAACGGCAGACCCACCGCTGTCACGGGCAGGTCAGCAGCAGGTCTCTCTTCCAGACTATTTCCTAATATTTCTGCTTTTCAGCAGGGCCTGGGGACCACGAGGTCGGATATCCCAGCCCTCGGCACTGCCCGTATTAGAACCTTCATTAATCTTTGAGTTCTTTGCCTCCCCCCATCTTACCCAAAGAGTAATGCCTCCCCCAGAATTACACAAAAATCAATGGCCAAGTTAATTGAAATCTGGATCTCTTAATGTTTTCCCCTTTCTTAAGTGATTGCTTGGTTTCTGAAGAGTGAAGTTGAACTCAGAGGATGGCTTTAGCTGGTGGGGAGGGGGATGAATTGGTAAGAGAATGGATAGATCATTTTCCAAGTGACTGACAGACATATAGGATTTCATTTCAAGTTTTACATGGGGGCTTCAGGAATGTTGGGTTTCGTGGTAGTTCAGACAGTAAAGAATCTGCCTGCAATGCAGGGGACCTGGATTTGATTCCTGAGTCGGGAAGGTCCTGTGGAGAAGGGAATGGTAACCCACTCTGGTATTCTTGCCTGGAGAATCCCATGGACAGAGGAGCCTGGCAGGCTGCAGTCCACAAGGTTACAAAGAGTCAGACACAACTGAGCAACTATCAGTTTTCTCCAACAAGGTAAGTGCCTGGCCTTCCACTTCCTCTCTCTTCCCCTAAAAGCCTGAAGACCCATGCCTCCTGACCCCCATCACTGGTTGGTCATCTTGGACAAATTCCAACTCATTGGACCCTCTGTTTCTTCCTCTACAAAGCAGAGATCAAAATATTGGTCCCACTTGCCTCAGCAAATTGACGCGAGGATCCAGTGAGGTAGCATTTACTTTGCGTGTTATGGGCTTCCCTGGTGGCTTAGATGGTAAAGAACCCACCTGCGGCACAGGAGACCCAGGTTCAATCTCCGGGTTGGGAGGATCCACTGGAGAAGGGAATGGCAACCCACTCCAGTATTCTTGCCTGGGAAATCCCATGGACAGAGGAGCCTGGTGGGCTATAGTCGATGGGGTCGCAAAGAGTCAGGCAAGATGGAACAACTAACACTTTCAACACTTGTTGAAACACTTATTGCTGCTGCTAAGTCACTTCAGTCGTGTCCGACTCTGTGCGACCCCATAGATGGCAGCCCAAAAGGCTCCCCTGTCCCTGGGATTCTCCAGGCAAGAACACTGGAGTGGGTTGCCATTTCCTTCTCCGAAACACTTATTACAGACTGCTATAAACTATAAAAAGGATGACAGGAGGGAGCCAGATTATAGGCCAAACACCTACAATATGAAGACTCCAATGATCAGGAAAGTGAGAATCCTTAAAATAAAGAAGCTGGACACCTTTCTAGTGGTCAGTCACCTCCGTCACCTTCTTTCTTCCTTCTTCCTTCCCAGGTTCCCTAGGAGGAGGAAAGAGAAGAGGCCGACCTCCTTCAGAGCATCTCAAGCCCTTTAAGGAACCAGCAGAGCCTGGAGCTGGGCCATGGAAATGCCACGGTCACTAGTTCCATCCAGTAACAGTCCTGAAAACTGTTAGTTGCTCAACTGTGTCCAACTCTTTGCCACCCTGTGGACTGCAGCCTGCCAGGCTCATCTGTGCATGGGATTTCCCAGGCAAGAATACTGGAGTGGGTTGCCATTCCCTTCTCCAGTGGATCCTCCCAACCCAGGGACTGAACCTGGGTCTCCTGTGCTGCAGGTGGATTCTTTACCATCTGAGCCACCAGGGAAGCCCATAACACGCAAAGTAAATGCTACTTCACTGGATCCTCACGTCAATTTGCTGAGGCAAGTGGGACCAATATTTTGATCTCTGCTTTGTAGAAGAAGAAACAGAGGGTCTAATGCGTTGAAATTTGTCCAAGATGACCAACCAGTGATGGGGGTCAGGAGGCACGAGTCTTCAGGCTTTTAGGGGAAGAGAGAGGAAGTAGAGGGCCAGGCCCTTAACCTTGTTGGAGCTCCGGATGGCAGGGGGTTGGCAAGGCTCATCTTCAGCCAGTTGGGACCCCCATGCTTGCTTGATGCCAAGCAGACCACTGGGTGCTGTGGTTCAGAATGCTACTTTCCACCTTCGTTGGTGTCTGCAGCTTCCAGAACACTCAGACAAAGGGCTCTGAAAAGCATCTGGTCAAGCTTTGCAAAGGGAGAAAGCTTATCCTCCCATTCCTGAAGCCCCGAAGTCAGGGATTTGATTATGCTTATCATGATCTCAGCTTCCACTGCTCCAAATGCGATTAGCTTTGTAATTAGTTAATGTCATTACCTGTCATCAAATCCAGACAACGTTGGGCTCCAAAACCTCCCATGGCAGAGAAACCCACAAGCTGACATCTTTCCACTGCTCCACACAGAGTTTCTTTAATAATCCTGGCAACCGGCCCCTTCTTCCTAGACCACAGGTCCGAAAGTTAGGAGAAAGACGTACTTCTTGTATTTTTTTTTAAAAAGGCCATTTAAAATTCTTTGGTCCGTTTCCCCCAAACTTTTCTTCACTCCAAGCAAAGCATAAATATAATCTTTTCAGCAACTCTTCTATGCTTTTCCATTTCTCTTCTTATATATGTCAGCTGTATTTTGCTCTGGGCAGAATGGTCAAAGTAAGAACTGGTTTACCGTAGGGAAACACCCTGTTAAGGGCTATTTTTACCTTTTATAAAATGCTGCTTGTTACCTGCTTGCTGTTAAGCCCAGGGCGAGCGGTTTTCTTCTTTGCTTCTCTGCAGTCATTTGGCAAATGCTCTCTGAGTGCCCACTGTGTGTGGGCGCTTGTGGGCACTTGGGACCCAGCAGGGGGTAGACTGTATCCTGGTCCTCTGGGAGCTTAAGGTCTGGCGGGAAAAGAAGATGAAGGGAAAGTCAGCTACGTGGGGGCTGGACATCTTCCGTGTGCCCCTGCAGACCCCCTGTCCCTTTCCACCCCTGTCATGCGGGAAGGGACACCGGAAGTGCATCAGAAGCCTCTCTGCCCGCCGGGGTTTGCCCCTAACCTGGGGAGCAGAATGGTAGGGTCAGTGTGATGATGGCTCTGCCCCCTCTTACGGCCTGAGGGTGACATGGTTGCTTTTCTGTTGGTTAGGAATCCATCCTCCCAAGGCTGCTTCCAGCCCAGGGTGATAACTGCTCTCCCGGGTTTGGTTTTCTAACCCCAAGGACCCTTCCATAAACAGACTGCTTCTTAGGGTCTCTCCAGTCCCCTGCTTGAAGGCTGTTCTTGTCCCCAGGGCACTCTGGGGTCAGAAGGCAGTGCTGTGGGACCCTCCATCTCTTCCCGTGCCCAGGGCGTCCCCTTGTCACCTGCACATTTTTGGACTAAAGGTCCACGGGTTTCAGGCTGCATTGTTCCCTGTGACTCAATGACTCATTCCCAAGGCACGTGATGGTCCATCATCACTATACGTGTATCACTGTAAGTGATGAAACAAACACATCTACTTCCCCATGTGTCCTCTGACCCTGCTTGGCCAGCACTCGGTGCCATCCTGATTCCGGGGGGTGATGACCTGTCCGTCCACTGGCCAGTTCAGTAAGGCCTCAACAGCCTACACAGATGCGTCCAGCACCTCAGTGTAGCCGTGGAGACCCTTCTCCACCCCTAGCCCTGCCTCCTGCCCTGCCAGGTAAGGCTTTAACTTTTTTTAAAGGTTGTCATTTTAATTTTTTATTGTCCTGCTGCTGCTGCTGAGTCGTTCAGTCGTGTCCGACTCCGTGCGACCCTATAGACGGCAGCCCACCAGCCTCCCCTGTCCCTGGGATTCTCCAGGCAAGAACACTGGAGTGGGTTGCCATGTCCTTCTCCAATGCATGAAAGTGAAAAGTGAAAGTGAAGTAGTTATAAAAAAAATGCATCTCTATGAAAAAACCATCATTGTTGGTGTTCAGTCACTAAGTTGTGTCTGACTCTTTGTGACCTCATGGACCATAGCCCATCAAGCTCCTCTGTCCATGGGATTTTGCCAGGCAAGAATACTGGAGTGAGTTGCCATTTCCTTCTGTAGAGGAATCTTCCCAACCCGGGGATCAAACTTGAGTCTCCTGCATTGGCAGGCAGATTCTTTACCACTGAGCCACCAGAGACGCCTCCCCTTGCCCACCCCTCAAAAAACATAGAGAACATGAAACATAGAAGTGAAGTTAAAAACTGTGTCTCGCTGATGTACAGAAGCTCCATGAATGTTTGGGATGTATTAAAGGGGCATTGTCTTTAGCTTGGCAGTGGGGAGGAGCACTTTTATCTGGCCAGGCCACCTCTGCTGACCAGGGTCTGTCTTTTCTAAAGAAGTTTTATAGATTCGCAGGCTCTTCAGCCTGCCCAGTTCACACTGGCCTGAACTGTCCACTTCAGCCAAACCAAGTATTTTCCTTGTCTGGATTTAAGCTTTTGTTTGTATTTCGGGGAGTGAATCTGGGCTCTGAGCTCTGCAGTTCATGGCGTCGTCTCTTCTGGAAACAAGGTCCAAGGGCTCAGATGGCTGGGAGCACGCCCATCTAGGTGGGTGGTTTACATACTTAGGAAGCCCCGATGGATGCCATCCGGGCCAACTCCGCTGCTCTACCCAAGGTTTTCAGGGTCACTCCGCACTTCCCCCCCAGGGACCTCAGCGAGTGTTAAAGCCACACCAGGATTTCCTGTGCAAAAAGCCCTTGAAATATGAAGTTCCCCATCCCTCCTGATGATAAAAGGGATGCGGAAAGAAAAAAGAATAACAGCTTCGTTACCTGATGGTACTTATTAGTTAGCTTCTCCCAGAAAGAGTGATGAGAGATTTCCTGTGGATTTTGGTTTATACTCTGGGGAATTTATCTGCAAAAGCCACGGAGTGGCTGTCGCTTCTGTGGATGTGATTTTTGTCTGTGATAAATGAAACAAGGATGATGTTCTTCGTTGGGTGATGCACTCAAGAATCATTCAGTACAAGTTTCGATTTAAAGCTCTTCTAGTTTCCAACAGCTTATTAAAAAACACACTCCAGTCTGGCTAAAAAATATCCTCAGGAAACCAGGCTGGAAGAAGAGAGGGTGAGACAGGAATGAGCTATTTAGCTTTTCTTGGAAAATGGCATAATTCTCGGAGGAATGAAAGGCCGAGCATTCCCCAGATTTTTCTCAGGCACACGTGCCAGTCTGCAAAGTGTTGAAACCCCAGACACAGAACCTGGATTGATTTCACTTTCAGCCACTCAGGTGTTGGTGGCACAGAATAAACACCACCCAGAATGCAGTACCTGGAATTACCAGAAGTTCCAGGGTGCAGCATCATTTTAGGCAACACTTTTGGCTTCTGCCTTGGGATGGTAAGGCAGTCATTCCATCCACATAAGCAGAAGATTTCACTCTGTAAAAAAAGAAATCTGAAATCAACTGACATCTGGGACAAATCTGCTGAGTGAATTTATTGAGGTGGCCGAAATTTTGTTCAGGTTTTTCTGTAACATCTGACTCTTTGCAACCCCATGGACTGCAGTCCACCAGGTTCCTCTGTCCATTGATTTCCTAGACAAAATACTGGAGTGAGTTGCCATTTCCTCCTCCAGGGGATCGTCCCGACCCAGGGATTAAACCTGGGTCTCCTGCATTGCAGGCAGATTCTTTACTGTCTGAACCACCAGGGAAACCCCCAAGATCTTTACCTGCATGAGGTAATTGAATTCTAATCATAGCCATGTGACAAGGTGTTTTCATTCCCATTTTAAAGGTGAGTAAAATGAGTCTTCAGGATATTAATTTGCTCAAGATCACAGGGAAGGAAGCTGCTAAACTGGGATTGTCTTGGGGACATGGAAGCAGTCTCTCTATTTGCTGTTGTTCAGTCACTGACTCGTGTTCAACTCTTTGCAACCCCATGGGCTGTAGCGTGACAGGCTTCCCTGTCCGTCATTATACCCCAGAGTTTGCTCAAACTAACATCCATGGAGTTGGTAATACCATCAACCATCTCATCCTCTGTTGCCCTCTTTTCCTCCTATCCTCAATCTTTCCCAGCATCAGCGTCTTTTCCAATGACTCAGCTCTTTGCATCAGGTGGCCAAAATATTGGAGCTTCAGTCCTTCCAAAAAATATTCAGGGTTGATTTTCTTTAGGATGGGCTGGTCTGATCTCCTTGCAGTTCAAGGGACTCTCAAGAGTCTTCTCCAGCATCACAATTTGAAAATATTTCCCTCTCTTTAAATTAGAGCATTGGGCTCTGGGGTAACCTGCTGTTTGCATATTCTTACATGGTGAGTGAAGAGCTGAATGGGAAAATTTAGGTGTAAAAACAGAAATGCACCTGGATATTTTCTGAGCTTCAGAGCGGATAAGGAAGGGGAGGGAGGAGCATGTCGATGTCCCCTGCAGTGATGCCCCACAGCCTGAGGTCCTGCTGACCCTGCAGCTTCCCAGAGCTCTGTTACATGGCCGGGGATCCTTGGGGGTGGCTCACTGTCCTCTGATCAAAGTCAGTTTGCACACGTGCTCTGTTCCCCATGGACCAGCTCCAGGATGTCTTCTGCTCAGAGAGGAGTCTAGGAACCTGCAGCAGATGGCTAGTTTTCTCCAAACTTGCCTTCCTTTCTCCCTGGATGTGAAGTCCCTCATCTAGAGACTTGACCTCCCACCTTCCCCTCAGGACAAACCACTACGTTTTTGCCCATAAAATGTGGGCTGAAGTATTGTGAGCAGCCTCTGTTCCCTGCCTTCACCGGGCATCGCTCTTCCTCCCCTCCCCATCGTTCTCCCCAGGGACTGGAACCTGGATGGGCTGGGTCCGCATTGAACCAAGCAGGTGCGCAGTGCCTGGCAGGACAGTGGAATGACAGTAGGCAAAGAATCTGGATCTCTTCATCGCCATGTGAAACGGAGCATCCTGCCTGCCTGGCCTGTCCACTCCAGAGAGTTACGGGAAAGAGAAAGTGATTTGATCCTGTGAGCCACTGTATTTTGGGATCTGTTTAATCTAAGAGCTGAGATTTTTACCCCGAATAATATACAACATTACTGGGTGGGGAAGTAGAGCCTTGATTTCAAGTCAATACCTTGTCTTCCTTCAGGTTTTTCTTCTTTCCTTCCTTCCCAACACTTTTGTGACTCCATGAACTGTGGTTCTCCAGGCTCATGAAACTGTGGGATTTCTCAGGCAAGATACTGGAATGGGTTACCATGTCCTTCTCAAGGGGATCTTCCCAATCCAGGGATTGAACGAAGTCTTCTGCATTGACAAGTGGATTCTTTTACTGCCGAGCCACCAGGGAAGCCCCACAAATATTTACTGAGCAACTACTGTGTACCAGCAGTGTGCAAGTTACTGATGATGCTAAGAGATCTGTGCCTGTATCTTCCTGGATTTTGCCTTCTTGTAGTGGAGATTGACCACAGCTAATAGATTGATGTTAAATTAAGACTATCCACTTACAGACTGGACTATGAAGGATGTAGCCTTGGGGCTGGGAAGAGAGAAACAGGAGAGAAAAAGCTACTTTAACTAGGACTGCTCTGTGCTGAGCCCTCAAGCAGTCAGGAAGCCAGGCACGCAGGCAGAGCAGAGCATGTGCCAAGGCCCTGGGACAAGGAAGAATCTGAGCTTAAGGGACTGAAGATGGGGGTGGAGGAGGGTAGAATGCACTAGAAGATGGGTCAAACCCTTGGGGCTGGGGCTGGGTTTCACTCTCTGTGTCTTGGAAGCTGTTGAGTTCACAAGAAGTGTCTGTGTATGTGTGGGGGCCAGGTGGGGGACAGATAAATTGCCTGATTGTTTTATGAAATCACTTCTGCTACTTTATGGATTCTTGAACAGGAATTCCCACCATTGCCACAGGCTGTTGTGGTCCTGGCAAGTGGTGGTTGAGAAAAGTTATTCAAAAAATCATGGGAGAATTTCTCTAATCATGTAGTATTTGAATTCCGTAAAAAAAAAAAAAAATGCCCAATCCAGTTGTTTGAAGAATTATGTTGCAAGACAGTTTCTTTCTTCTTCTTCTTTTTTTTTAAGTCTTTATTGAATTAGTTTCTGTTTCTGTTTTATGTTTTGATTTTCGGCTGCAAGACATGTGGGATTGTAGCTTACTGACCAAGGTTCGAACTCAGACCCCCTGCACTAGAAGGTAAAGTTTTGGCCATTGGACCAGCAGAGAAATGCTGCAGGAGGGTTTCTTGGACGATATGCTGTCCAGTTGCAAGCAGGCTGGGAAAGGCTGGTCATGGTTCTGCGATACTGTTCTCCTGACCACTTTCATCGCTTGGGGTTGTGGTTGAGGCTGGAGGAAGGGGTTGGAGGAGCTGTGATGAGGTTTTCAAAAAGTTCTTAGGAGCCTGGTCTTTGGAATTTCTGCCTCTGGTTTAGAGACAGCAAAGGAGGAAATGGAAATGTTAATTTTTAAAAGCTTCCTGGACCACAGCAACCTATTTTTCTCAAGCAAGTGAAATCTGTGTGTAAGGACCATACTTTCCTTCCAAAATTAATTTTTAAGTGCGATTTGACCTCTTAAAGGTCAACATCCTGACTCCTTTAGAAATAACTCTGAACAAGTAAGTTATTTCAGGAAGGAGACGACAGAGCTCCTGAACATGCTGGTGTCTGTGCAGCGACTATTGGGATTTTCTTTCGAAGGTTTTCTTTTCTCCCCTGATTTACTGAGATAAATGGACATCATGTTGTGTAAGTTTAGGTTTACAGCATGTGGATTTGATACACGTATATTGCAAATTTCTATGTTTTTATTAAACACTGTCCTCAAAAATAGGAAATTGATTTCTCTCTTCCTAAATTCATTTTATTTTGTTTTATTTTGATTTCTTAGAGGGGTGATATAAGGATCTGAAATAGTCTGTGTTAAGTATACCATCAGACTCCTTTTGTGGGGTTTGTGTTTGCATACCTGAAACATCTAAAGAGAGAGGAAGTCCAGGTTTCAACTTCTGCACATCAGGAAATAGTTACGTGTCCCAGCCTGGCTTCGCGGATGGGCTGGTGTGGCCTCCTTTCTTTCCACCCCCATCCTTTCCATCTCTCACCTCAAGGCATTTCTGAGGACTCAGGGTATGCTTGACTGCCCTGGAGAGAGGCTGGCGGTCAGCATAGCTGCTCCATGGGAATCAACGTTGGAGCTGGGCTCTCCAGGGGTCAGGATGAGGGGCCAGGGAGGTGAGGGTCAAGCACACCTGGGTTTCCCGGGATAAGGTTTCCCCGAGTGCATCCCTGGGAGAGGCTTGGGGAGTCGGATCAGACAGGCTGGCTCAGAGCCTAAGCTAGGTTTCTCTGGGCCTGGATCCCAGGACAGAGAAGGTTAATGAGATTGACATGGCAAACGCCGAGGGCTTCTGAGAAAGAGCCTGCTCTGCACTGTCCCTTGAGAATACACCATCAGGCCCCCCAAATGGGGACAGATGATTGAGCTCTCCCCTAGGAAGACCCGAGTGTCTTCAGAAGTAGCCTATATTCAGGGCTAGTCACCACTCAGCACACAGCTGCTGAGTCGGGAATCAAGAAAACATCCCGTTTTATTTTGCTTCTGACTTTGCATAAGCTTCACCCAACCCCTGTCACCTTTGCAAAAGTCAGGACTTCCCCAGCAGCCCAGTGGTTAAGACTTCACCTTCCGATGCAGGGGTGTGGGTTTCATCCTTGGTCAGGGAGCTAAACTCTCACACGTCTCATGGCCAAAAAACCACAACATAAAACAGAAGCAATATTGTAAAAAATTCAATAAAGACTTTAAAAATGGTCCACATAAAAAATTCATCTTGAAAACACCCCAGATATGCAGGATTCCTATCTGGAAAGGATTGGTCTTTTCATTCCAAGAAGAAGTTAAGTCTGTGTCGAACTGTGATAAAATGGACATAGTTAAGGATCAAAACCCAACAGAGCAGACAGATGAGTCTTCTTTGGTTGGAGGGTTTTTTTTTTTGTAGAAAATACTCCTGAGAAAAGGCAAGATGGAAATGTGTACGTATATGTGTGTTTATGAGTATATTTTTAAAAAATGAGCTCTAAGTGGAAAGGAGAGAAGAAAGAAGAAATTTGGGTGAATCTATGAGATTGTCACAATTTATGAGAGTTTAAAAAGGCAATTGCTTTTTCAGGAGCCAATTCCTAATTTCCCACATAAAAGTATGGGAATTGAATGGTAAATCCTTCTCTGCTGACAAGACCCCTGAAAAGAGTTGGGAGAAAGAGTTACTGTTCCGTTTCCATTCATGTGTCTTGAAAGCCCGTGGCTGCGAAACTGCCCGGGACCCACAGAGGCCCGAGTTTCAAAGCTGCCCGATGACTTTTCAGAAATGATCTATTGTGGGGCTTTGTTTCGTCCGGGTCGCCCTCGTTTTGTTCTGCTCGGCCTGTATCACTCTTCTGCCGCTGCCATTAATCCACCCTGTCTCTCCTCCCCATTCAGAGGCGCATTTTAACCCTGCCCCGCACAGGGCACCGGCTTGAAAGGCTGAAAGGCTGAGCATCACTGTGAGTAGAGGGACGGGAAGGCAGGCGGGTGGGATGGAGGGAGGGATAGGAGAGGCGGGGGGCGGGGGGCCCTGGGCGCACAGGCTCACCTGGGGTGAGGGTGTCCAGGAAGCAAAGAACAGGGGAGCCTGTGGTATAAACTGGCTCTGTCTGTCTGCTGGGAGCTGGACAAGTTGAGAAAAAAACCTTTTATCTCACAGGGTCACCATCTGGCTAAGCCGCCTACACTGGGAACTCAAGCTCCTGGAGCCTGCAGATGAGGCGGCCCTTATTTTTCTGTTTTGATTTGATGTCCTTGCTTGTAGTTACCAGGCTCCTTGTAGCTCGAGGGTTGTCAGACTGGGATAAGATGGCAAGAGATACAGTGATTCATATTAATAAAAAAGAAGAATTAAATCCGAAACCTATTGTTTAGTTAGTCCTCCTGGAAGTCTGATTGTGTTCAATTATATCCGAAGGAGAGGAGAAGCTCCATGTTCACTTCCCCCTATGCTTCTGTGCTCCCATGCATGCCTCCTATGCTGCACATCACTCGTTTTTAACGGTGCACAGGGATCGTCCGAAAGTCCCAAAGGGTCCTGAGAGACGCTGGGTTATCAAGTAGAAACAAACATTCCCCAAGTGCCCTCTGCTTCACACCATCTGTGGTTCTGACGACACAGCCAGTGGGAATCAGCAAGGGGCTCTGCATCTCCCGGTCCTTCGGGGACCCCTGGCAGTGGAGAGTCTGTCTCCACCTGTGCACCCACGATCCCCTCAGACTGCAGAGGCCATCTTGCAAGGCTTTCACCACAGCAGTGAAATCTCCAGCTCAGATGAGCCTTCCCCAGCACTTAGTCCAGAGGCTGCAGCCAACAGCCAGCCCTGGGGGTTCTGTCTCTAGGGCCCAGGAGAAGGAAGAGGCAAACCAGCCACCCGCCAGCCAGGACTATCCTGCATAAACTCCCCGGGATGAGGGGAGGGATATACCTGCCAAAACAAACAAAAACAAACAAACATAAAACAGGGCAGCAAAGTATATTCAAAATTTTGGTGGTGGTGGTTTAGTTGCTAAGTTGTGTCCAACTTTTTGTGACCCCCCCCATGGACTGTAGCCTGCCAGGCTCCTCTGCCCATGGGCTTTCCCCTAGGCAAGAATACTGGAGTGGGTTGTCATTTCCTTCTCCAAGGGAATCTTCCCAGCCAAGGGATTGAGCTTTGGTCTCCTGCATTGCAGGCAGATTCTTTCCCGACTGAGCCACCATATGTTTTTATTGAATAATAAAGTTAAGGATTAATGATTTCGGGGCTTCCCAGGTGGCTCTTGGACTTCCCAGGTGGGGCTAGTGGTAAAGAACCTACCTGCCGATGTAGGAGATGCAAGAGACTCAGGTTCAATCCCTGGGTTAGGAAGATCCTCTGGAGAAGGAAATGGCAACCCACTCCAGTATTCTTGCCTGGGAAATCCCATGGACAGGGGAACCTGGTGGGCTGTAGTCCATGCTGAAGCTCCAATACTTTGGTTACCTGGTATGAAGAGCTACACATTGGAAAAGACCCTGATACTTGGAAAGATTGAGGGCAGGAGGAGAAGGGGGCGACAGAGGATGAAATGGTTGGATGGCATCACCGACTCGGTGGACTTGAGTTTGAGCAAGCTCCAGGAGATAGTGAAGGTCAGGGAATTGTGGCGTGCTGCAGTGCATGGGGTCACAAAGAGTTGGACAGGACTGAACGACTAAACAACAAATGATTTGATGATAACATACTTCATCATAGCTCCCACTATCATTTGGGCTGCATGGCCTCAGGCAAATCACTATCCTATGTGGCGTCCATTTCATCCCAGACAGAGGCTCAGTGGGTCCGGATCTGTGGTTCTCAAACTTGAATGGGCTTTCGAGCAGGGCGAGACTTAGTAAAGCATTAATGCAAGATCTCAGCTCTACCATCTCTGATTCAGCAGGTTTGGGGAGCCAGGAGGCAGGACTCTGCATTTCTAACACGTTTCCAAGTGATGCTAATGCCTCTGGTCCAGAGAACACACTTTCAGATGGTCTCTAGCTGAACTGGAGAGTCGAATGTAGCTAGAAAACCCAGCCTTTCCTGCACGGGATGAGGTACAATCAGCTGAGGGAGGTGACTGCTGGCGACAGTAGAATTTTCACGTGGAAATTTGACTGGAAAGCGATTCGTTGGAGCATCACTAACCTTTAACCTTTTCTGAGAGCGCATTTGCATGCTGGGTTGACACATCGCGTTTAAAGACACATCTCAATTACAATATGTGGTCCAGACAGCTGCCCTTGTGGGGACAGAGGCGGCCACTAAACTCTGAGCAATTACTTAAAATTAGACTTGTCAGATTTGTTTAGGGTGACCAGGCAAGTACATACATTGACCCAGTGTCACTCTTCCTGGAGAGACGTTCTAATGATTTTGTATATCAGTCAAACTGTTCAAATACTAATGCCGTCTTCATGCTTTAATCACCATTCTAGTCAGATGTCATTTTTAGAAGCCCTTGGGGATTTGCATTCCTTAATGATTCTTCAATACCCAAACCAAGCATTCTTTAATTGGTGTAAATTGAGCAGTGTTCCAATGCAAACAAGGAGAGGGCACACTGATCAATGATGCTGTGCGTGTCTGGCTATTGGAAAGCCATTGCTGTTAGATCAAGTAACAAATCCTCAGCTCCATCCGCCTTGGAGGAAAACCAGCTCGTGGAGCCGACAGATACTGTTGCTAGTTGTCGTCATGATTTGGAAGCAGAGAACAATTTGAGATCCCCGACCTCATCTTTTAGGAAAAGGGATCAAAAAATCCATCATAAAACGTTCTCTGTTCCAGTGTCAGAAACTGCATTCAGAGTCTGCCTGCCAACGCAGGAGACACAGAGACACACATTCGATCCCTGTGTCGGGAAGATCCCCTGGAGGAGGAAATGGCAACCCACTCCAGTATTCTCGCCTGGGAAATCCCATGGATTGAGGAGCGTGGTGGGCTACAGCCCATGGGGTCGCAAAGAGTCGGACACGACCGAGAATGCACACACTGTGAGTTCAACGAGAAACAGTGTCTCTATCTTCTGGCGATTTGTATCTGCCTCTCTTCCTCTATTTGTAAATTGCAAGCAATATACAATTCTTGTTAACTTGACAAGCCATCTTTTTCCATGATTTTTTTTTTTTTTGGTCCCAATGGTACATGATCCATCTAATCATCTGAGCCACGTTCGGGAAACATGAAACAGGTGTTCATTCCCTGCTACCTCTAGTAAGATTGAAAAAACTCCAGGCTTTATACTCAAGAAACCCAGGACAAATCCTTCTCATAAATGTGTCAAGCCCACTTTTCACTCCTGTCTTTTTCCATCAGCTCTCTCAAATTGAGTATTTATTACTGGGGTGGGAAGAAAAGGCGGTAGCAGGCCCATTGCAGCCCCCTGGGCTCAGGCCTGCCAGCCTCCTGCTCCCTCAGCTTGGCTTGGACACTACAGGTCTGGTGACTGCCTGTATTCATTTTTAATCTATCTGGTTTTTGACAGAACATGCTGGTTCTTGTGGGGGAGTCTCTCAAGTTGATTTAAGCTTGAGTTTAAAAGCGGTCCAGTGCTTCAGATGAGTGGTGAGAAGGAGTAAGAGGCTATCGGCATCCTTGATTACTGCACTTAGGAGCTTGGATGTAGAGAGGAGTTTTGGGTGGCTCAGATGGTACAGAATCTGCCTGCAATGAAGGAGAGCTGGGTTTGATCCCTGGTTAGGGGGAAGATCCCCTGGAGAAGGGAATGGCTAACCACTTCAGTATCCTTGCCTGGAGAAGCTCATGGACAGAGGAGCCTGGCGGGATGATGTAATCCACATGCATTTCCCCAGAGGGTGTACTGATTCCCTTCCGATGCTCTCTAAAGGGATTTGAGGGCCTTGGGGGTAAACTTTATGCACAGACCCTGGACTCCAGGGTTCACTTACAGGCTCGTCTGGAGGACTGAGACAGAAAGACACCTGATAGCCACTTCTGACCAGAACATCACCCTCAGAACAAAAGCACATTCATGCCCGGGAAGCCAAAGGGGGTCAGCATTTCTTTATCTGCATCAACTTGGGAGGGTATCAAAGAGCAGGCTTGGAGAGGACTGTAGAAATAACCTGCCCCCCAACATTTGTGAGGCACCCCCAGGTCTTCAGTGTTGTGGCCCCCTGTCCTGTATGTCTTGAATCTGTCTCCCTTTCTTTTACACTGCTCCCTGCCTTTCTTCAGCCCTGCGGCGGGCACAGAGAACTTGCGACTAAAATTCTTGGTTCCAGTTCCGGCTTCTTCCCTGAGCTTCTTCCCTTCACATGACCTCTCTGGCTTCCCATTTCTTCATCCCTAAATGAAGCAGTAGAATGAGATGAACTGTAAGATCCCTTTGGGGCTTCCCACATGGCTCAGTGCTAAAGAATCCGCTTGCCAACGCAGGAGACGAGAGTTCGATTCCTAGGTTGGGCAGATCCCCTGGAGGAGGAAATGGCAAGCCACTCCAGTGTTCTTGCCTGGAAAATCCCATGGACAGAGGAGCCTGGTGGGCTACAGTCCATGGGGTCTCAAAGAATCTGACATGAGTGAGCAACTGAACAACAAGATCCCTTTGAGCTCTAACAATTGAGGAATTCTTTTCTCCAACGGCGGCTCACATGGAAGTCAAGGAAGTGGTACGTGTCTTCGAGCCCCTGGTCTGACTGTTTTTCATGGAAACAAACAACTAAACCAGCATTTCCCAAAGTTGCATGTGCATTCAAATTGCCTGGGGTTGGCATCTGGCTCAGGGGGTCTGGGGTGGGGGCTAGGATTCTGTTTCCCTAGCTGCTCTCAGTAGATGGGAGCCAGACTGAGTAATGAGACCTCAGACCAGAAGCTAAGCGAGGGCCAGGGCTTGTCTGCTCTGCTCATCGGTGGCCCCCACACAGCCTGGCTCAGAGTGCACAAAGACTCGAGGTTTGGATATGTGCATCCTGGGGGGAGGTGTTCAGAGCGAAGTCTGAGCCGTGGACCACTGGTTCCTGAGCCACGTCTCAGCCTCACATCCCTACTTTACTGAAAGGTTTCAGTTGCAGGCTTGGCCCCCGTTTCACCGGGCGCTGTACGGGGGTAGGAGCAGGGGACAGGCAGAGCCTGGGGGAGGTGCTGGAGGGGAGAAGCGGGTGACCCTGCCCCCTGCATCCTGGCTCCTAGCCCACTGCCCAAGGCCACAGCTCTCAAGCTTATACTTTGTGTGCTTTCCTTTCCCCTTTGGTTGTTTCTCTTTTTTAAAACTTTATTTTGTATTGGGGCATAGCCGATTAACAATGTCGTGATAGTTTCAGGAGAAAAGGGAAGGGACTCAGCCATACATATACATGTATCCATTCCGCCCCAAGCCCCCCTCCCATCCAGGCTGCCAGGTAACATTGAGCAGAGCTCTCTGTGCTATCCAGTCTCTCCTTGTTGGTACTTATTTATTTTTACTTGCTAGAGACATTACATTAACCATTACAGCAATTAAGACTCGAAGCATATAAATTTATGTGTTTGGAAACACAGGCTTCAGTTTGTGTGTGTATGTGTATAAGTGTGTGGGCACACATGCGTGTATGTGTATGTGTGTATATGTGCATGTGCGTCTGAATGTAAGGTCCTTGGAGAGCATTTTATCCAGTGGAGGATGCGGGCACCCCCCATGTCCCCTTTAAGATAGATTCAGGGTATGAATAAACCAAGTAAGGACATGAACACTCTCTCCTGAAGGACAGACCCTTTCTACGTGTAGTCCACTTTTTCTTCTGAACAAAGTAGCATGGGGTAAGGAGGCCAAAGGAAAAGGCCTAGATGAGCCTGATCAAAGTTGCCATTTGGCAAGTAACTCTCCAACTGGCACTCGACACTTCGGAGGTGCTTGCCTTCACTTTCCTGTCTTTCTGGGACTTGTCTGCCTCTTCTGTCCCTTTGTGAGCAAAGGGCTTCCCTGGTGGCTCAGACAGTAAAGTATGCCTGCCATGTAGAAGACCTGGGTTCGATCCCTGGGTGGGGAAGATCCCCTGGAGAAAGGAATGACTACCCATTCCAGTATTCTTGCCTGGAGAATCCCAAGGACAGAGGAGCCTGGCGGGCTACAGTTCAGGGAGTCGCAAAGAATCGGACATGCCTGAGCGCCTAACATTTTTACTTTCTGATCCTTTGTAATCTGTTCCACCTGGTGAGTCCGCCCCTGCCTGCCTAGCTCCCTCTCTATTTTGATTTCTCCTCTCCTGCCATCCTGCTGGTTTGGTTCAAAAGGCAATGGGTGTCCCCTAAAGCATGGTGTTCTTGGTCCTACTCTTAAATACAGGAGTTTATTAAAGGGTGGGTCGTCAGGATTTCTGGACTGTTCGCCCTAATCGCTAAAATATTTTGAGCACAAACTCCCAATATACACTTGCCGATTTATTATTTGTTAGTTCTTGTGCACAGATACCATTGTATTAACGGATGATATACATCATAAAATAAAAATAAATGTGAAAATTCAAAATGATGAGTATTTTAAAGAGATGTGGACTTTCTGATACTTTCTTCCCACCTCTTTCCCACCTCTTTCCCAAGAGGTGGAAAAGACTTTTCCAGTCTAACTTTAGGGGCCCCAAGGATGCTACAAACGCCTTGCCCCTTCTCAAGGCAGCCCTTCCTTCCGCAGCCGCCTGTCACCGCAGCCGCTGCTGGCCTCCTGGGAACCACGGGGTGGAAGTCACTGCTGGAGTGACCTGAGCTGTTTCTTCTCTCGGTTTCCTTCCACCCTTTCCCTGGCTCGCAGGTCTCACTGCAGCTTTTGGAGCCATAGCTGTGTCCTCTGTCCTGTGTCCCCTTTCTTGGGGAGCACCCACCCTCGGCCGGCCGAGCCCTTCACCCTGTGGGAAGCTCTGGCCCCTCTTTGCTGCCTGTGGGCCAAGCCCTGTTTGGACCTGGACATCAGCCTTCCAACTGTACAAACACCTGCCTGTTATCACCGAGGGTGGATGGTCTTCTAGGACTGGTCCAAAGTCTCAATCAACTCTTAACAGGCACAGAAAAGCAAGGATGGGAGACATACAACATGAACTGTGTCTGTGTGACAGAGCGGAGCCTAGCAGATGGGTGCCTCCAAGATGCACGTTCTTAGGAGCGGAGATGCCCTGACCCACCTCCATACGCAGCATCTGGAGCCACGCCGTTCAGAGGATAGGCTGAATGCATGAATGGGGTATGATATGCATGTGGCCTTCACTTGCTGGTAATTGGGAAGCTTCTTCTATTGCTTGCTTTGGTTTGGGATCTGACAACACACTGTCATCCTCACTCAGATTGTGTCCTGTCCAAACCAGGAAGATGAGACTCAGCTTCTGAGCCAAACCGGGAAGATGAGACTCAGCTTCTGAGTATAATCTCAGTGATTAATTCAGGTGGGAAACTGTGAGCTTAGGACAAGAAACGTCCTTCTGTGGCTTCCAGCATCTCCTCTGTCCCGTGGCCTTGGAGCCTCACTACTCCCCAGTGCGAGGCCTGGCTTCTTACTAGAAATTGATTTCACCATCATACTTTTTTTTTTTTTTTTCCTTCTGTCTCCAGACGTTTTTTTCCTGGCCAACTTTTTAAAACCCTTGGCCTCAAAATCTTAGTTCCTCACACCTGGCTCCCCCACCTCTCCCCACAAATAAACTGTCACTTCTCTGGGCTTTCTTTCCAGTGCAACCATCCCTGCTTTGTAAAAGAAATGACAAATTAAACAATTAAACAAAAACTGTATGATTCCGTTTATTTATTGATTGAAGTATAGTTGATTTACAATATTGCGTTAATTACTGCTATACAGCAAAGGGATTCAAATGTATATATCTGAATATCTATCTATCTATATACATATATACACATATATGCACATGCTTTTTTTCAATGTTCTTTTCCATTAAGGTTCATCATAGGAGTTTTTAAAAGCCTTTACTGAATTTATTGCAATATTGTTTCTGTTTCTGTTTTGGGTTTTGGCCTTGGGTATGTGGGATCTTAGTTCCCTGACCAGGAATCGAACCCTCCCTGCCTGCTTTGAAAGGCAAAGTCTTAACCACTGGACCACCAGAGAAGTCCTTAGTGTAGGATATCGGATACAGTTCTCTTTGCTGTACAGTGGGATCTTGTTGTTTAACAGTTTTGTTTTTATTGTAGTAAAAAAGCGCAACATACAATTTATCATCTTTACCATTTTTAATTGTACAGTTCAGTAGCATTGAGCATATTCACATTGTTGTGAAAAAGAGCTTCAGAAGTTGCAAATCTGAAAGTCTATCCCCATGAAAGGACAACTCCACTTTTCTCCCTTCCCCAGATGTCTGGTACCACTTTCTCTTGTTATGAGTTCGGTTATTCTAGATAACTCATACGAGTGGAATCATACAGTATTTGTCTTTTTGTGACTGGCTTATTTCACTTAGTGTAATGTCCTCAAGTTTCATCTACATTGGACAGTATCTTATGGGATTTACTTGCTCTATAGAATTGAATGATATATTATTGTATGTACACACTGCATTTTCTGTATCTATTCGTTTTTGATGGACATTTGGGTTTCTTCTACCTCTTGCTGCTGCTGCTGTTCAGCTGCTCAGTCGTATATGACTTTTTGTGACCCCACTGACTGCAGCCCACCAGGCTCCCCTATCCATGGGATTTCCCGGACAAGAATACTGGAATGGGTTGCCATTTCCTCCTCCAGGGGGTCCTCCCGACCCAGGGATCGAACCCAGGTCTCCTGCATCTCCTCCGCTGCAGGAGGATTCTTCCTGCAGAGTCACTGGAGAAGCCCCTATTTTAGTTATATTTTGCAGGGATTTTAATGAAAATGACACATTGAAAAGGAAAGATTTACCTAAAGCTTTCTATTGGAGGGCCATGAAGACAGCTGAAAAAATAAAAGCAGTTTGGACATTTTCTAATTATAAGTAATTAGCAATTGAATTTTACTAATTTTTTTTGAGTTTTTTCATGCCAAAAGCTTTTCCCCTTATTAAAGTAGTAAACAAGTGTCTGCTTAAAGCTATTATTTTATGGGTCAAATAGCTCCATCTTTGTACCAGTATCATAAAATTCTGGTTTTAATAATTCAAAGTTATGGGGCCTATCTAGAATTTCTTATGGGAAACACACAGAAATCTAGGATCTTACAAAATGATTTATCTTTCATTCATGTTTTAATCCTACTTTTAGTAAAACTTGAATGTTAGTAGATACAGCTGGTACCGTGACGCCGTGGTCAGTAGGTAATGAGTAAGTTATCATTATCTACAGCATTAGAAGGGCTTCCCTGGTGGCTCAGTGGTAAAGAATCAGCCTGCAATGCAGGAGACCTGGATTTGATCCCTGGGCTGGGAAGATCCCCTGGAGGAGGGCATGGCAACCTACTCTAGTATTCTTGCCTGGAGAATCCCATGGACAGAGGAGCCTGGTGGGCTATGGTCCACGGGATCTCAAAGAGTTGGACACGACNTTCCTCTGTGTTCTCACACCCGGCAGGATCACTGCCTCCTTCCTCTCCTCCTCCCGGGCTTTACATCAACTATGCGCTCCTGACCCTCTCCTGACTCTGCTCCGCAGACAGCAGCCTTCCTGTGTCCTCACAGGAACCCCCTCCACCCTCATCTCCTCCTTGCCCCCTTTCTGACTAGATGTGTATAAGAGACAGCTTTCACTTTTCACTTCCATGCATTGGAGAAGGAAATGGCAACCCACTCCAGTGTTCTTGCCTGGAGAATCCCAGGGACAGAGGAGCCTGGTGGGCTATGGTCCACGGGATCTCAGAGTTGGACACGGCTGAGCAACTAAACAGCAGTGTGGAACGAGAAACTCCTTGAAAATGAAATACGCGGGGCAGCCCCCAGTGTTTTCTTTTCTGAAACTGCCAAGCAAGTAGGAATTGCCTGAACCTCTGAGGCATCCCACTGAATCCATTCTAGTCCCTCAGGTCTTCTGTCCTTAGACAGAAGGGGTCTCTGTCTAAGGTTGGGGTCTCCTGAGACCTCTGAGGAGCTTCAAGCATGACATTCCCTGTCAGATTACTGTACGCCTTCTTTTATGCAGTTGAGCCATCAGAGTATCACATTCCCTCTAACATCTCTGCTTTGTGGTTTTAAAAACCCCAAACAAAAATTCTTCTGGAATAGATCTGTCAAGAGTCTGAGCTTGGGCTCTCTGATTCCCCAGGGCTATTTGTGGCTGGTTCATCTCTCTGAGGGTGAGAGGTTCTGTCTTATTTCACCTGAGGTTCAAGTTTTCCCTGACAACAGATGGTGTGATCATCATCACTGTGATCTCCTGAAAGGAATAGATGGGATGTAGGAGAAGTAGAGGACTTCCCTGGTGACTTAGATGGTAAAGCGTCTGTCTACAATGCGGGAGACCAAGGTTCGATCCCTGGGTTGGGAAGATCCCCTGGAGGAGGAAATGGCAATCCACTCCAGGACTCTTGCCTGGAAAATCCCATGGACAGAGGAGCCTGGTAGGCTACAGTCCATGGGGACACAAAGAGTCGGACACAACTGAGCGATTTCACTAGCCCAAGAGAAACTCTGTAAGCATGATCACCTACACGACATCACTCACAGGCAGAATCTAAAAAGAAATGATACAAACAAACTCATTTATGAAACAGAAACAGACTCACAGACTTAGAGAAAGAACTTATGGTTACCATAAGGGTGGGGTTGGGGAGAGTAGGGGGTTTGTGATGGACACATACACATTGCTCCTTTTAAAATGGATAAGCAACCAGGACCTACTGTACAGCAGTGGGAACTTTGCTCAGCGTCATGTGGTAGCCTGGTTGGGAGGGGAGTTTGGGGGAGAATGGATACATGTATATGTATGGCTGAGTCCCCTTGCTGTCTACCTGAAACTATCACAATATTGTTAATTGGCTATACTCCAGTGGGTTTCCCAGGTGGCACTAGAGGTCAATACAGAAGACTAAAGAGATGCAGTTTCTATTGTGAAGATCCCTGGAGGAGGCATGATACCCCACTCCAGTATTCGTTCCTGGAGAATCCCTTGGACAGAGGGTCCTGGTGGACTACAGTCCATAGTGTCCCAAAGAGTCAGACACGACTGAAGCAACTTAGCATGCATTCAGAATATAAAAGAAGAAGTTAAAAAAAAGAGAAGTAGAAGGACAAACAAATATATAGGTGTGATCCAGAGGGGAAAAAACAAGCCAGTACGTGAAGTATTATAAGAGTATCATGAATTTTAAAAGTTACACTGCAAGATAGTAAGAAAGGCTTGTTGTTCCTGATGACTTCGGGGTCATGCTGCTCAGAAAGAGGAAGCAGGGGGATGTGTGGGCCCACATGGAGAACCCTGGAAGCCCTTGTCATGCTCTTGCCCAATATCCATTCAATCAGCACCATCCTTAAGGATTTCTGTACACAGAGGATGGGGTGAGTGAGGGTGGTCAGCTCCCTGCTGCCTCTGGAACACTCTGTCCACACATCCCCTGACCATTACTGTCTGGAAGAGAGCATAAAGCCAGTAGAGAAAGGATTGCTCCATCGCCTGTCAACTCACCCAAGTCAGGAACCGGTTGAGTGTCCGGGAGGGACTGCTGAGTGGACATCCTGGCACCTCCCTCATCTCTTTCCTGGTGGCTGGGCTCCCCCAGTACAGATGTGGGGCCACCCCCTCTGCTCCTCTGGAAGGGAATAGCTGGGGAGGGTTCTCTGGAGGCTGGGCGAGACCATCAGGCTTAGCATACTGGCCTGACGAGACGTTGAAATATTTATTTTTTTTAAGTTCAAAAGTCCTTCTCATGCCTAGGCTGAAGTCTGTGAACATGAGAGGAATTCTTAATCAGAGGGAGCCTACTTCCACTTACTGATGACCTTGGCGTGCAGCAGGCAGAAGGCAAGCGGTGATCTCTGCTTTGCTCTGTCAAGTGTTTTTTTTCCCCTAATAAAACAGAAAGTCTGGGAAACAAAAGAAAGCAATCCAAAAAACTCACCTGTTCGGTACCCTCTCATTAATGCTTGTATGAAATATTTTCTCATGTGGGTGAAAACAGAAGCAAAAAACTTTGCTGTTTCACTTATTTTTTAATTTTTATTAAAATTTTTTTTTGTTTGGGGGCTGCAGTGGGTCTTCTTTGCTGCACACCAGATTCCTCTAGTTGTGGCCAGCGGGGGCTTCTCTCTAGTTGCAGGGCCTGGCCTTCTCGTTGCGGCAGCTTCTTTTGTGGAGTATGGACTCCAGAACCACAGGCAAAACAGTTGTCATGCACGGGCGTAGTTGCTCTGCAGCATGTGGGATCTTCCCGGACCAGGGTTTGAATATATATCCTCTGCACTGGCAGGTGGATTCTTAACCTCTGGGCCACCAGGGAAGTCCCAACTTTGCTATTTTCAAGTAAACTTTTTGTAAGAATCATGTTTAATTTTAAAGATACTTGTTTCTTAATTCTTTTGAGCATTTACTAACAGCAAAGGAAGAATTGTGGAATTATTCAGATAATTCAGACACAAATGCTGACTTTCCTTTAAATGTGTAGACAGTGGGAGAAAAGTGTAGCTACATCCGCTTGTGTGTTTGGAATACTCTTTTGGCCTTACCCTCAAGCCAAGTCACCCATAGGTGGAAACACATTCGTTATCTGTTATAAAAATGGGCCTCAGCTTTCGGCCCAAAGTGAACAACCGTTTTTCTTTGGTGTTCACAGTAGTGAGTAATTTGATGTTTACATGCTTCGATCCATCACACTCAACACTGACCACAGAGAAAGATGGAGGTCCCCATCTGGGTATAAGGTGACTCCTGCTGGCGAGCCTCTCTACCTGTCCAGTTCCAGTACCTCCGTTCCCCAAGAGACCCCGTGCTGCAGGGAAACTTCCTCTGTGTTCTCACACCCGGCAGGATCACTGCCTCCTTCCTCTCCTCCTCCCGGGCTTTACATCAACTATGCGCTCCTGACCCTCTCCTGACTCTGCTCCGCAGACAGCAGCCTTCCTGTGTCCTCACAGGAACCCCCTCCACCCTCATCTCCTCCTTGCCCCCTTTCTGACTCATCCACCTTTTATCCTATCCTGTGCTGAGAAGGGCATCTCTCCTTTGGGCTCTCATTTCCTACTCTTCACGTCTCTAAAAGACCAGCTTTTTCTTTAAAGGGCACAGATATTCACAGAGAGCCTCAGCTGTGATTGGTCCCTGCTGGGATGGTGAGAAAACACAGTCCCAGCCCTCGTGGAGCTCACATTCTAGTGGAGGAGAAAGTAACAATCAGGCATATACAAGGGTACCAGGTGGAGTGGTTGCAAAAATATGCAGGGGTTCTCCTGTCTGACTTTCCCAGCACTCTGTGAATCCTGAGGACCCAGTAAAGAGTATTCTTGAGGCGGCAGATTAGGAAGGAAGGAACAGTTACAGGGAGTGTTCACTGGACGTCTGACCATCATCCCAGTCTTCCCAGCACTGGAGGACGTAGAAGGAATAAGAGCTAATTTAACTTGTCTTTCCAGATGGAAAATTTTGTCTCCTTGAAGAACATCTCAGTGGCATTTTCAGAGATGAAATGAAATCTTCCCTCTGATTGGAAAATCAATGTTGGTTCATACAGACAGGCACATCCCTATAAATGTCTTTTGTCTGCTGATGACGCACCGCTTACGTCGATTGCCTACCAGAAATGTGGAAAATGACCGTTCTGTACTACAGGTTTTCATTCCTATTAAATGCTACAGCATGAGATCTTGAACAAACATTTGTAGTCAATGTTTGATCAAAAGCCCAATTCAATCAAGTAAATAAAGCATTAGAAAAAATAATTTCCTTCCTTTTGCTAAACTAAACCCATTAAGATGCTGACACAAGTAAGACTGAGGACTAGCAACTTTGAAAACAGCAAAACAAGTGAGATCCATCGCATATTTCCATTCGGAAATTAATTGTTGCCCTAAGTACTTGCTGGTAGATGCATAAGCAAATTTAACTTAGAGGAAAGTTTTTGACTAGAGAGTCCTACAGGACTCTCCCCTCTAGAGGAAACTGTCATAATGGTTCAATGTGAGGGTTTCCTTTTGATGTCTTTCTGTGATGGAGGGAAGACAGAGGTTGAAACAGAGCCCATGGAAATGAAACAGACTCCAGAGAAGGAGATAGATACTTCCCAGGTGGCTCAGTCCGTAAAGAATCTGCCTGCCAATGCGGGAGACGTGGGTTCAGTCCCTGGCTGGGGAAGATCCCCTGGAGTAGGAAATGACAACCCACTCCAGTATTCTTGGCTGGGAAATCCCAGGGACAGAGGAGCCTGGCGGGCTACAGTCTGCAGGGTTGCAAAGAGTTGGACCTGACGGAATGACTAAACCACCACCACCACCACCAGAGAAGAAGACAGGCGCAGGTGGGTACTCGTAGTTTTTCCCTGTAAATTGTGGATAGACTGCAACCAATGCAGCATGGTGGGACCAGGAGCAGCTTTGAAATATTACTGTTAAGTGGGACTCCACCACCCCAACTTAGAACCAAAAGGTTGAAGATGCAGTTAGTGTGGAGCTTGATGACATAAATAGGATTGAGCGGTTGGAGTGCTGGCTCTATCGGCTTTCTGGAACACTGTGTCCATAGAGCTAGAGGTTTCTGGCTTTGGCTGGAGTATTTCTTGCTGTTGCATAATTAGGCATGTATTATTGATGACCTCTCTCAAAAGCTTAGGAAGCAGCACAATGATGCTAAACAACAAACAGCTCCAAATTTCAATGACTTACGTCATTAAGCCCCACTTCTAGGGTTTCAGGTCAGCTGTGGCTGGGCCAATGTGGGCTGGGTTTGGTTGGGCAGCTCTCCTCCAGGTTTGGGGGCCAATTGAGACAACCCTGGTTCAGGCTGCAGCTGGAGCTCAAGTCTGTTTCCTCTACTTTCATTCTGCAAGGATTGTCTGAAGGCTTAGAACTGTATAGACTGTGATCTTTCCAAGTTGGAGGCAGATGCTCTCAGAGGAGTGAGTGTAAACACGCATGCATTAAGGCCCAGACTCCAAATCTACATTTGATATATCTGCCCACATTTTATCAGCTGAAGGAGGTCCCGTGGTCGAGCTCAACATCCATGGGATAAGGAAGTAAATTCAAGACTTCCTTGATGGTCCAGTGGCTAAGACTCTGAGCTACCAGTGCACTGGACCTGGCTTCCCTCTAGTTCCCTTGTCAGGGAACTAGATCCCACAAGCCACAACTAAAGATTTCCTGAGTGTTGCATTGAAGATTGAAAATCCTGTGTGCTGCAAATAAGACCTGGCACAGCCAAACAAATAAATAAATAAAAATAAATATTTTTAAAAAGAAAGTAAATTCATGCCATGGAAGTCAGTACTGTATGTGTTTGGGGCATGCAGTGAATGTTTGCTAAACAGTAATTTAATCTACCACAACTACACGCATGCTTAGTCGTGTCTGACTCTTTGTGACACCATGGACTATAGCCTGCCAGGTTCCTCTGTCCATGGAATTTCCAAGGCAAGAATACTGGAGTGGGTTGCCAGGCCCTCTTCCAGGGGATTTTCCCAACCCTGGGATGGAACCTGCATCTCTTGCATTGGCAGGAAGATTCTTTACCACTGAGCCTTCTGGGAAGCTAACCTATCATGAATACCTGTCTGTAAAAGAAGACCTTCATTTTCCGATTGAGGTCTTTCCACAGAAACTGCTTAAAATTTGCTCCTTTTTCTTTTCTAATGAGTTTGTTAGTTATAACTGAGTGAGACTAGTCAGAAAGACCTGCTCTCAGTAGGACAGAGAATTTAGAAAGAAACGTGGGCCAGTCTCCAGCAACAGTGGCCTGGGGTGATATGGGTGGCTCTGCATCCTGCTGTGGGGATGTGGGCGTGCAGGCCTTTCTCGGCTCATGGCAGTGCGTGGAGATCTTGGGGACAGACCGGCCAGGCAGGAATCTGGCCAGGCAGGAATCCCACCTTAGCGGCTGTGTGTGCACCTCCCCTGCTCTGATGACAGCACCTCCCCTTCCCTGTCACCAACTGGCAACTCGCAGCAAAGGATGTTTTTCTGATCATTTTGCACTCATTAAATGCAGCTGTCACAACACGGGATGCGCGGATGCATGCAAAACTTTTCTGCCACGTCAAAATAAAGCTGAAGAGCGTTTAAAAAAGGAGCTGAACCCTTTGAAGCTGATTCTCAAGGAATATAGGAAATTTCGCCTTTTGTTGTTGACAATTGAAAGTGTTCCCTTGCAACACAAATTAAACCTCGGCCTGAGCAAAAAAAGCATCATCATTCATCAAAAATCTACAGCAGGAGCCATTTGGCCAAGCAGTAGGCCAAATGTGATTGTGCTGTTCCTGAGTCTCCATGACCCAGAGGCTCCACGTTCACAGGCCTGGCTGATAATGGTCCAATGGGCCGAGTGGTTCCTTGACTCTCAAAGAAGTGTTATGAGAATGAAATCACCACACACCTCTTGCATACCCCATTAGAGAAGAAAGCCAAAGGAATGGATTCTGGGAGCACAGCACACACTGACTGAATTGGACTCTCTGGGTAGAGGTGAGGGTCTCCCATGATCTTGGTGTGGTCATCAGAATTCCCTTCTGATTCCAGGTTCCCATGGGCCTGTGTGCAAACCAGTGTAAAGGACTATGTGCCCACTAATGTGCTTCCTGATGCAGTTGTGTGTGTGTGTGTGTGTGTTCAGTCATGTCTGACTCTGCGACTCCATGGACGGTAGCCCTGGAGAAGGAAATGGCAACCGACTCCAGTTCTCCTGTCTGCAAAATCCCGTGGACAGAGGAGCCTGGTGGGCTACAGTCCACGGGGTCACAAAGAGTCGGCTGCGACGGAGAAACTAAGCAGGCACTCTTGGACTGTAGCCCTCTGGCTCCTCTGTCCATGGGATCCTCCAGTCATGAATAATGGGGTGCATTGCCATTTCCTTTGCCAGGGGATCTTCCCGACCCAGGGATCGAAACCTGAATTTCTTGCATTGGCAGTCGGGTTCTTTACCACTCTGCCAGTTGGCGTCTCTTAAATTTCTTGTTTTCTGAGTGTCAATCTTTTTCTTAAATATTTGATCGTGCTGGATCTTCGAGGCTGTGCATGGGCTTTCTCCGGTTGTGGTGAGCAAGCTGCTCATTGCGATGACTTCGCTTTTTGTGGAGGATGGACTCTAGGCCCTCAGGCTTCAGCAGTTGTGGTGCATGGGCTTAGTCGCTCCAGGCATGTTGGATCCTCCCAGACTGGGGATCAAACCTGTGTCTCCCGCACTGACAGGCAGATTCTTAAACAACTGGACCACCAACAAAGTCCCCACGTGTCAGTCTTAACTTTGGACCAGCTCAAACGTTGACCCTGGGTTTTGCTCCTCCGAAAAGTCTCTCCCCTTGAGAGAAGAGGAGAGCGTCCTGCCAGCTGAAATGGGCCAGATCCGTGACACCTGATGTAGTGGGTCCTCTCTCTTGGCACTTCCTCTCTTTCCTCATCGTGCTGTGCATACAGAAAGGCCCAGAACACATCCTTGAGGTACAGATTTTTACTCGCGGTTTTGAAAGTCTATTGTACTCTAAGCTTTCTTTGCAGTTAAAAATGAACACGGCTCTTTGTACTTTGAAGTAGTCCCCAAAATAAGAGTATATTTATTCTCTTAACTCCATCATGGCTGGTTAATTTTGCAGAGAAATTAGAAACCACAACCATACACGTGCTTTCAATGCATCAAACAGTGTGACGTATCTATCTTTTTTTTTTCTATAAAAGTTTATTAATAAAATATTTTGGAGCAAACAAACAAAGCAAGCTGTGTGAGCTGGGTAAGGGCCACTGGCTGTGCTCCCTTTGTGGAACGCTGGTCCACCTGGACTGTGATCACTGTTGCGATGACTCTGCTCAGGGGTGTCTATCTGGCATCCCTGCTAGACTGGAATTTGTGGAGTAAATACTGGGGTTATCACATGTGTAGCCCTGATGGTGTGATGCAGGGCTGGTTCTGAAACCTGGTGGAGAGCAGAGGGGAGAAAGGAAGGAAGAAAGGGGTTTCTAGGGGTGGGCACATGTCCATGTCAGGAGACACAGATACAGATGTTCAGCCCCTCGCTGCCCCCTCTTCCACCTCTAGGCATACACCCCAGCCTCCTGGCTCATGGGCAGGAGTTATTGAGAAATAAGAGCCACATCTACGTCGTGGGTCTTCGTGGGTCTCGGTCAGAGTCCAGCCAGGAAAACCCCCCTACCTGAACATCGCTTATCTTTCAGGGTCCACCTAAGATCCCCTCGGATAGATCCTAAAGGGGGCAGCAGGATGGAGTGGGCTGAGTCCCAGCCCATGGCCCTGGAGCAGAGAGAGAAGGGCAGGTACACTGGTCCGGTGACCGGGAGAGCACATCTGTAAGTGACCCACAGCTGGACGCATGGCTATGGGCTCTGATGGCTGCGACTGCCTCACCCTGGATTCTCGTGCTTTGGGATGACCTCAACGGGGACCCCAAGGAAGAAAATGCAAGAAATTGAGGTGCCAGCTTCACTGCGATGCCTCACAGGTGAGAAAACCCACAGCCTGGAGAGAGATGATGGGTGTAAAGGAATCGTGGGTGAGAAGCTAGTATTCTCTAGTGTGTTGGTTGTCGTGCTGGACACTGAGCAGAGATCAGAAAGGAGATGTCAAGCGGGTGGTGGAGGATGGGAACATGCAGAGCCTGGGGTGTGGCCCTGTCCCAGCTGACCAGTGAGGGACCAGAGGCCCTCCATCCTCCTACAAAGTGAGGAACCCACCTACTGCCTGCTTCGTTTATACACAAGCATATTTTGGGTAGATTTGATTTGAAGTTACTGTACTCTTGCCTGGAAAATCCCATGGACAGAGGAGTCTGGTAGGCTGCAGTCCATGGGCTCGCTAAGAGTCGGGCATGACTGAACGACTTCACTTTCACTTTTCACTTTCATGCATTGGAGAAGGAAATGGCAACCCACTCCAGTGTTCTTGCCTGGAGAATCCCAGGGACAGAGGAGCCTGGTGGGCTGCCGTCTATGGGGTCGCACAGAGTCGGACAAGACTGAAGCGACTTAGCAGCAGCAGCAGCAGCATCTACTAGGGGCTTCTCCAGTGGCTCAGCAGGTAAAGAATCTGCCTGCAGCACAGGAGACACAGGAGTCACCTGTTTAATCCCTGTCTCGGAAAGATCCCCTGGAGGAAGGCATGGCAACCTACTCCAGTATTCTTGCCTGGAGAATCCCATGGACAGAGGAGCCTGGCGGGCTACAGTCCATGGGGTCACAAAGAGTCGGACATGGCTGAAACGACAAAGCACAACACACAGAATCTATTCGGTTTGAATTTATCAGATCTAGTTCATTGACTCTTGGAGAGGCAAGGTTGATTGTGTCTCTTGTGTGCGAAAGACCCCTTCCGGGATCACCTTCCTCTCTGCTGACTGCCCCCCTTTCCTTTCTGCACCCCCACCCCCATGGAAGCCACCTTTCTGGAGGCTGTCCTTGGAGATCTGGTTTGAAGTTGGTCTCTCCCTCTATCCTGTTCTATCTTAGGCTCCTGCTGAGTTCCCTGCTAACACGAATTATAGTTTGTAATTAGCTCGCGTCCCTGTTTCATTATTTGCTTGCTTCCTCCAGGAGGACAGGGTGATGCTCGGAAAGGTAGTGCCGAGCCTGGTGTTTAATGGAACCGACACGTGAACACGGCTGAGTGGATATTACAGCGCATCGTATAAAGCTGAGTAAGAGCCATTCCTTTTCTCCAAGACTTCAGAATATCGGGAGGAGCCACACGAGCAGATAAGGATCAGGACGCAGCAGGACAGTTCCTACCTTGAGTACCACAGAGCGCTTGCGGAAAGGGCTGCGAGGCGTGGGCTGGTGTGTGGGGAGGGTCTGCTCTGCCTCAGGTGAGAAGGGCCAGCGGAGAAGCAGGGCCGGTTCATGGTGTCCACAGAAAGAGGACCGGCCTCTGCCCACAGCTGAGAGATGCTCTGCCTGCTCTGTATTCTGACTCCAGTTATGTTGTGTGTACATATGTGCATGTGTGTGTTGTGTGTGCATATATGTGCATGCGTTTGAGTGCGTGTCTGCATGCGTGTGTGTGTGCGTGCGTGCGCCCTGAGCCTGGAGCAGCAGGTGACTTTGGTGTCAGGGGCAGGTGCCAGCCTGTGGGGGGGTTGCCCTGGTGTCCTCTGGTCTGTCTCCTGCTTCTGTTCCATCTGTTCCTAACTTTTCACTTTCATGCATTGGAGAAGGAAATGGCAACCCACTCCAGTGTTCTTGCCTGGAGAATCCCAGGGACAGAGGAGCCTGGTGGGCTGCCGTCTATGGGGTCGCACAGAGTCGGACAAGACTGAAGCGACTTAGCAGCAGCAGCAGCAGCATCTACTAGGGGCTTCTCCAGTGGCTCAGCAGGTAAAGAATCTGCCTGCAGCACAGGAGACACAGGAGTCACCTGTTTAATCCCTGTCTCGGAAAGATCCCCTGGAGGAAGGCATGGCAACCTACTCCAGTATTCTTGCCTGGAGAATCCCATGGACAGAGGAGCCTGGCGGGCTACAGTCCATGGGGTCACAAAGAGTCGGACATGGCTGAAACGACAAAGCACAACACACAGAATCTATTCGGTTTGAATTTATCAGATCTAGTTCATTGACTCTTGGAGAGGCAAGGTTGATTGTGTCTCCTGTGTGCGAAAGACCCCTTCCGGGATCACCTTCCTCTCTGCTGACTGCCCCCCTTTCCTTTCTGCACCCCCACCCCCATGGAAGCCACCTTTCTGGAGGCTGTCCTTGGAGATCTGGTTTGAAGTTGGTCTCTCCCTCTATCCTGTTCTATCTTAGGCTCCTGCTGAGTTCCCTGCTAACACGAATTATAGTTTGTAATTAGCTCGCGTCCCTGTTTCATTATTTGCTTGCTTCCTCCAGGAGGACAGGGTGATGCTCGGAAAGGTAGTGCCGAGCCTGGTGTTTAATGGAACCGACACGTGAACACGGCTGAGTGGATATTACAGCGCATCGTATAAAGCTGAGTAAGAGCCATTCCTTTTCTCCAAGACTTCAGAATATCGGGAGGAGCCACACGAGCAGATAAGGATCAGGACACAGCAGGACAGTTCCTACCTTGAGTACCACAGAGCGCTTGCGGAAAGGGCTGCGAGGCGTGGGCTGGTGTGTGGGGAGGGTCTGCTCTGCCTCAGGTGAGAAGGGCCAGCGGAGAAGCAGGGCCGGTTCATGGTGTCCACAGAAAGAGGACCGGCCTCTGCCCACAGCTGAGAGATGCTCTGCCTGCTCTGTATTCTGACTCCAGTTATGTTGTGTGTACATATGTGCATGTGTGTGTTGTGTGTGCATATATGTGCATGCGTTTGAGTGCGTGTCTGCATGCGTGTGTGTGTGCGTGCGTGCGCCCTGAGCCTGGAGCAGCAGGTGACTTTGGTGTCAGGGGCAGGTGCCAGCCTGTGGGGGGGTTGCCCTGGTGTCCTCTGGTCTGTCTCCTGCTTCTGTTCCATCTGTTCCTTCCTGAAATCAAGCTGACTGTCCTGTGTGCTTCTTGATGGGGACCCACGTGCCTGTCATTCCCAAGGGAGTGACAGTCACCGACACCCAGTCCAGAGGCCACCCAGCCAGTGTTCAACCATATTAGTCACGCTGTGTAAGTACCTTTCATTTCAGTAAGGAAACATTCACAGTTTGGCATAATGGGGACCTTTACTGTGGAGGATAATTCAGAGGGCTTTGGGATTTGCTGAAACCATGAGTGGGTCTCAGAGGGTTAACAGCGCTGGCCTGGAAGGGGACCCCGACATGGCGACTCCCGGGAAGGACCCAGCCTGACTCCAAGATTTAAGGCTCTTTAGCAGGAGGAGGACCGCCCCGTCCTTGGGAAGTGCTAGCATTGATTCCTTCATTACTGAGCGCTTCAGAAAACACAGTGTCCCTGATTCCCTTCTTGGAAAGATGGAAACTTTAATGTGCAGTTAATTAAATGTTGTGTTGATTTGCAAGCCCTGAGCTCTCAGAGGCCCCGGGGAGGTGGAGGCAAGTTGAGAAATCAAACAACGGGAGGACTGCCTGTCCCCGTCTGACCACAGACAGGGCGGCCCTGTTTGCTCCCGATGCCCAGGGGGCGATGGAGGCGCCCGGTGACGGGGACCTGCGCTCCAGGCGTGGTGCTCCCACTCTGTTTACAGCGGAGACGCAGAGAGCAGGCAGAGCCCTAGGGGGAAGGGGGCTGGTTCGACCCTGCCTCTCTCTCTGCCGCTTGCTTTCAGAGGCATTCTTTTTTTTCCCTCTTAGTGCTTCGGCACTTCTTTGTACTGAGCAGAGCTGTGTCAGGCTGGAATCTTTTCACACAAGCTGAAGAATCCAGCTGTGGTTCTGGATCAGCCTGCAGAGATGCAAGCCTCTTGTGGCACTGCAGTTTCTGGGGGCAGCTCGGCCGCCCAGGTGGGCTCACTGTGTCCAACGTGGTGCTAGGTGCCTGGGTAGCCGGGATGCTGTGCATGGGTGGGTACCAGTGGGCCTCCGAGGATAGGGAGCGGGGAGGGCTTGCTGGAAATCTGAGCCCCCGGGATGGGAGGCTTGCATGGGACAGGCTCCCAGAGCCCACTTCTCCTTCCTTGCCCCGTCCCAACATTTTAGGAATGGGGGCACGTAGGCAAGAGATTCAGTGGCTCGATTTCTCAAGAGAAAGCATGGTTTGCTCCAAAGAACGAGCACCTGTTAACAGTGACAAGCTTATCATCCGCTTGGCCCTGGCGAAAGGCACAACTTATGTAGCTACCAAATGACAACTTGCAGGGTGATCTGCCGCCAGAGCCGGCTTTCCTGAACCCCACGCCTGGCAAGAATCAGGCGCCAGGACCCGAGGCCCATACGCTTGTCTGGTATTTGGGTGTCCCAAGCCCTCACCTACTGCCCTTCCTTCAAGTCCTCTTGTTTGAGATGCCCCAAAGAGCCGCCCAAGCTTCTGGGCCTGACTTTGGAAAGGGTTGGCAATGTGACTATATTCTTATTATGAATAAAAATTTTAAACCCAAGCTGATAAACATATTTTTTTTTCACACTGAATTCATCAGGAATACATTAACATTTTCTAAAAGGTAAAGACAGAAGAAATGAAAGAATTGTAAGGAGTACATTAGGAGGTACTTGGCCATTAGGATCCCCGTTGCCATCAGCTCCCGTGCACACGCCAGACCGTCACCCCGCAGAACTCAACGCTTGGGGAATTAGCCCGTGGAATAATTATCACCCCGGATGAACACACTAAGAGCTGGTTCCCGTGTGTGGCGAGCCATTCATCCTAAGAAAGAAATCTGGAGTGAAAGCTCACAGCATATTTTACACAGGTTCTGTAAAAGGATCCAGGCAAAACAGGCTTTGCAACATTAGTTATGAGCATATATGGGAAAAGCAGTCACTTTCTGTGCTGACATATGGCTGACTTGGTACCATGCCCAGGAATCTCAACGTTCCCCCCCACCCCCTCCGCCCAGGAAGGGTGAGCCCAGGCTTCCTCCTTCGCCCCGTTGTCTCTGGGACCCATGGCACAGGCAGCTTGCGGCTAGATCACCGGAGAAGTAAAATCACATCCACGCGTGCCAAGACCAGGCTGCGGTGGGCACCGGCAGTTGGCAGGTGCCACCATCCCCGTCGGCGATAATGATTTTTCCTAAATCAGGGAAATTATGAATGGAGCCCAAACCCATCTGCTTAGCATTCAAGCACGGTGACGGGCCCTAGTAAACAACAACGGTGGCAACAACACAAAAGCCCAAGAACGCTTTTGTCCTGGGGCTGCTTCCAATCTCCGAGGATGGAAATTTCATCTTGTTCTGATAATATTCCATAACCCATGCAGACACACCTCCGAAATGTCTAGCGTGGCCAAGCAAACACTTGGGGTTTTGTTTTGGGAGAGTCAGGGGCACGTGGCCGCTGGAGATCAGGGTGCTCACCCATTCGCTCGCTCGTTTATCTGAGCCTCGCTTGGTTCACTGAAACCTCTCTGCGAGCCAGTTCTGTCCTCACCAGGGGGACGCAGAATGACCTTTGCCTTTAAGGAGTCAGTCTTAAAAAAATTGACCTGTTTACGTATGTATATATGGCTGTGCTGGGTCTTGGTTGCTGCGTGGGTTTTCCCCAGTTGTAGAGACTGGGCGCCCCTCTCTAGCTGTGGTGCACAGGCTTCTCACTGCGGGGTGCATGTGGGCTCAGTATTTGCAGCGCGTGGGCTCAGGAGTGGAGGCTCCCAGGCTCTAGAGCGCAGATGCAGTAGCTGTGGTGCACGGGCTTAGCGGCTCTGCGCACATGGGATCTTCTCAGACCAGGGCTCGAACCCGTGTCCCCCTGCAGTGTCAGGCGGATTCTTCCCGACTCAGCCACCAGGGAAGCCCAGGGGTCAGTCTTGTGGGGAGGACAGATGCTACAAAGCCATCAGGTGACGCGTGATCCATTTGTGCGGAGTCCTCAGAGGGAGTGAGAACCCTTTTGAGACTGGGAGGCTTCCTCCCCGCCTGGGAAGGCAGGGAGCACTTAAACCTTCTGAGTAAGGCTGAATGGAGGTGGTGAGGGCCATGCCTCTTGGTCGGGGCTCAGCAGGACGCTTCCTATCTGCCCCCAAATGAGGGATCCCCCTTCAAATCTTGGCTTCCTCACTTGTAAATCCAAGATGGTGATTCTTCTTCTTGGGAATGTTCTGGGGCTTCAGTGGGGAACTTTGTGCAAAGAGCTTCGTGGGGCCCCAGTGGTGATGGATGCAGATGGTGGTAGTTGGTGTTACTGGGGGAAAAGGAGCTCCCGGGGGTGTGGGTCCTGGATGGTCTTCAGCATAAGGAAGACCCTCTGAGATCTTTGTGTTGTGAAGGACACTTAGGGGTCACTTATGACCTGGATTGGGAAAGAGAGGCATGGAGGGCATGAGCTGAGGCTGCAAGAGCAGGAAGGGAAGCTGAGGCCACTGGACACATGCCCACGAAGCCACTCTGTGCCAGGGAGGGGGCGGGGAAGAAATGGATTGGAGATGCATTTGAAAAGTGAAATAGACCAGGTTGAGAAAACAGACGGAGAGAGAAGAGAGGGAGAGAGACACAGAGACAGAGGCAGAGGAGGAGAGACGGGGGGATTTTCGTGATGAGGTTGATGGTGATGACGTAGAGTGAGATGAAGAGGAAGGCAAGGAGCAAACAGGGTGGGAAGGCGTGAAGAGGGGCTACCCCCTTTGCCCCAGGCCGACAGCCGCTGCCTAGACAGCTGCCACTCTTGCCCCCAGTCCTGCATCCCTCTGAGCTCCCACGCCTTCCTGAGTGCGGCCTCAGAGATGAGATAAGGCTCCAGCATGTCCTGATCTGGCTGGTGCATGCCCCAGAGTGGAGACCAGTGCTTTCCAGAGCCTGTGGTGTGACTCAGGAGGTGCCCCTTTTGTCCTCTGTGATCAGAATCCCCAACACTTTGGGCACGGCAGGGCGAGGGGTTTTTAAACCTTGATCTTTGGATTCTGATGACATAGCTCATTATATTATGGCCTGTTGCCTCTTCCAGTCTTCCTGATTTGCAAAGATTTTCTTTTCCACTCTTGTTGGGCACACAGGCAGTGGAATAAGGCCTCCCCTGGTGGCTCAGATGGTAAAGAATCTGCCAGGAAAAGCAGGAGACCTGGATTTGATGCCTGGCTTGGGAAGATCTCCTGGAGAAGGGAATGGCTACCCACTCCAAAATTCTTATCTGGAGAATTCCATGGACAGAGGAGCCTGGTTGGCTACAGTCTACAGGTTGCAAAGAGTCAGAATGACTGAGTGACTAACACATAGGGAAGAGGTACTAGGGGCACAGAGGCCAGTCCTAGATTCATGGGCTATTTGTAAATCAAATGAGCCCTCTTCTCAGGCTCAAGTTCCATTCCTCCATGCACCTGGAGCACTGTCCTCTAAACAGTGATGAGCAGCACTCAGCCCTCAAGCTGGAACAAGACACTCTCGATGGAGTAATTTCTGGAAAAAGAACTTAGATCAGATTGTTGGTCCTTATGCACACTCATCTGTTCATGCTGGAGCAGTAGCCGGCCCTCCAGAGGTGCTGACCCCAGCAGCCTGGGGCCCGGGAATCCACCTCCTGCCCCAGCAAGCTCTGGACAGGACCTAACCCAGAGACGGGCCATCAAGGCTAAATGCAGGTAGTGTTTGCCCCAGTTTGGGATAAAGCGTCTAAGAGACACAGACCTTTCTCACTTCAATACATTTCCCTAAGGAAGGGTCCAGCAAGATGTTCCCTTTTCATGATTTTGTAAGTAGGTGATGGAGAAGGAAGCCCCATCTGGGGAGCATTTTGCGCCCTTCTGTCCCTGTGCTGTCCAAGCCCTTGGAGTGCTCCTACTCGATGGGCCCCCTCTGTCTCGTCCGCTTCCCCAGGAACTAGAAACCATCATCGATCTGCGTCTCTGTGTCCCTGCCCTGGAGGTGGGTTGTGGTGCTTATTTATCTAATTTGTTTCTTCTTTAGTGTTTATCACGAGACAGGCCATTCCTCTCAACATCCTTCTGTCTACTCATCCACTTCACTAATGCTTCGTGCACAAGGATGTGTTCAAAACATAGAATTTTTCGGATTCTGTTTTTCATGCTACCTTTAGCCAAATTTCCTTCCCCTGCTGCAAAAGCAGCCCACAAATCCTTCATGAATGGGGCGATAGTAAAAGAGGACTTGAAATTCAAGGATATTTGTAGATACTGAAAAATGTTCTATGTGTACAATGTATGCAACTCATAAAGTATGCAGACCACAGACATTTTTCTTTTTCCTGAAGTGTATTTTGTGCAGAAGCACATTATACTCTAAGTTCTTAATGACAAGAGTTACAAGAGTGACTGGTGATGAAAGCTCACTTCACATGGCCTCCAGCCCTGGCAGGAGGTGGATGGTTATACGTGGATCTTAGACACCATGGCAGGCCTGCAGCTATGGATTAAGGGGCTGTGGAGGGCTGTCCCCATCCATCCTCCCCCCACCCCCTGCACAGGAGCTGTGTCCTGTGCCTCCTGCTGACGGAAGAAGGTTCTCTGTCATCTCAGGGTCCTGGGTTTCATGTGACTGGAAGACACCAGTGATTGTGATGGTGATGGTCTAGGTCCATCTGGTCAAGGCCACGGTCTTTCCAGGGGCCATGGATGGATGTGAGAGCTGGACTATAGAGAAAGCTGAGCACCGAAGAATGGATGCTTTTGAACGGTGGTGTTGGAGAAGACTCTTGAGAGTCCCTTGGATTGCAAGGAGAGCCAACTAGTCCATCCTAAAGGAAATCAGTCCTGAATATCCACTGGAGGGACTGATGTTGAAACTGAAACTCCAGTACTTTGGCCACCTGATGCGAATAGCTGACTCATTTGAAAAGACCCTGATGCTGGGAAAGATTGAGGGCAGGAGGAGAAGGGGACGACAGAGGATGACATGGTTGGATGGCATCACCCACTCAATGGACATGAGTTTGGGTGGATGCCAGGAGGTGGTGATGGACAGGGAGGCCTGGTGTGCTGCAGTCCGTGGGGTCGCAAAGAGTCAGACATGACAGTGACTGAACTGAACTGAGGTGCTGACTTAAAAAAGATGCACAACATGAAGAGTTGTGAGTTAAGTTTTGTTTGGGGCAAAATGAGGACAGCAGCCTGGGAAACAGCATTTCAGATAGCTCGGAGAAACTGCTCCAAAGAGGCAGAGGGGACAGTCAGTATATATGTGATTTTGGAGAAGGGGGGATACAGGCCATCACACTGTTTTGCAGGTTTCTGCGGTCAGGAGGAGCAGTCATCGCCATGAAGTATTTTAGTGCTTTTCTAGATATAAGGAGGCATAAGAATTTGGCTCATAAAATTGTCTTCTAGAAATATCTGGCTTTCTAAAGGCCTGCTCTACCGGAGGACAGAGTGCCTCGTTTCTGCTCACCACCCTGAACTCCTTTCAGGGGGTGCTGAAGGTCAGCAGCTGTGGCGGCACCTGATTCAGTCCTTGTAGAGGGAGAGGGCAAGGGCCCATGGCAAGTGCCAGTCTGTAGTTGACAGGGGCGACCTTGATCAGCTTTCTCCTTGGGGCCCCTCTCAGGAGGGCTGCAGCCAGTCTCTTCCCCCTTCCCTGCTGGCATTCAGTCCGTTCTCCTCCAGACACCATCTTCGCTCTGAGATCAGATCCTGAAAATCATTCTTATAGAACCGACTCCTGCTACCTTCTCCCATTTCTGACAATTTCAGGTGAATTATCCTGGCCCGAAGCCATGAAGTCAAGTTCAAAGGAAAATCACAGACGCCGAAAGACGCACAGATATTTTTGTCATCATGGTTGTGGCTTACAGTCAGTGATCTGAGGGGCTGTTGAGAAGAAACGCAGAAAGTGTTCAAAGTGAAGTGGGTGATGAGGTCTGGAGGGCTGGTTTGGGCTTGTCTTGGGTTTGAGAGGAGGTTGCATCAGAATTTGCCTGTCGAGGGACTTCCCTGGTGGTCCAGGGGCCAAGGTTCTGGGCTCCCAGTGCAGGGGGCTCAGCAATGATTCCTGGTCAGGAAACTAGATCCTACATGCTGCAACTGAGACCTGGTACAGCGTAGTAAATAAATAAATATTAAAAAAATTTTTTCCAGGGGCTCATTCTAACCCACCCTCTTCAGGCGGGTGTGGAGACCTTGATGGCTCTGCCAGGCTTCTTTGAAGAGAGGGTGCCGAGGGGCTCGACCCAGGAAGCCCAGGTGGGGGACTCACTGACATGGTCAGAGTGAAGGGCTCGTGAGGGTCTTGGTGGATGGACGCTGAGTCCACACTGCTTGAGACCACTGGTCAAGGACACGGTGGCGTTTCTCAGAGCTTGGTCTTTCACAGTGGGCCAGGTGCTACTTTGGCCTTTGAATCGCATATTTGAACAACTTAACCCATTTCTCATATATGGAAAAAAACTGCAGTTTAGACCTGAAGACCTGGACACTTTATTATCAGTAACTCTTCAGGTCTTTCATCTCCTGGGGGTCAGGGATCGTGACCTTCAGTCTGAGTGTTTCCCATAGTATCTGGTAAGGACCAAGACCTACAGGAGGCCCACGTGCCTGTGAGCTCGGTCGCTCAGTCCTGTCTGACTCTTTGTGACCCCACGGACTGTAGTCCAGCAGGCTCCTCCGTCCATGGGAATTTCCCAGGCAAAAAAACTGGAGTGGGTTTCCATTTCCTTCTCTAGGGGATCTTCCCAACCCAGGGACTGAGCCCAAGTCTCCTGCATCTCCTGCCTTGGCAGGCGGGCTCTTCACCACTGAGCCTCCTGGGAAGCCCCACAGGAGGCCCGCACTCACGGGCATTTTAGGTCTGCAGGCCCCTCACTGTAAGCCTGGGAGGGATGTGCATTATAACCATGCTTACTGTGAGGCTGGAGAGTTGAGGCCGAGGGCAAATATGTGACTGTCCCAAGATTTCACAGCTGGCAAGAGGCTAAGCCGGCCCTGGGTCCCTGAGGTCCCTCCCTGGAGGCGTTGTCCTCCTGGGAAGATGTGGGGCTATTTCACTGCTTACTCTCCTCTTGGGTGGATTCCTTGGAGAGGCTGGGGTGGGTCAGCCCGCCTAGACAGATGAGGATCTGCAGGAATGGTGACGCCCTCCAGGAAGGACACGCCTCCCTCCTTAGCAGCCACCACACCACCATCCTCATTGTCAGGCCACCTTTCTTTCTATTGAACTCATACCCTTCTCACTCAAGTTTAAGCCACGGGCTTCTCACTTCCTCCTAGATGTTGGTGAAGAACAGCTGGTTCTCCAGCAATATTCTGTGTGTAAATCCTCAGTTCTTTGAGGGATGAACACACACACACACACCCATATACACCCATACAGATCCCAACCAACCCAGTTCCTCTATATGCCTTCACAGCAACCATCCAAAGCTCAGAGTTTTGCTTTTAGGATTATTTTTATTTTCCTTTGGAAAACATCCCCCAGATTAATTATAAATTAATCTTCAATTTCTCTAAGATAATTTTTCTTAGTTGATGCCATTTCCATAAGTTCATTTTACAGTGAAATAGTGAGTCCTTAAATTATGGAGTTTTATGAACTTATTGGTTGCCAGGTGGGAAGTTCAGGGGGAAGGGATAGTCACGGAGTGTGGGATGGACATGTACACACTGCTATATTTGAAATGGCTAACCAACAGGGACGTACTATACAGCACAGGGAGCCCTGCTCGTGTCGTGTGGCAGCCTGGATGGGAGGGGAGTCTGGGGAAATGAATACACGTGTATGTATGGCTGAGTCCTTCTGCTGTCCACCTGAAACCATCACAACATTGTTAATCAGCTATACTCCAATACAAGACAAAAAATTAAAAAAACTTAATAACCATAAAAAATTATGGAGTTTTAGAGTTTTGCGGTTACAAACTAGAGCTTCTTCTTATAGATATGTATGCTGTGGATAATATGATTTTTGGAAAGAAAGTGCCCATGAACTGAAGAGTTATGTGATATTATCTCTCTAATCTTAGGCAACAGGACCTAGGTTTTATTTTTTAAATGAATTTTATTTATTTAGTCCTGCCACTGGGCATGCAGGATCTTAGTTCCCTGACCTGGGATCAAACCTACACCGCCAGCAGTGGAAGTACCAAATCTTAACCACTGGACCACCAGGGAAATCCAAAATCAAGATTTTTAAACTTGGGAAAATGTAGGCCCCATTGCAGTTTCTTCCACCGAAGAGAAGAGGCTTCCATGTTTGCACGATTTTTATTTCCATTGTGGGTTGCTTTTGTGCATTCTTAGGAGATTCTATTCATATGGACTTCCCTGGTGGCTCAGTCCGTAAAGAATCTGCCTGCAATGCAGGAGACACGGGTTTGATCCCTGGGTCGGAAAGATACCTCAAGAAGGGAATGGCAACCCACTCCGGTATTCTTGCCTGGGAAATCCCATGGACAGAGGAGCCTGGCGGGCTACAGCTATGGGATCGGCAAGAGTTAGACACAACTGAGTGACTGAGCAAACACCTGTACCAGGCTGCGCCAGGCACAGTTGTGTGTTTCAGGCCTAAGATGCTGTGATGTGAATGCCAAGCTGTCACGTTTTTCTAGAACAGACATTTCTGATCCGTGTTTTGCTGGAGGAGAAGCATCTTGTCTTGTGCAGACTGTACTTGTGTTTTCGGCCGCTGCGTTTCCCCTGTGGGTAAAAGGTAGAGGAGGTCCCCTCACTGGCCTCTCCTCGCCGAATCGTTGGCTGTTTTTGCTCCATCGAGTTTGTGAGCACTTGCTTGTCTTTGAGTCACACAGAACCACTTGCAGGAAGAGCTCCAGAGGATTTAGGGAAGAAGGGAGGGAGGAGAGATAAGAGATATGTTTGTTTCCAAGAAGCAAGAAAGCATAAGGAAAATAAAGGCTTTCCCTTGTGTCCTCTGCACTTAGTCAGGTGACCTTTTCCTGGGTGGTTTTGCTCCCTCAAGTGTACTTGTTCACATTGGAAAAGACTCTGATGCTGGGAGGGATTGGGGGCAGGAGGAGAAGGGGATGACCGAGGATGAGATGGCTAGATGGCATCACTGACTCGATGGATGTGAGTCTGAGTGAACTCCGAGAGATGGTAATGAACAGGGAGGCCTGGCGTGCTGCGATTCATGGGGTTGCAAAGAGTCGGACATGACTGAGCGACTGAACTGAACTGAACTGGACTGAACTTTATTGGAGTATGCTGCTGCTGCTGCTGCTGCTAAGTCGCGTCAGTCGTGTCCGACTCTGCAATGCCATAGACGGCAGCTCACCAGGCTCCCCCGTCCCTGGGATTCTCCAGGCAAGAACACTGGAGTGGGTTGCCATTTCCTTCTCTAATGCATGCATGCACGCTAAGTCGCTTCAGTCATGTCCGACTCTGTGCAACCCTACGGACAGCAGTGGAGAAGGCAATGGCACCCCACTCCAGTACTCTTGCCTGGAGAAACCCAGGGACAGGGGAGCCTGGTGGGCTACAGTCCATGGGGTCGCTAAGAGTCGGGCACGACTGATGAGACTTAGCAGCAGCAGCATGGACAGCAGCCCACCAGGCTCCTGTGACCACGGGATTCATAGTTGCTCCAATATAGTAACAATGTTGTGGTAGTTCTGTACAGAAAGCGAATCAGCCATATGTGTACCTATATCCCCTCTTTCTGGATTTCCTTCCCATTTAGGTCATCACAGGGCACAGAGTAGAGTTCCCCGTGCTGTACAGTAAGCTCTCATTAGTCATCTATTTTATACATAGTATCAAAAGTGTGTATATGTCAATCCCAAGCTCCTGATTCACCCCATGCTTGAGGTCCATATGTTTGTTTTCCACCTCTGTGTCTCTATTTCTGCTTTGCACATGAGAACCACTTTTCTAGACTCCACATAGGTATGTTAATATACGATAATTGAAAGAAAATTCTAACTAACTTCACTCTGTAGGACAGTCTTCATTTTTTAGCATCTCTTGGGAACAGGGCCATGAACATGAAGCCAGAAGCAGGTCAGAGTCAGGAAGAGGGCTCTGGGTCCTTTGTCCAGTGGCCTTGCTCCGCCTGCGTGTCTGAGGCTTTTCCAGGGGCAGGAGCTGCAGGTTCATCACTTCAGTCACATCACCAGAATCATCCTGCTTGACATCAGGGTGAATGACATCATCCTAAATGACAGCACCGCACCACACCTTCCTTCATCCATTTACATTTCAGACCGATGGCTGAGGGCTCTGGATTCATTATTCAGGAACGCTGGTCACATGCAAACGTTTCTGAGCCCATATCTTATGTAAAAGCTCCATCCCTTTCTAGCCACAACACCTCTTGTCGAGTCCTTGTGTAGTTTTCTAAATAAAATGCTATAAATTCCTTCTGAGGCCCTGGTGGCGTGTGATGCTTTAACTTCCTCATTTGTGGAGCACGCCTGCCTGGACTTTCCATTCCCAGGAGCAGAAGCCACCTGCCTCTGACCTTGGCTGCTCCTCTCTTAGGAGCTCCACTTTTTTTGAGGGGTGGGGGAACCCCACTTTTAAATAAGTAAATGAAGGGATTTGGAAGACCTCAAGGTCTTTTCTGGGTTGCCCTGATAGCTCAGTTGATAAAGAATCCACCTGCAATGCAGGAGACCCCGGTTTGATTCCTGGGTTGGGAAGATCTGCTGGGGAAGAGATAGGCTAACCTACTCCAGTATTTTGGCCTAGAGAATTCCAAGGACTGTATAGTCCATGGGGTCACAAAGAGACAGATATGACTGAGCACTTTTCACTTTCACTTTTCAAGATCTTTTCTTTGTTTAAGGATGGATTCATGAAACATAGGGTAAAGGACATGGGCTTTGGAATTTCAGACAATTTGGTGCATCTCCTCGGGCTCTGGCACTTGTTGATTTGTGTAAGATACTATGTGAGTTACGTGCTCTTATGAGTTCAACTTTCCTTGTCTCTACAATGGGTATGAACATGGATGAGTGGGAGGGTGTGGGGAGATGCACAAGAAAGACCCCCACCAGCCACAGGGAGTGTGCACAGCAAGGTATATGGTGCACCAAGGGTTTAGTCTAGACCCTCCGGAACAGTGCAGATGTGGCAGTTGGCACTGCAGTAACCCTCCAGAACAGTTAGGTTTGGGACCTGCCTGGGGCCCAGTGGTTAAGACTTTGCCTTCCAAGGCGGAAGGTGCAGGTTCATTCCCAGTTTGTGCAGCTAAGATCCCACATAGTTTGTGGTCAACAAAGCAAAACATAAAACAGAAGCAATATTGTAACAAATTAAATAAAGACAAAAAATGGTCCACATTAAAAAAAAGTTTATTATGGACTGTTACCTTTGCTCTGGGTAAGAGTCTTCCCGACGCTGACATGGGTCATAGGAAGACTGAAAATACCCAAGCTCTCAGAGAGGCTGACCTGAGCTTTGTCCGTCTAACTTTTGAATTTCAGCTCTAACCCTTACAAGTTGTCTGATTTTAGAAAAATTGTTATTTTTTTCTCCAGACCTCAGCTTCATCATCTGTAAAACGGTTCTAATGAAACCCACCTTGGGGAGAGTTTAGCAAAAAAATTGAATGCTAACATAGTCAACTCCTGGCACAGAGTGGGAATTCAACAAACAATTCTTTTTGTTTTTTTTTTAATTTGACTGCTCCTGTGTGGGCTGTGGGATCTTAGTTCAGCTACCAGGGATCAAACCCATGCCCTCTGCACTGGAAGCACGGAGTCTTAACCACTGGACTGCCAGGGAAGTCTCCAGTTCTGCTTTCTTAACATCATGATAAATGAATACCTGTTCATAAATAAGCTCTGATCACTTCTCTAAAAAAAAATCAAGGAAGATTCAGTTTTTCCTATTTTGTTACCCAAAGTATTATTAGACTTTAAAGAAAACAGAGCATAGCCTTCATCCCATAAGAAGACTGAATTTACTGTTTCTTGGCAAAAGAGAAAAAGGCATAAACACAACTGACATCAATTTTCCGTGCATATTGCGTTGTCTCCCTGATTTACAGTTTTTGAAAACCGAAAGTCCATCTGTCGCTAAAGACCTTTCAAGTTTCTAGAAAATACTTTCTAGATGTGGTCGTGCTGTTTAATCTGGCTGACTTAACAGTGACTCGCACGAGTGCCTCTTGCTGGCACGTATGGACAGGATGCTGACTTCCGGCGCCTCTGCCCTGGAGGGTTAACCCCAGCACGGGTCCCCCGTTCTGTTCACTTAATCACAACCTTCCCCTGGCCTGTTGGTGCTGACATCACAGCAGAGGCAAGCATGTGGCGTGGCGCATGGTGCTTGCTTATGCCCACCTGGAAAGAACAGCCAGGATGCCCGGAACTCCACAGCACTTACCATTGTGGTGTTCACACCATCCCACACTCGAGCCGCAAGCTACCCCTCCCTTAAGATTGTTACCTGGACACACACTATATTCCCTGATGGAGAGTCTTGTGCTTGAAAAAAGTAAAAATTTGACTTATTCTTTCAGCCCAGGCTTTTTTGGTCCCCCTTTTCTCATAACCTCTCAATGATACACTTCCTATTTCAGTGCAAATGTTCTCTTACTCTGTAAGAGGCAGAGACAGCAGACTCTCATGCATTTTGGCCATTTGTGGCATTTACCACTTACACTGTAGAGAAAGAGCAGAAGAAATTCTTCCTGTTTTCCATCTTTAATGATGAAACCATCAAATGGCCAAAATAAGGCAGATGGAATTCAAATTTCAAGTAATTTCTGCACCCTCAGAGGGGCAGGAAGGTGATGCGTCAGACCCAGGTCTGTCTTGTGTGGGGTTGGCCCTACCTGTGAAGACTGAGCCTCCACCCTGAGCCTCCACCCCGAGCTCAGAAGGCAGGAGGAAGGCAGAGTGGAGGGGTGCCCTGGAAAGCCGCTGCAGACTCCTCCCCTCACGCTTGCATCACAGCTCCCCAAGCTCACCTATCCAGCTACCACTGGGCAAGGTCTCAGTGAAGCCCAGTCCTACACACACTCTTCCCTTGTGGTGTGGTTGGCAATTCTCCTCCATCTGAAACACAAAGAATACCATCTTTCATGGCTGCTCTCTACAAGCTGTTGTGAAGAAGAGACTCAGTAGTACCTGCTAAGGCTGGTCAAAGAAGAAAACAGTGTAACCGTACAGCTATTTACAAAAATTGCCACCAATTAAACAACAGATGGGTTGGAATCCCTGAACAAACTTGGGGTGCCCAGCAGCCGTAGTCACAGGGAGCGGGGGGCTGACCCCTGTCAGATGACCTCCCATCAGTCTCGGGGGATAATGCTATGTGGACCAGCTGGGTGTCGAGAGTCACCCAGCTGGAGCTATTCCCCACCCCTTCCTTCCATGCTCCTTCACTAGCCTGGGGGTGTCAGCAGGCGCATCTCTCAGACCCGGTGTCCTGGGCAGAGCCCTGTGAAAGTGAGAGGCGCGTCCCGCCCCCCTGGCTCCTATCTCTCTTGAAGTTTTGGTGGCTGGAGGGCTACAGAGAAGTGAATCCGTATCTTCAGTAAGAGAGAGAAGGCATGATGGCTGGGAGGAAAGAGGCTTGACCGCCCCATGGGCCTCAGGGTTTTCTCTCTGTCCTATATATATATATATATATTTTTTTTTTTTTAAATTGAATTTTAAAAATATTTTGTTTGTTTATTTTTTGGCTGTGCTGGGTCTTCATTGCTGTGCAGGCTTTACTCTAGTTGCAGTGCGTGGGAGCTGCTCTCCAGTTGAGGTGTGCACGCTTCTCATTGCAACGGCTTCTTTTATTGCAGAGCACGGGCTCCAGGGCCCTCGGGCTCCAGTAGTTGCAGCTCAAAGGTTGCAGCCCCGGGCTCCAGAGCACAGGCTCAATAGTTTTGGTGCAGGGGCTTACTTGGTCTTCCCTGATGGCTCAGTGGTAAAGAATCTGCCTGTGATGCAGGTTTTGTGGGTTTGATCCCTGGGCTGGGGAGATCCCCTGGAGGATGAAATGGCAACCCACTCTAGTATTCTTGCCTGGGGAATCCCATGGACAGAGGAACCTGGTGGGCTACAGTGCATGGGGTCGCAAAGAATCAGACATGACTGAGCAACTAAACAACAATAACGTGGGCTTAATTGCTCTGCAGCACGTGGAGTCTTCCGGATCAGATATCAGACCCGTATCTCCTGCACTGGCAGGCGGATTCTTCACCCCTGAGCCACCAGGGAAGCTCTTTTCTGTCCTGCATTCTCTGATGCTCTTTCTGTGGGCAAGAGCATTCCAGCCACAGAGGGGCAGCTGGTTGCATTTGGAGACTTTCACTCTAGTGACGAATCCAAACTGCTGGTGAAGGTGCACGTGGGCAGCCCACTCGCTGGCACCCTCTGTGGTGCGTTTAGAAACCCCCTTGACAGAGAGGGAAACACCAAGGAGCTCTGGGCTAGAGAATGTTCTTCTTTTAAAAGGAAAGCTCTTTCTAACTGCTGGACAAACAGCCAGGGGCCCTCTCTCACTAAATGCCACCTTTCTCAGTTGATTTTCGGAATTTCATTTTCAAAGGAGAAGACTGTCCTGAGCTGACACCTAGTAGAGAGGTAAAGGCTGGTTTTCACCCCTTGACAAGGAGCGTCAGGCTCTGTATGTGGATTAGGTGACCCTGTCTTTGGCAGATGAACATTCATGGGACCCAGGGGCTATGACATTCATTTTCCGGGTGGGTGGGCTGGAAGTGAGACATTTACTTGTCTTATTGAGAAAAGAGAGCAAATAAAAAAAAAAAATCTTTCCCTTTTCTTTCTCCCTGGGAAGAGTCCCAAGTGCCTGACTCAGAAGAGCAGCCGCCTGTGCGTGAGCCTGTGACCCTGGAAAATTTCCTCTTCTTTCTGTAATATCCTGTGACGGCCACATTTTCCACTCGTGTGACTTCCTCTCAGCTTTTGAAATGGTTGACTAGAAACTAAAGTTATTCTAGCATTGAGTGTGTGGTCTTGGGGTTCCCACAACGAGTTTTCCTCCAGATGGGTACTGGAAAGAGTTTGGCAGTGAGCTCTGGACGGGGAAGGCGCATTGGAGGAGGGATCAAAAGATGTCGTAGACTGGGGCAAGTCCCCCACCTCTCTGAATCTCAGTCTCATCAAGTGTAGAGAGGAAGGCAGAGTGAACAAGCTCCTAACTACCAGATTGGATAAATCCAAAGAGGGCAGAACACACATACTGGAAAGCGTGCATTTGTCCACTCTTGAGGTGTGATTTTGGAGACTGGTTTGGAAGAGCTCTGAATTCACTGAGTAATTACACTGTCTTTATTTCATAGGAAGACAGTTTCAATAACTTAACCATAAGAACTGCACACTAGCTGGCCTCTAGCCTTCTCCCAGCAAAGTAGGTTGATTGATCTAGACACTTACTGTCAGGCCTCCACATTACAAAGCAAAGGAGAGAGGCTGGAAATTTTCTGAGAAATTTGGGTTTTGTACAGCTGATAGGATTAATATGAGAGACCTCAGTGGAATATTTTCATTAAGGATTTTGGTAGCTATTGTATTTAGATAGTGCTGATTGGGTAGAAATCTATTAAAATTATTGTGTTTGTCAATTTATTAATGGGAAGAGAAGCATCATTGTAGTCATCCTTTTTTTTTTTTCTTTCTAGCTCCATAGTAATTAGGGGAATCATATCATGAAACTGAGCTTGTAAAGTCAGCCAATCTCAGTCCAAGAGTAGTTAAGAATTAAACCATTAAAACCATCCCCAAATCAAACAGAGGCTTATTGGGAACATAATGTGTTAATATAGCACATTTATGAATTAAAATAGGATATAAAATTTCCACCTACAAAATCCCTCAGCAAGGGCTTTTCCTATGTATGTCTCCGTTACCTTGATAAAACTGAGAATGGACCAGCAGCTTGCTAAATTTAGAACAAATATGGAGAATTAGGTCCCGAGGGTACATCCTCACAACTCCCTTTCTCAGTTTAGATTCATAATTTTACATTTTTCTTTATATTTCCATGTTTATGATCCTTAGGGGAGGCTGAATACTGCTTTTTAACAGAGGATCTGGAAAACCTACAATTCTAATTCTGTAAAATTTTTCTTGACCATAGACATGTCTTAGTTTTTCCATTGATCACTGTTCCATTGGTCAACCTCTTTCGATGGAAAATACGCTTTACCGAAAGGTCAATCCGCAAATGTTGTGTTATTGAGGTGCTTTTCACATGTTCAAATTATGGATGGCTTACTTTATGTACTTCATCCCCAAATGAAAATTCTGGCCTTCTCATTATCCTGCTCACAAAGCAAGCCCTTTAAAGCTTCCCAGCACATGTGAAAACCAAATTTTATGAGGCTCCAAGACCAGCCAGGAAACTTTAACAAAGACTAGATTTCAGAGAAGCGAACTCGAGTCGTGTAAAGGACATTGGGTTGGAAGGCATCCTCATCTACCTAGTTCTGTTTATGAAGCTGCATATGTGCTTTGCAACTCCATTTAGATCCAGCTCCATCAGCTGGAGATGGAAACCATATGTGTATCTAGGGCCCGTATGTTGGGGTGTGGAGAGCCTTTGACTTTTTTTGATTCCCAGCTCAGCATCATTTGCAGATTCAGAGGCAGCCTGGCCACATTCTTGACCCCTCTGTATCAACAGTAATATTTTTATTATCCGACAGTTTTCTTCTGAGATGAATCCCATTTCATATGCTTAGAAAGGTGTGGTCTTTTGTTCTCAAAAGGTTGCTCTAAGTGAAACGGAGATTTGTGGTAAATAGGTGAAAACTTCAGGCTCACAGTCTTGTACTTGGGTAAAATAGCATTTTGTTTATTGTTTATTTGAACTCATTAGATCTTCTTTCCTTGATTTCCTGTAGCTTTTGTGTAAGGCGGACTCCTGGTCCACATTCTTGTAACCAAGAATTGTGAGTATATGCTGGTGTGAAGGTGGTTGGCTGCTCACCAAATCTATTTTCCTGTTCTTCCAAGGTGATAATCTAGCTGTAGGCGTGTGTGTGGCCTCTGGGCTGGGGACTGTATTTTAAGGCTCAGTCTTGTGTTTAGGTTCTTGCCAATGAAATGTGAGCAGAAGTGATGGGAGACATTTCTAGGTCTGTGCCATATACAAAGCCTTTCTCTTTGTGTGCGCGCTCAGTCCTGTCCGACTCTTTGAGATCCCATGGACTGTAGCCCGCCAGGCTCCTCTGTCCATGGGGTTCTCCAGGCAAGAATACTGGAGTGGGTTGCCATGCCCTTCTCCAGGGGATCTTCCCGACCCAGAGATCAAACCTGAGTCTCTTATGTCTCCTGTATTGGCAGGTGGGTTCTTTACCACTAGCGCCACCTGGAAAGCCCAGGTTCATTTCAACTACTGCCAAACAGGAGTGCAAGAGAGAGGCAAAGGGCATCACTGTGGCCAGACTCTTCTGAGTCTGTTTGCCTCTGGAATGTGGGATCTCCTCCTGATATCTTCTGGGCCATCACGATTTTTTCACTAGGCTCCTGTCCTAGGAAATCTCATCCATTCCAGTGGTTTCTGTTTCACTTATATTCTAGACCTGCTCCCTTTTGTGGGGCGCTTTCCCGTAAAATTCAGGTGCATCTTCAGATTCCCTTCTTTATTAAGATCTTCATTTGAATGTCTCATGAGCCCTCAAATTCAGGGTCTAAATCTCACTTTATCCCTTTATTTTTCGCCTCTCCCTTCTAAATCCACAGCTTCAACAGTGCTCCTTCTCTGTCTAGGCAGCCAAGAGTTCCCTTCTCTCAGCTCCCCACAGTACATCAGTCGATGGATCGGCTGTGTATCAGTCAGACCCTGGTCTCCCCTGAGACCACTTTGTCTCAGGCCTCCATCATTATCTCCTGGCCTCTCCTTAAAGTTCCCTAGTAAACTTGGTGCTGATCTCTTTCTGTAAATGTGGGCTCCCAAGAGCAGGAACTGCTCTCATTCAGTCAAAACTGCCCATTTTAATTTTCATTGTCCGGCTATCTGGCATAGAGTAGAAGTTAACTTTGTATTTGTTGGAGGAGTAATTGAATCACTTTGACTTCTTGCTACATCCTAATAATCCATCTCTCTCTGGGGTCTTGCTTGTCTTTTTAAATTTTTTTATTAACTTTTTTTTTTTAATTAAAAAAATTTCATTATAAAGGAGGGTCTTGCTCTTTTTAAATTTATTATTTTTAATTTTTTTAATTCATTATAAAAGAGGGTCTTGCTCTTTTTGAATTTTTAAAATCTTTTAATTTAAAAAATTTTGTTATCAAAGAGAATCTTGCTCTTCTTGACCTCATTTGCCATTTTGCAAAACAGAATCAGCTTTTGAAGCGCATCTAAGCTTGGTCTGTCCTTCTGAATCATCCGTCAATGCATGGTCGAGTCTGAACCTCTCATGGTTTGGACCCCACCAGTGTCTCCGGCCTCATTTCTTTTATTTTTGTGGCTGACCTTTTTCCCATCTAACCCTCCCAGTCTTAGAACCTTAGAACCCTCTTTGCGTCTCCTAGGTCTATCTAAGTGTCACCCTCCAGGAATCTTTTCTTGACTTTCTAAGGTGCTTCACAACCCTGCTTTGTGTCTCTACCATAATTCACATGTGTACCAGCACCTTGGAGGATAATTTTGATCTGTTATGTGTCTCTCTCCCCACTTTACGCTTGAGGGCGGAGTCCATGTCTGGGAAAAAATAGGCAATCAACACGTTACCAAGTAAATAACGGATGGATGCCTGGCTCTTAGCAACAAGACGCCTGGTGCTCGGGAGGCTGAGGGCTCTGCCTGAGAGGGAGCTGAGTTAGGCTAGTGTAGACTTGTGGCCGCCTTGAGTCAGTGGGTCTTGGAAAGGTTCTCTCAGCCTAAGTGGGTTCTCCTGATTCTGCGTCCTGATTCTGCTAGGACGCCTACTTTAATAAATTAATAAGAAAGGGTGAGGAGTGAGGGTAAGTAATCGGTGCTGGAAGGGGAGTGGGGGTGGAGCCCAGATAAAAATACACAGCCTCAGTAGAGCAGGCAGTGATAAGGAGCCAGGTGAGTCATCACCCCTTAGAGTCTGGGTGATTTGTGACCCAAATTGTCCCACCTTGAGAGCACGGCTGTGGGACAGCATTCTCCGACTGTGTTATGGGGATGGGATTGCAAGATGGAAGTGGCAAAATTCTTTGTTACATTGGGGAATAAGGATCTCAATTCCAATTATTATTCTAATTCTTAATTCTAATTCTGGCAAATCACAGAACGGCCCGCTGCCTCCGTTCCTGCTTTTTCACGGACGGGCTTAATTAGAGTTGGGTTTGCAGCAATAACTTGCCCTTCTGATTCTCAGGTTAATTTTCAGAAAAGCTCAAGCTTGGTTAATATTTAAAAATTTAAAGTAACAGGCAGCAGAACTCCTGTTTTCACTTCTTGGTAAGTTTTAAGAATTTGTACCACTTGACTGACACTTCCATGCTTAGTCACAGACCAAACTAATACAGTTTTAAGGAAATACAGAGTAACCTTAAATATTACACAAGACTAAAGACTTGTCTAGTGTCATATAGCCAGATAGTAACAACACCCAAAGTAAATGGAGATCTAACCCTTTACGCAAAATCTTCCTTTATGTATACCATGTTGACAAAGTGTGTGTGTTTATCCCAAGATCAAGAGACAACCTCAAAAGTCATCCATGATAGAAAATAACTAAGCTGTTTTTTTCTGAAGCAGATATCTGATGACAGTACTGACTAATGAAACAATATATGTTTTAATTTGTAAAATAATTTTAGTCTTATAAAAGTGGTTATCTCAGAAAAATTAAGTTGGTAAAACAGTTTTTTAGGAAATCAAGAATTCACCAATTTCAGATACTTTTTAGTTACCTCAAAAGAGGGATAGTGTTTGTGATTTACTAACATTTCAGAGAATGCCCCTGTACCCCCTCCCCTCCCTACCCCACCGAGTCTCCCCAGCTAGTCTCCTCCACTAGTAACATCTTGCATTAATGTGGTGCATTTGTTACCATTGATGAGCCAATATTGATTGGTTCAATAATATTGACAATATCAATGATATTATTAACTAAAGTCCACAGTTTATATCAGGGTTCCCTCTTCGAGTTGTTCATCCTTTACGTTCTGAAAGATGCATAGTGACCTGTTTTTCTTTTTTGAGATTTTTAAAGCAATGGAAAAAACCCCTCCATGATATTTAGTGATGCTTGCCCCATGTCATTTCAATGCCATGGCCGTTGCTAAGCTCCGCTTCATGCCCACATACTCCGCAGCCCCACAATCACAGACCGGAATCCCAGGGCCTGTGACAGCACAGGCATCCTTACTGCCATCTGATTGGCTGGTTATCCAGCTCCCAGGTCTTCTTCTGAGCATCTGCTCTCCAGGGCTGCCCTGTCACCAGCCATCCCAGCTAAGCCAAAGCCAAAGGCTGACACACGAGTTCTTTCCGGGAGCAGGATTGGGAGGTTGTGGGGAGAGAGGCCTGGTAGGCGAGAAAGAGCTCCCACCGGCAGCTGATGCATACAGGATCTCAGAACTGGATGCCTCTGACGCAGGGTGGTTCATGCTCTCGGCTTCTCAGTTGCATATGGCGAGTGCTGAACTGGGTTCTGTGGGCTCTCCTTGCAGCCTCAGGGAGGGCCCTGGGGCCAGAGGTCAGAGGAGTGAGGAGCAGAGTGAAGGCAGTGTTGGGCTGGAGTCGGGGTGCGGCGCATAGTCACGGGGTAGGGTACAGTCAGCAGGTGAGTGCTGAAAGCTCAGAGCACTGACTCTAAGGCAGCCGTCCCCAGCGTGTCTGGCACCAGGGATGGGCTTCACGGAAGACAGTTTTTCCATGGTCCGGGACAGGGACTGTCTCTTATACACATCTGTCAGCCAATCTCAGTCCAAGAGTAGTTAAGAATTAAACCATTAAAACCATCCCCAAATCAAACAGAGGCTTATTGGNGAGGGAAGTGAAACGTGGAAAGCTGGGCAAGGGCGCGGGAGGACGCATGCGCATCAGGCTTTGGGGCCTGGCTGGTGGGGAGCCGAGTATAGTGGCCGGGGAGGGGGGGGGGGGGGGGGGGGGGGGGGGGGGGGGTGGTTTTGAGATGATTCAAGTGCACTACATTTCCCGTGCACTTTAGTTCTATGATTATTACATCAGCCCCACCTCAGATGATCAGGCATTAGATCCCAGGGGCTGGGGACCCCTGCTCTACAGGAATGTTAGCTGTGATGGTGATGATGAAGGTATGGTCACTATTAATACCTGGTGCAGAAAGAGCCAGGTGTCCCTGGACAGACTGTGTGCATGTCCCTCCCCTGGGAGGTGGTCACACACTCTGGAAGTATCCTGGGTGCCGCTTCCCGATGTCAGCCAGTTGGGCAGTCCCCAGTCTGAGTGCCAGCCCCACTACAGGTCAGATTTGTGAAATATGTGGCTCTGAACCTGCGCGGTCCTGTCTACGGGGCTCATCAGGCTCTCTGGCCTTATGGATGCTTCTCCCGTTTGCCCTTAAAGGTCATGTGCACTGACCACATCCACAGGTCACACTGGGTGTCCGCAGCAGTTGCTGGTTGTGTAGAAGAGTTAAAGCTCATGTTGTCTGGGGTTGCCCATACACCACGTAATTCTGAGTGCAGCTCAGGGGACTGGGGCGGTCACCACAACACCCTTCCTCCAGCCTGCGTTCAGGCCTGAGCCTCTGAGCTGAGGCTGGGTCACCTGGGTGGGGAGCTGTTCCCGACCTGCGCTCTAGGGGGCGCCTTGCACGCTAGACTCCAGGTGAAGGGCGTCTGGGGAGGTCAGCGGTGGCTGGTCTGGGCAGATCGCAGGGAGACCTGCGTTTTCCTGGTCCCCTAGGTCTTGCCCGCAGGACTCAGCAGCACCCTGTGCCTTCTGATTTTTTTCTTTTTTTTCCTATCAGAAGCCAAAGAGGCTTCTGCTGCCATTTCAAGGGGACAGTGGATTTTTCTTGCGGGGGCGGGGTGGGGGGCGGCTACTGCTGTGTGGGCATTTCTCCAGCTGTCCAGGGCAGGGGCTCCCCTGTAGGTGCTGCGTGCAGGCTTCTCATTGTGGCGAACAGTGATTTTGGAGCCCCAAAATAAAGTCTGCCACTGTTCCCACTGTTTCCCCATCTATTTGCCATGAAGTGATGGGACAGGAGAACCTGGTTAAATACAAATGATAGGAGTTTAAAGATTAAATACAAATTGTAGGAACTTAAAATGTATGTGCTCACAATACATTTTAAAGATATAATATATAAAATGTGTGATATAAGATAATTTGATTTTAGATCATATTGTCTAGATCAGTTAGAAATCTTCTTTGCTGATGTTGGAAGAGTTGCCAGGAAAATAGATATCTTCTGCCTATTTCACCAAAATACTGTTTCTTTTTTTCTGTTAAAGAAAAGAAGGAAATACTTTTGTTAGCTATAATGGGTTTTAAAGCGGGTCTGTAAGTGCAGGTGTGCCTCGAATTAAGAAAGTCAGACATTTAAATAGTTGACCTAGCAGAGCACGTAAATTAGAGGGTAATTACTTAAATGGTCTTCAGTTTGTGAAAGGATTTACAACAGGTTTCCTCTAAATAGCTAACTCTCTAGTGAATTTAAATTATTAGTGTGTTTTAAAAAATTAATTCCTTTTTCCTTTTTTATTTTTATTTCTTTTTCTTTTTTTTTCTTTTACTTTATTTTACTTTACAATACTGTATTGGTTTTGACATACATCAACATGAATCTGCCACGTGTGTACATGAGTTCCCAATCCTGAAGCCCCTCCCACCTCCTTCCCCATATCATCTCTCTGGGTCACCCCACACCTGTTGCATTAGACAAGGTGTGTCAGAATGAAGAACAGCAGAAGGGTTTGTCAAGCACGTTTGTAGACCGAGTTATAACTCACTTTACTAAGCTTTCTTTGGGAGGGGAGGGTTTCTCAGCAGTGAACTGTAAAAGCTGAGCTCACCTTGGCTCCGGCTTCTTAGAATTGATGGGGCGGGTACGTGGGGCCTCCAGGTACATACGGGTGATGGGGCTGCCCTGACTTCCTGCTATGGACTGGGGTGAGGGGAGGGCGAATGTCTGTGGACCCCAGGGCCACCCCAGGCTGATCTTTTCCATTCTGAAGTGGGAGGGAGTGTGGGGTGGAGAGCAAGAGGGGGAGAAATCTTGATAAGGTACATACGGGTGATGGGGCTGCCCTGACTTCCTGCTATGGACTGGGGTGAGGGGAGGGCGAATGTCTGTGGACCCCAGGGCCACCCCAGGCTGATCTTTTCCATTCTGAAGTGGGAGGGAGTGTGGGGTGGAGAGCAAGAGGGGGAGAAATCTTGATTGGATCTGACTCTGTTACCTGGAACAGAAATGTCACCCCACCTGGCCTTGGTATGGGTGTTGTTCAGTCGCTCAGTCATGTCTGACCCTGCAACCCCATGAACTGCAACACGCCAGGCTTCCCTGTCTTTCACTATCTCTCAGAGTTTGCTCAAACTCATGTCCATTGAGTCAGTGATGCCATCCAACCATCTCATCCTCTATCACCCCCTTCTTCTCCTGCCCTCAATCTTTCCCAGCATCAGGGTCTTTTTCAATGAGTCGGCTCGTCACATCAGGTGGCCAATATATTGGAGCTTCAGCTTCAGCATTAGTCCTTCCAGTGAATATTCAGGGCTGATTTCCTTTAGGATTGACTGGTTTGATCTTGCAGTTCAAGGGACTCTCGAGTCGTCTCTGTATTGGTTATATAACCCTTCAAATTGACATGGAAATTCAGCTAAGATGAGAATTTCAGCCAGTCTTTCCTTTAAGACTGTGTTTCTCAATATGTACACTTAGATGTGCATTGCATCTAAAGATGAAATCCCATGAACGTTATTCCTCAGTCTTGACATATTCCTGCCCTCAGTACCTTGCAAATGGTTCCTGGGTGTGCCTGTGAGATGTGTGTCTAAGTGGAGGCTCTGTGAGACCATGGATTCAGTCCACCATGCACACATTCAGCTGGACCAGCTCTGTCCTTTTGGTTGTGAAGAATGATTTCAGCTGTGCAGCACAGGGAAGTCTACTCAGGTCTCTGTGGTGACCTAAGTGGGAAAGAAATCCACAAAAAGAGGGTGTATATATATACACTTATAGCATTGGAGAAGGAAATGGCAACCCACTCCAGTGTTCTTGCCTAGAAAATCCCGGGGACGGGGAGCCTCGTGGGCTGCCGTCTATGGGGTCACACAGAGTCGGACACGACTGAAGTGACTTAGCAGCAGCATAGCTGATTCACTTTGTTGTACAACAGGAACTAACACAATATTGTAAAACAATTATATTCCAGTAAAAATTTAAAAAAATGAGATGGAGAAAGAAAATAAAATTACACCAATTTATGTATAGATAAGAACTTCATACTTGAATAATCATCCTTAAAAAGAAAAAAAAAAAAATAATGGCTTCAGGTTGAGGCCCAAGATCACTGTTTTGAGCTTTCATCTGTTGCTAATTACCAACCCAAGGTAATGTGTTCATCATTTATTCATTTGAGGAACGTTTCTATGTCTCCTACTTTATATTCATGGCTGTTGTTGCCACGGGGTATCCAGCAGTCAGTTAGAGACAGAATGCCTGTTCTAGCTGGGGTAATAGGTGATGGCAAATAAAGCCAGGAGACACAGACTTGTTCTTGGCAAAATTAGAAAAATAAGGAGAATGTAGAGTGCTTTTCATACGGCTGTATGAAATTAAGGTGGAATATTGCTCACATATCAGTATTATATTTTAGCATTTTAGAATTAGTTTCATCTGTATTTATGAAGCAATTGAGACATCAGATATTAATAAAAGATTCAGCAAAATGAAAAGTTGGTGCACTCGTCAGGTTCTAGGACTGCCCCCGACGAGCCCCACCTCATGGTGGTGCCCTAGGCTTGTGGAGAGTTGGCATCAGGGTGGGTCTGCATGAGCAATAGACCCCAGCAGAGTGATGGTGGCCGATTCTGAGACTTGTGTCTAAGACACTGTGGTTTCCATCTCGGTCACATGCTCTTTCTTGGATCCTCGGATGGTGTGTGAAGCCAGCTGCTCTGTGGCCGGCAGTCCTGTGGGGAAGGCCAAACAGTGTGGCGCCGAGGCCTCTGTGAACAGCCGGGGGACGACTTGGGCCCACGGCACCTGGGTGTGCATGGGAGCTGGCCCTCTGCCCCAGACAGGCCGTCGGTGGACGCAGCAACTGTGTCCTCATGCGATATCTGGAGCTAGACCTGGCCAGCCAACTCCCTCCTGGATGCCTGAGCCTCAGAAACTGTGAGATGAGCAGTGTTTGTGGGACAAAACCATATTTCGAAAAGATGCCTGCACCTCTATGTTCATAGCAGCACTATTCACGGTAGCCAAGACATGGAAACAACCTAAATGCCCATCAGCAGAGGAGCGGATGTGGCCCAAGAATGCGGTACATATATACAATGAAATGCTACTCAGCCACAAAAATGAAGCAGTGCCATCTGCAGCAACATGGATGCACCTAGAGATTCTCATACTAAGTGAAATGAGTCAGCGAGAGACAAATCCCATATGATGCTGCTTGTCTGTGGAATCTAAAATATGGCCAAATGAACTTATCTATAAAACAGAAACAGACGTGCAGACATAGAGAACGGACCTGTGATTGCCAAGGAGGAGGGGGTGAAGGAAGGATGGAGTGGGAGGTTGGGGTGAGCAGGTGCAAACTCTTACGTAGAGGATGGATAAGCTGGAGGTCCCACTGGAGAGCACAGGGCACTATATTCAGTATCTTGTGATCAACCACAATGGAAAAGAATGTAAAAAAGAATGTATATGATAACTGAATCACTTCGCTGTATGGCAGAAATTAACATCGTAGATCAACTACACTTTACTTAAGGATAAAAGAAGAGAAGAAGATTTGCTGAGAGGGTCCTAGGTTGGCAGAGTAACACGGGTAAGGAAGGTGGAGGCAGGCTTAGCTTGGCACTATGCTTTAGGAAGGCTCACCTAAGGAATTCATCTATGAAGTTTTAGCAAGAATAAAAATTTCCTCTGAGCTTATCAAGGCAGACATGCTCAGGTTGAAGGATTGATGGAGCTATCTCCAACTAGGACAGAAGGCAGTTGGTTCAACTCAACCCCTAATTGGTATCTCAGACAGTAAAGAATCCACCTGCCGTGAAGGAGACCCGGGTTTGATCCCTGGGTTGGGAAGATCCCCTGAAGAAGGGAATGGCTACCCACTCCAGTATTTCTTGCCTGGAAAATCTCATGGACAGAGGAGCCTGGTGGACTACAGTCTATGGGGCTGCAAAGAGTTGGACATGACTGAGTGGATAAGATATATCCTGATTGTTAGACCACTGTAAGTCAAGACCATCAACTTAGAATACTGGGGCACCCAATGTCTTTAGCATATGCTGCTCTAAAAACAAAGCTTGTCTAAAGGTATTGAAAGGTATTATTGAAATAATATTTAGTTATGAATTGATATATTGCTATGTAATCAAGAGAGTAAGTAATATCTAGAACTGTTAAATTGGATAATTNGTAAAACAATTATATTCCAGTAAAAATTTAAAAAAATGAGATGGAGAAAGAAAATAAAATTACACCAATTTATGTATAGATAAGAACTTCATACTTGAATAATCATCCTTAAAAAGAAAAAAAAAAAAATAATGGCTTCAGGTTGAGGCCCAAGATCACTGTTTTGAGCTTTCATCTGTTGCTAATTACCAACCCAAGGTAATGTGTTCATCATTTATTCATTTGAGGAACGTTTCTATGTCTCCTACTTTATATTCATGGCTGTTGTTGCCACGGGGTATCCAGCAGTCAGTTAGAGACAGAATGCCTGTTCTAGCTGGGGTAATAGGTGATGGCAAATAAAGCCAGCAGACACAGACTTGTTGTTGGCAAAATTAGAAAAATAAGGAGAATGTAGAGTGCTTTTCATACGGCTGTATGAAATTAAGGTGGAATATTGCTCACATATCAGTATTATATTTTAGCATTTTAGAATTAGTTTCATCTGTATTTATGAAGCAATTGAGACATCAAATATTAATAAAAGATTCAGCAAAATGAAAAGTTGGTGCACTCGTCAGGTTCTAGGACTGCCCCCGACGAGCCCCACCTCATGGTGGTGCCCTAGGCTTGTGGAGAGTTGGCATCAGGGTGGGTCTGCATGAGCAATAGACCCCAGCAGAGTGATGGTGGCCGATTCTGAGACTTGTGTCTAAGACACTGTGGTTTCCATCTCGGTCACATGCTCTTTCTTGGATCCTCGGATGGTGTGTGAAGCCAGCTGCTCTGTGGCCGGCAGTCCTGTGGGGAAGGCCAAACAGTGTGGCGCCGAGGCCTCTGTGAACAGCCGGGGGACGACTNGTGGCCGATTCTGAGACTTGTGTCTAAGACACTGTGGTTTCCATCTCGGTCACATGCTCTTTCTTGGATCCTCGGATGGTGTGTGAAGCCAGCTGCTCTGTGGCCGGCAGTCCTGTGGGGAAGGCCAAACAGTGTGGCGCCGAGGCCTCTGTGAACAGCCGGGGGACGACTTGGGCCCACGGCACCTGGGTGTGCATGGGAGCTGGCCCTCTGCCCCAGACAGGCCGTCGGTGGACGCAGCAACTGTGTCCTCATGCGATATCTGGAGCTAGACCTGGCCAGCCAACTCCCTCCTGGATGCCTGAGCCTCAGAAACTGTGAGATGAGCAGTGTTTGTGGGACAAAACCATATTTCGAAAAGATGCCTGCACCTCTATGTTCATAGCAGCACTATTCACGGTAGCCAAGACATGGAAACAACCTAAATGCCCATCAGCAGAGGAGCGGATGTGGCCCAAGAATGCGGTACATATATACAATGAAATGCTACTCAGCCACAAAAATGAAGCAGTGCCATCTGCAGCAACATGGATGCACCTAGAGATTCTCATACTAAGTGAAATGAGTCAGCGAGAGACAAATCCCATATGATGCTGCTTGTCTGTGGAATCTAAAATATGGCCAAATGAACTTATCTATAAAACAGAAACAGACGTGCAGACATAGAGAACGGACCTGTGATTGCCAAGGAGGAGGGGGTGAAGGAAGGATGGAGTGGGAGGTTGGGGTGAGCAGGTGCAAACTCTTACGTAGAGGATGGATAAGCTGGAGGTCCCACTGGAGAGCACAGGGCACTATATTCAGTATCTTGTGATCAACCACAATGGAAAAGAATGTAAAAAAGAATGTATATGATAACTGAATCACTTCGCTGTATGGCAGAAATTAACATCGTAGATCAACTACACTTTACTTAAGGATAAAAGAAGAGAAGAAGATTTGCTGAGAGGGTCCTAGGTTGGCAGAGTAACACGGGTAAGGAAGGTGGAGGCAGGCTTAGCTTGGCACTATGCTTTAGGAAGGCTCACCTAAGGAATTCATCTATGAAGTTTTAGCAAGAATAAAAATTTCCTCTGAGCTTATCAAGGCAGACATGCTCAGGTTGAAGGATTGATGGAGCTATCTCCAACTAGGACAGAAGGCAGTTGGTTCAACTCAACCCCTAATTGGTATCTCAGACAGTAAAGAATCCACCTGCCGTGAAGGAGACCCGGGTTTGATCCCTGGGTTGGGAAGATCCCCTGAAGAAGGGAATGGCTACCCACTCCAGTATTTCTTGCCTGGAAAATCTCATGGACAGAGGAGCCTGGTGGACTACAGTCTATGGGGCTGCAAAGAGTTGGACATGACTGAGTGGATAAGATATATCCTGATTGTTAGACCACTGTAAGTCAAGACCATCAACTTAGAATACTGGGGCACCCAATGTCTTTAGCATATGCTGCTCTAAAAACAAAGCTTGTCTAAAGGTATTGAAAGGTATTATTGAAATAATATTTAGTTATGAATTGATATATTGCTATGTAATCAAGAGAGTAAGTAATATCTAGAACTGTTAAATTGGATAATTAAGTGTAGTTACAATTAGGATGGGCTTCCCTGGTGACTCAGTGGTAAATAATCTACCTACCAATGCAGGAGATGCAGGTTCGATCCCTGGGTTGGGAAGATCCCCTGGAGAAGAAAATGACAACTCACTCCAGTATTCTTG
>SJYT01057386.1:6962-200399 GCA_006410635.1 Cephalophus harveyi
GGAAAGAGATGGAAAGAAACTGTCTGCTTCTCCCGCCATCATCCAGCTCTCCATCCTCCCGATGGTGACTTCATGCAGAGGGGCTGGGTGCCGCATGCAGCCCTGTGAAGGGGCCTCCGCCTCTGCCCTTGAAGAAGCTTGGAGGCCACGCGGGCTCCGGACAGGCAGCCGGGGAGCGGGAGCAGGCGGTGTGGGGGAACTGAGATTCTCAGCCACAGGGGGAGGACCGCACGTGCCCTGAGGGGGCCCGGCCTCGCGGTTTAGACCAGTCTGGAGGCTCGCGCCTGGTGGCCCTGCTGCTCTCGTTCCAGGAAAGCCTCACTCGTGGACTAGGCCTCATTTCCAGACCCCTGGAGCCCTGGTGGCTCTCTCAGTCCTTCCCAGAGTGGCGCTCCAGGAAGCCATCTCGGGCGTGCCTGGTGGGTGGGTGACTCGGACTGCATTTGCCTCGGCTAATCTAACCCATGGGGAGCTACTGAGGAGCTCTGATTAGGGGAGTAATCTGAGCGATGTTTTAGTGAGACCAACCGAGCGAGAGATGGAGGTGCCTAGAGGCAGGACTGTAGTCCGGGCTGTCGGCTTTGACAGTCGTCCTGGTAACGGTGAGGACCGCTTGGCAGTGGGCGGGTGGGGTGCGGAGCAGTGCCTGGGTGGGTGGAGGGTGGGGAGGGGGCTGAGTCTTGCCTTGATGGGGCAGGAGGCATCCACGGGGTCCTGGACCCACAGCCCGCCTGGGAGCACAGGACCGGAGGTCCAGAAGCAAAGATGTGGGGTGGGGGCAGGCACTCGAGTCCAGGCTCCCGCAGCACCGCCTCTCGCCCTTCGTGATGGATTCGGGCGGAAGGGAAGCTGGCTGGGTCCCACCGTGACGGACTTGGCTCCGGGCAGTCTCAGGAGGGTCCGGGCCCCCTGCCCAGCCCCTGTGCCCGCTCTGCTGTGAGTCTCAGAGCTGACTGCGTGGAGGAACGGCCTCTCCTCCCTGAGAAAGGGCGCCTGGTGTTAGAAGGACCATCACTCTGCGTTTCTGCTTCCTGGGAGCTGGGCGGCAGCACCCAGAGCAGGCTTCCTGTCCCCGGTCCTCTGTGCTGCCCCAGGAACCGCGGGGAGCAAGGCTAGGCAGCCGGGGGGCCCCGGGGTCTGCAGGGGGCCCGTCGTAGGCTGGTCTCTGTGTCCAAGGTCATCTGTCGGGCATGCTTGCCTTAGTCCCGGCAGGAGATCAGGAGCGCTGCCGGACACCCGCTTGCCTTCCGCAGGACCTGGGCCCCTGGGGTCACTCCGTAGGAAGACGCTGGTGCTCCGGGCACCTGGGGGTCCTCCTGTTATTGGACGACCAGGCAGCTGCTCAGGGCTGAGGGCTCGCCGTGCGTGTCCCCAGGGGTTTGTGAGCGCGGGGGAGGGGCAGGCCAGGGTGGCCGGCACATGTGCCTGCCTGGGCATCCCCAGGGAGCTGCCCCAGGTTTCCCGGGACAGCGAGGCACAGCGGGGGGCTCAGGCTTCCCCATCTCTGTCCCCCCCCACCCCCGCCTCTCCCCGCGCCCCCTCCCTCTCTCTGCTCCTCTCTTGCCATCACCATGGCAACAAGACAGCTGTGTTCGTCTCTCCCCGTCGCTCCGCCAGAGCACTTGGGTGGGTGCCGCCGAACTTCTGAGCACTGATCTCAAACACTGCACTAATTGCAGCCACAGGAAAAGAGGCCGAGGTCAGGAGAAGGGAAGCCAACGTGCGCACTTGTCATAGATATGTATCTGTCTCTTATACACATCTAGATGTGTATAAGAGACAAGGGGAGGGGAATGGGAGGAGGGGGCAGGGGAGAAGAAGAGAGCAAGGGGGAAGTTTTTGTTTGATTTTTCCACCTTTAAGCATCTTGGTCTTGTGTCCTGGGGGTACAGCTTGTAAATGAGAACTTTCTCCACTAGAAAAATACTACAAAACAACTACGAAATTAAGGAGCAGGTGCCATTCAGCCCCCAGTGTGTGACTAGAAACAGAGCAAGCTTTCTGTGCTGTGAAACAAGCACTGGAGCCTGCTCTGGGCTCTGAGTGTGCAGGTTCACTCTGGAGGGAAACAGTGATGGAAAAGATGGGGTTCCTGGCGCCTCCCCCGCCTTCATGGTGTCTGAATCCTGGCACCAGGATGGGATTTATTCACGAAATACACATTAAACCAAACAGTGATCTGAGAACACTGCCCGGAGGAACATGGATTTGCTGCGACATTTTTTGCCTCTTCACTTTTCCCATACAAAGCACCCCATCAGTCACAGATTAGTTCCATGGTGACTAGAACCCAAATAAATCTGGCTTTTTTCCTCCTTCCTTTAAGGCCCATCTCAGCCTGGTTTCACATATGGAAGAAATAGGTTTGACCCTAAAAGCCTCAAAGCATACATCAATATTTGGGGAAGGCTTTTTCCAGGGGGCTGTGCAGAGAAATTACATCCTGTAACACACAGCAGTTTCTGCCCGATACCCCCATCACCCTCCCCATGGTGCCCCCAAAGCCCCTTTCACGGGAAACTTGCCTCTAAATCACCTCTTCCTTCCCTGTTTCACCCCTTGCTACCCTCCTTCCCGGCCACCCTCATGGACACTTAAGACAAGAGTTTGGCCCCTGTCACAGCCGAGTAGATGTTTCTTCTGGGTCCGAGAATCTCGCTGGGGGAGGACAGAGTTTAGGAGCCCAGAGGCCACTCTGCTGGCTGTTGCACCTGGAGAGAGCGGCGTTGCCAGGCAGGCTTCCGGGGTCCCCGGGGATGGAGCCTGTGTGCCCGGTCCGCCGAAGCTTCATCACCCCAGTCAGGGGCAGAGGGCCACGCCGAGGGGCCCGTCACTGAGTCCTGGATGCTAGGACTGAGCTTCCCCAGGACCTCCTGCCTTTCCATATGGAGCACCCAGGTTTTTGGATGAGCTGGGGGAGATTGGCAGCTGGCCAGCGGAGCAGCGGGGAGAGGGGAGGATGCGGGATCGTGGAGGGAAGCAGGTGTGGGAACAAGGGCGGGAGGGAAGTGACCGTGTGGGCTGGGGGTCCACCGTGGTCAGAGAGGGGCGGCGATGCTGGGGCGCCGTCTGAAAGGGGCAGGGCAGGTCCTGCTGTGGGCGACCTGCCCCGCATCCTTGGCATGCCACCTGTGGATGGTGGTGCTGGCCTTGCCCTTGAAAGCAGCAGAGAGAGGAGGGGCATCTGTATCAGTTCATCAAGGATGTTTCATCGCGCCCCCCAGCAGGCAGGTGCGAGGTCTACACCTTATGGTGTATGCAGCACCTCCCCCGGAGGCTTAGCCCTGTGCACTCCGGAAAGCCCCGCTGGGCTTGGGGCAGTGGGGGCTCGGGGAGGACCGGGCTGGCTGAGTGCCTGTCCTGAGGCAGGGGGTCTGCACACAGATGCATCTTTGTCTCAGCAGAGTCTCCTTCATCCCAGTCGGTCCTGAGATCCCGCTACAGGACAAATACTCCCATAGGTGGTGGGATGAGGTTGCGGAAAAAGCTGATCACATCCTTGACACAGTTACATGGTTCCACTTCATTGGCAGCAAGAGACCCCTGAGAGGGCTCCCCAGTAACACTGCTATGGGCTGAACAGACCTGGAACCACTCACCTGATGGGTAATAAACAGCTCAGCTGGGCGGGGGGCAGGGGGGGCGCGGGCACAGGGTGGAGCTCCTGACAGTGAAACAGTGAGAAGCGGCGACCTGCCCAGAGACTCCAGGGCCACGCGGTGAGGAAGCGGCCAGTGCCGGAAAGGGCCTGCCTCCTGCCGCCTCTGTGTCTGTCTTCCTCTCTGCGGGGTTCCTTCCTGGGAAGGTGCCCCCATGGCATCTGAGACCCAGAGGAGACCCAAGGGCAGTCTGTTCCTAAAAGGGGCTTGGTGGGGAGGGGACAGATGGGAGAGCATCTGCCCTGAACAGCAGGATGTAGGCGCCCAGTGAAGGGTCACCCATTCTTCAGGAACGGAGCCCACAGCTCGCCCAGCGGAGCAAATACCACATCGACGGGCAAGATGATGCAGGGCGGGTATGGGGTGGAGCCCACAGCTCGTCCAGTGCAGCAAACACCATATTGATGGGTGCGGTGATGAAGGGTGGGTGTGGGGTGGAGCCCACAGCTCGCCCAGCGCAGCAAACACCTCATTGACGGGCGCGGTGATGGAGGGTGGGTGTGGGGTACAGGGGCTCCTTCAACATGCATGCCCAGTCTCTTTGCTCGTGTCTAGCTCTTTGCCACCCCGTGGACTGCAGCCCGCCAGGCTCCTCTGCCCATGGGTTTCCCAGGCAAGAATGCGGCGTGGGTGGCTATTGCCTTCTCTGGGGGGTCTTTCTGATCCAGGGATTAAACCTGCATCTCTTTCGTCTTCTACATTGGCAGATGGGTTCTTTATCACTAGCGCCACCTTAAAAATAGAGTCTATTAATTTAAAAAGCCTTGAACAAACAAAAAACTGACCGAATGTATTTAAGAACATTTAGAGTCTGTTTCTGATCCGAGAAGAAAGGAAGGAAGGAAGGAAGGAAGGAAGGGAAGTTCATACTCAGTAAGAGCGCCGGGAGGGACTTGTGTTCTAGAGGGAGGGCACCCTCGCAGTACAGATAGAGGTAAATAGCACAGATGAAAATATCACATATGGATACACACATATATTATGTATGTCTAAGATTTATTTTGATATGGGTTATAAAAGGGACCATAAGTAGAGAAAGGCTATGAATTTCAATGAATAAACCAAACAAAAAATAAATGGAGTAAGGAAAAATGTACTATAAAACCTGAGTTAATATGATTTTGGTAAATAAACAATATTTTGTCCTGGGTGCTAAAATAGTTTATAGAGTTTGACCGAGTAATCTCACTTTTAGGACAATATTTAATCCAGATTATTTAAAAGTGAAAATGAAAGTTTTCCCAAATGTCCAGCCAAAAAGAAAACAGTTAAAGTAAATTATTCTACATTGTTGGAAAGGAAAATTATAGTCATTGAAATTATGCTTTACAGGTTTTGATAACAAGTTTATTATTACAGTAACTGAAAAATATATTTTAAAACAAGGCATTTCAATGTGACCTCAAATCTACGGAAAACTGAACAATGGGAGGCCCATGGTCAGGGGAGCCCGCAGGTTTGAGCTCAGGACAGAAATGGGCTCTGGGAGCCCCACAGAACCTCCCGAGCTCCTTCCCAGCTTGCTTGTCTTGTCCCAAAGCCCGGGGAGGGACCCTGCCAGGTGGTCACATGTTCACGCATTTTTAATACAGTGTGTGAATCTCTGCCACTCTGTGTGCGGTGCTATCGGGTCGGATGTCGGTATTTCCCGGATCCAGCTACGGAAGAGCTAAGTTTAATGAGGCCTATTTGCTGGATTTTAGTCAGCTTCTGTCTGGGCGCAGTGGTGGCTTCAAGGCGGCCCATCCTGCTCACCATGCTGACTTCTCAGGTGAGGGGACGTCAAGGTACAGGGTTAGTCTTCTAGGCCATGTGAACAAGTGTGTGGGCCCCACACTGGAAGGATGCAGTTAGCGAAGGAGGAAAAAGGTTGGAAATCTCTAGAGCCAGAAGCTGGTCTGGGGGACGTTTCCCCAACCATCACATGGGTAAGCTCTAAGAAGAGAACCAAGGCCTCTTAAAAGGGAAGTTTGCCTTCTCAGGTTAAGCTCAGTGGCTGAGCACATATAATTAAAAACACGCCATAGGAACTTCCTTGCACTGGTGCAGTAGTTAAGAACCTGCCTTGCAATACAGGGACCTGGGTTCAATCCCTGGTCTAGGAAGATTCCACGTGCTACTGGGCAGCTAAGCCGGTGCCCTGCAGCTGTGAGCCCAAGCTCTCCAGAGCGCGCACATGGTGCAGCCAAAGTCCCAAGCGCTGCAGCTAGGTCAAGACATGGCCAAATAAACAAATAAAGCAATTAAGTTTTAAAAATGCCGTATACAAATATGTCATAGATATGTCATAGATATGTATCTTCTCTCTGGATGGATAGATAGAGGGAGAGACTGAATTCTCTCAGGATACATATTCTATGTCAGATAGTTTCAATCTAAACAATTACGTGTATAGCAGATACATGTGTATATGTATATATTGGAGGAGGAAATGGCAACCCACTTCAGTCTTCTTGCCCAGAAAATTCCATGGACAGAGGAGCCTGTTGGGCTACAGTCCATGGGTGGCAGACTGACTGAGCGCATATGTAGAAAAGTACATCTGATTATCTTGACTGAAATCCCATGGAGTGTAATTTATCCAGATTCCTACTCTATGTGGCGCACGGTCAGCAGCACTGCCTAAATCCCTGCTACCATCCCCGTGTCCTGCTCTCACAGGCTCACATAAACCCACCGGGAAACACTTGCATTCTCTGCTCAAACGGCACAGGAGGTTTACATCAAAGAAGACAACGTGAAACTCATACCGCATGAACCCATCAGTGACAAACTAGTGAACAAGTATTGACAACCCAGGGCCTGCGTGAGATCAGTGGCTGCCCAGGACATTCACATGCCCTGTGTTATCAGGGTTTATACATGAGAGAAATCTAATGAGATTTTCCCAAATTTGACCACAGTCTTAAATGTACATGACATTTCCAGGAAGTTGGGAAGCTGAAAGAAATTGTCTAAACGATCAACTGAAAAGAAAAGAGAGAGAGAAAAAAAGAGTTTGATCTACTATGCTAAAGGAAAGTGAATCATTTGTCTATTCTATGTAGAAAATATTTTGCAAAATCATGTTAAATGAAGAATCATTGAAGAGTCCACAGATAAAAATGTAGTAAAAATCAAAAGGATTATATGAATGTCAGGCCGCTAATACGTGATTTGGGTGGAGGGGGATTTGTGAGGCTTCTGGCCTTGACCATTATTTACAGATTCTGTAATTTGTGATTTATCTGGTCATTATACATATGCTTTTTGTATCTAACTTACATTTGTCGTTTCATTGTCTTCCTCAAAGACTTTTCTTTTCCGTCCCATCAGCAGTGCCCAGTAGGTGATGGAACAGTCAGGAAAAGACACCTCTCTTCCTAGGGAGTTAAACGGGAGGACATGCGACTTTGATAAAGTGAGCTGTTGTTGGTCCAGACCAGGCGGACAGGCGTGAAGATGAGAAGGAAATGTTGGAAGAGAAAGCAGAAGGACCTGGAACTGCTCGCCCAGAGGAGGTCCAAGAGGGGAGCTGGGAGCCAGGACCCGTGATCAGAGTAATGTGAAGCAGGGCGCAGGCTGGGTCCGGTCTCAGTGATGCCAGGCTGCGTGGTGAATCTGGGTGTTGGGGGCTCGTGTGTGGAGGTGATGGTATTGGAGATAGGACCAGGGGTTAGGATGGCTTGTTCACAGGGACCTAGGTCACCTTGGATGCACGTCGGAATTATGGCCCAGGAGGCCATCACTGTCCAAACGCCAAGGTCTTCTGGGAGACCAGGAGGAAGTCATGTGACAGAAACGGAGGAGGAAAGCTTTTCTCAAGGGGACAGAAGACTTGAAAGAAAAACAGTGTTTTGATGCTCTTGTTTTATGAAGAAAAATGGCATGTTACCTGGAGGTGAAATGAACACTCTCTCCTCCTCTGAACCTACAGCAGCAGTGAGGATCCCAGGAGAAGCTTGGTGCTCAAGTCACATCCTCCCCGCCCTGTTCCAGTCTCAGCCGTAGCAGCCGAGGACAGCGGGCACCGTGTGACCCGCTGGAAGGCTGACTGCTCAGACCACCCCTGAGCTCCGCGAGCACTGGCGGGCCTAGAGCCAGGGCTGCAGAGGACGGAGGCCTCCTCGGAACAGCCCACCCTGAACATGAAAGCCCAGCGGATCGGCCATTTACACACACACGCAGGGGCCAGCTCTTCTAGACCTGCCCCTTTCTTAAGAAAAGATCAGAATCCAAATATCCTCCCCTTACTGTGGCCACGGCGACGATGCTGGAGATACTGCTCATCAACATCTAACGGAGGCTGCACAGCCTTCCTCCTGGCTCCCTGCCTTCATCTGCTCAAAGGAAAAGACACATCACCTCTTCGCAGGGAGGTAGGAAGTCTTCACACTAAAGGGTAAACTCCCTCCTCTGAGAATTCACTTTGTGTCTACTCTACTGGAAAGAACTGCCTCTTTGCTCAGTGAATGGATGAAGGGTTTCTGCCCGGCCACCCCCACGGTGCAGGGGGTGTGAAACCCCTGCAGCGTCACAAATGGGCTAATGAGCCCGCTCTGCCCCCAGGCTGCACCCCACGGAGTTAATCCGCGGTGCTGCCAGAGGCGGGCACCCTTCAGCGGCCCGCGGGCGCAGGGGGACGATGACTGGGGACAAGGACTGACTGGGGACAAGGACGGTAGTTGTCAATGACTCGTCCCCTGCGTGGGGATGACTCTGTTTGAAGAGGCGCCTGTGTGTGCTTCCCTGCGCCGTCTGGGTGCCTGGTCCCCCTCTCCACGCCCTTCCACTGTTTCTTCCTCTAAAGCCTCTCTTGCTCTGATTCTCCAAAGAAACATAGAAACACTCCAACAGAATGCAGCGAAGCTCTGTGCAGTGAGGCGAGCGACAAACACACTCTTTAACAGTTTTCTGACAATCTCGTCAAAAAAAAAAAAAACAGGCAAAACGGATTTCCATAGCATTTTATTTAACTCAGCGTATCAAAATACTGCTGTTAAAGCATGTTGCTGCTGCTCAGTTGCCAAGTAGTGTCCAGCCCTTTGTGACCCCGTGGACTGTGACCCCGTGGACTGCAGCACGCCAGGCTTCCCCGTCCTCCACTATTGCTCGAGCTTGCTCAAACTCATGTCCATTGACTCAGTGATGCCATCCATCCATCTCATCCTCTGTCGTCCCCTTCTCCTCCTGCCCTCAATCTTTCCCAAGCTTCAGGATCTTTTCCAATGAGTCAGTTCTTCACATCGGTGACCCATGTATTAGAGCTTCAGCTTCAGTATCAGTCCTTCCAATGAATATTCAGGATTGATTTCCTTTAGGATTGACTGGTTTGGTTTCTTTACAGTCCAAGAGATTCTCAAAAGTCTTCTCCAGCCCCACAGTTCAAAAACATCCATTCTTCAGTGCTCAGCTTTCTTTATGGTCCAGCTTTCACATCCATGCATGACTTCTGGAGAAATCATAGCTTTGACTATGTTCCTTTGTCAGCAAAGTAATGTCTCTGTTTTTTAATATGCTGCTTTTAATTTCCTGCCTGCTGTTACACTCTGCAGTGATTTTGGAGCCCAAGAAAATAAAATCTGTCACTGCTTCCACTTTTTCCACTTCTATATGCCATGAAGGGATGGGACCAGATGCCATGATCAAAGAACATGTAATCAATATAATAATTATTAATGAAACACTTCTCAGATTTTTCATATGAAGTCTTTGAACTCCAGCACGCTTTTCAAACCTGTAGCACGTCTGAGTCTTGCTCAGCCCCAGCGCAAGGGCTTGGCAGCCTCACAGGCCTCAGCATCCTCATCACAGCCTCTGCTCCAGAACCTCCCCGCCTTGCTGTTGTCCTCTGTGGCTTGTAGGGTCGATCACCCGGGTTAATCCCTGCTACAGCTCCTCGTGGTGACCTTGGGAAAGCTGCTTCGCATCTCTGGTTTCCTTACCTGTAAAAACACCACCACACCAGTATGTAGCCGGTGGTCTGGCTGTGCCGTGGCCCTCATCTCGCAGGAAGCGCTGAGTCTGGGCTCCCCAAGCCCGTTGCGGGACTGCGGGGCTGGTCCAGCCACGGCCATGGTTTTGAAAGCAGCTCTTCTGCACTTTTCTTATTTGCCCATTCCTGTCCTGGTGGCTCAGAGGTTAGAGCATCTGCCCACAATGCAGGAGACCTGGGTTTGATTCTTGGGTCAGGAAGATCCCCTGGAGAAGGAAATGGCAACCCACTCCAGTATTCTTGCCTGAAGAATCCCATGGACGGAGGAGCCTGGTGGGCTACAGTCCACGGGGTTGCAAAGAGTCGGACACAACTAAGTGACTTCACTTCCACTTTCAGCTAACCTCAGTGTCAGTGTTAGCTGCTCAGTTATGCCCGACTCTTTGCAACCCCTTGGACTGCAGCCTACCAGGTTCCTGTGTCCATGAGATTTTCCAGGCAAGGATACTGGAGTGGGTTGCCATTTCCTTCTCCAGGGGATCTTCCCAATTTAGGGATCGAACCCGGGTCTCCTGCACTGCAGGCAGATTCTTTACCAACTGAGCTATAAGGGAAGCCCTTCAGCTAACTTTAAAAGAATCTCATTACAGGAATGAGATCACTAGGCCATTTAACCTAACTGCTGACTGGTGAGCCACTGAACGCATACCATGCCTTGCTTAACCTGTTGATTCTTCTCCTAGATTGAAAGAAGCAAGAATGAAGAATTAATAAAGCTTTTGTCAGTAATGATCTCTAAGTGCTTATTAATAAAACAGTAAGTACTAATTTTCTATTTTTCAAGAATGAGTTGCCATCCATCATGGGGGCTATACTGATATCATTGACCACATAAAAAGCTGAAGACAGGAATCTCTGAAAAGCATTAGCTACTACCTCAAAATTTATTTTCAGAAGCCTGCTCCCAAATAAAGATTTAATACTTTCAGATGCACATTGTATTTTTATATGACTCCATGTGGTACGACTTTTTATCTAAATCAAATAACTGTTCTTCTAAGCTAATTTCACTTATTTTATATTACACAAGGACTTCCCTGTGGGTCAATTGGTAAGGAATCTGCTTGCAGTGCTGGAGACCTGGGTTCGATTCCTGGGTAGGGAAGATCCCCTGGAGAAGGAAATGGCAACCCACTCCGGTGTTCTTACCTGGAGAATCCCATGGACAGAGGAGCCTGGAGGCTGCACAATCTAGGAGGTGGCAAAGAGTCGGACACAACTAAGTGATTAACACACACACACGTTATACACGATTCTGAGCATATACCAAAAACAAAGAGAAGGCACTATGGACTGACTCTGTAAGCAAACAAAAAATGAGTAGAGAATTAAGTAGTTAAAGAAAGACTAGCTGTCCACCCAGCAGTCCCCTTAGCAATCCTGTAGGCAGACCACGTGGGCAAGACAACCTCTGAAGACAGACCGTGAGAGGTCAGCAAGTCTGCGGAAATGATGTGGAATTCTCCTTCCTGATGATTTGCTGAGGTTCTTTCTCCTCCTTTGCTTTAAAAGCTGTCCTCGTGGCCGAGCAGAATCTTGGGAGCTGGTTTGGGACACAAGCCTGCCTTCTCCCCAGGCTTGCCAGCACCCCGAATGAAGCTACCTTTCCCTTCCACCAACGCTTGCCTCTCGAGTATTGGCCTTCTGAGCAGGGTCGAAAAAAATAGTCACAACCTAACAGTTGAAAGTTGTTTTATTCAGTGGTGAGTTTTAGGACTTCGAGCTTGGGAAACAGCTCTCCCCTGAAAGAACTATTCTGAGGAAGTGGGAGGAAGAGCCAGGTTATGTAGAAGTTTTCAGCAAAGGGCAGGTAATCTTAACATCAAAGGATGATTGTGAATTAAAGAAAAACTCATAACCGAGTTAAGGACTTTGGTGCTTTTCTATGCCTGGGAACATCCGAGAGTCTGGGTTCTCTGCAATCGCTCCTTTCATAGGCATCTCCGCTCCCTGGGGCTGGCACCCTGTGTTTGCCTCATCCTGAGTTCCTCGGTGCTCACAGTAGGGAGTGGCTGCAGCCTAAAGTTGCCTGATTGCAGGTGCAGGTATCCCTCTCCCTTCTCCGTTCCCTTAGGGCTCACTGGTTCATATGGAGAGCCAGAGCCGCTGATGACTGTACCACACTTGCTCACTGATGTGGTGGGGAACAGCCTATTTCTAAGCAACTAGCAGCCCAACCTCAATCTGAGTTCGGCAGCAGTTTGTGGGTGTGTCTGGGGGGTCGGGACTCCAGGACAGACCTCATCTGTTCCCCCTCGGGCCCCTAAACACCATCACACCCCCCATGACTGACCCCCGACACCCCTCCCCTACCTGCCCTCACGCCCCATCAAGCCGGTCCTCTCCCCTGCTGCCACACTCCTCTCTCCTGACCTTCCTCTCAGCCTAGTGAATTCCCACAATTTCTCTTCTCATTGAGGATTTCGCTGAATCCTCCTAAAACCAAGTTCCCTTGCTGAGCGTCTGATTAACCTCTGTCCAAAACTATCCCCTTTCCTGTCCTGCTCCTGTTCCCCTAAGGATTGAGGGGTACAAAGAAAAGGGACGTTAAAACCAAGCAGATCCCTGTGGGCTTCCCGGGTACAAAGCCCCTCCTTGCCACTGCTTCCTGTTTGTAGAAAAGGCTGTAGTCTCCCTGGGTAACAAAGAGCAGACTAGAGCAGTTACGAAACTACGGAAGCATGCGGGTGCAGGTGCAAAGGAAAAGTGGTTAAGCCAGAACAGTAAGGACGGCAGCTCAGCAATAGAACAGAGCCCCGGCGCTTCCTGGAGGGGCTCACGTGGCAACCCGACACGTGACTTCTGAGCAGTCGCTGCCCACCCTCCTCGCTTGCCACCTGCCATAGACGCTGAACTTCTCGTCCCACAACCCCATGTCAGGTTTGGGAAGGATTGCCAAGTTCTAGTAACATATGTTTCAGAGTCTGGCGGATTCCATGTTACAAATTAAGAGTCACTGAATGAAGGATATGCATAGGACTTGGAATAATGGTGCTTATATTTATCATTTAGGAAGAACGCTCTTGACTCGGGCTCTCAGTCGTCACGAAGCCAGGAACCCAAGCAGCTGCAACACTGGAGACAGACAGTCGCTGGTGTGGGCGGTCAGTGCAGACCCCACAGGGCACAGCCCCCGGCAAGTCTGCCTTCACCACAGACGCCAGCTGCTAGCCCACCAGGTCTCCTGTGCTGCCAGCCAACTGGCTACACACCTGAGGCTTCATGGTCCTCTCGGTTTCAATAATTCACTAGAATGACTCAGAAAACTCCAGAAAGCCTTACACTTATGATTCAGTTTTATTATAGAGGAAACAAATCGGAACCAGCCACGTGAAGAGACTGCAGGAGAGGGACACGATTTTCCTCTACCCTTCCAGGTTCTGGCTGGTCTAGTGATTAAACTGGCATGAGACAGGCTAACAGGAGAAAAATCAAGCAGAAGTTTAACAGCATTTAAACATGGGAGAGACCCAGGAAGACCAGGTAAGGCCTCAAAATGGACAAAGCCCTCACATTAAATACCATCTTCAGACAAAACAAAAGGGGACTTTGAGGGTAGTATTTGGGACTTCAAAGAGGGGATGAAGGCGATTGATGTGGAGCAAAAAAAAAAAAACTTTCTGTGTCCTGTTGTCTCTCCAAGGCCCAGTAAACATTTGTTTATCAGACTTTTGCTTTTCCAGGAGTTATCTGGTTAGCATAAGCTCAGATGTGGTCTCTGTACCCACCATGAATAACAAAGATATCTACTCCTATCAGTCAGGAAACCCAAAGGGTTTAGAAGCTCCCTCCCAGCACCTGGGGATAAAGGCTAGATGCATTATTTATTATGCCTGTCAGTTATTCAAAATGCATTGGAAATGAAGTTCTTGTTCCCTGCCATTTCTAGTAAATCAAGAATTATTACGATCTCAGTTCTCTCTAAAATTATGAAATAAACGTTTTACAAGGGCACACACATTTCCCAGGCATTCAGAGAACGTTCCCCAAGTGTCCGGGAGGACAGAGCTCCCATAAGATGAGAGAGGGCGAGAATGTTCCACAAGGTGAGAGAGGGCGAGAATGTTGCACCAGTTAAGTAGATGGAAATAAGGAGGGCGGGGATTCACACATGCAGTTGTTGAAAACACGAAACAATCATTACGATATAAAAATTCTGGCAATGGAAAGAGAATTCTGAGCCTAAGGATAATTTTTTCAAGTTGTCTAAATTGATATATATCCAGTGACTAAGCGTTGCTTCACAGGTAAACAAAGTGGCATTTTTCCCATAAATGAATAAGATAAGATGATGAGCCTTGTGGTCACTGTTACTATTTTTGTTTCGCTGTGACCATACCACAAGAAAGGCAAAGCAAAAAGACTCTGTACCGGAAAACTGCAGGTTTTTCCCCCAGAATTACTGCAGTTTAGAGTCTTGATTTTCTGTTAAAGTGGAAAGTTGCTTTAAAAAAAAAAAACAAAACCCTCCACTACTCAGAGTCTTCCTGGCAAGGGAGGAAACGTCAGGCTTGTGACCTCGATGATTTAATTAGCCTGTGAAGGGTCTAAGTGCCTCCAGCACCTCCTTTACTTCCATCCCAAGGCCTCCATCAAACCACTTTCAGCCTGAGACTAGTCTGTGACACAACCCTTCTCGATTTACAACTTTTGCTTTTGAGAGAAAATAAGCAAATCCCTTTCCTGAAGTTCTTCTGGACTTGAGTTCCACTTTAAAGGAAGTTTTCCTTGCTGTGTGAGTATCTTTCAAAAGAAGAAACCAGGAGTTCTGCACCTAAGGTGTCCTGGGGAGCGTACACCTTACGTGGAATTTTTGTAAACTGCAATGTCAAATAATCTCATTAATGTGTGGCTTCATTTCTAAGCATGGGGTGTATCTGGGCAGAGTGGTTGTAGGAAGGGAGACCCCTTCCAGGGCCCGCGAGTGTGCACCTGTCCAACACTCAGACAGGAATTGTCCAAGGAGACATGGAGCTGACCACGCATGGGACTTCATAGGGAAGGGGCACCCGGGCGGAGAGCAGGGGGCCAGGGGAGCCCAGGAGGCTTGCTCTCCACGTGGCTTGCTGTCCTGAGCTTTATGGTGATGGGGTCAGCTTCTGGGTTATCTCTGGTCAGTCCTCTTGCTTGGCCCATAATTGGTCTGGATTCCAGCGTGAAGGACTCTGGGAGGCGGGCCGGCCGTGTGAGGAGCTGGTGTCTCCTCCCCTCTGGGCCCCTCCCGAATTCTCGCAGCCAGTTTTTGGTGGCAGCGCCGAGTCCCTTAATGGACCTCCTGTCCTGTGGCAGCTTGGCAAGTGGTCATCACTGGGCGTGGCCCGGGCAGGTGGATTCGGTCAACGGTTCCCTAACAGAATCAGGTAGAATACCAGTGATCACCTCCGTGTTACAGCCTCTATGCATCTTTACCTCCAGCCACGAGCATTCAAACAAAAACAAAACTGTCTTGCTATTATTGATGGTTTTCTTCAACATTTCTTTTAAAATAACTGAGATCGGGAAAGACAACAGAATCAGGTAGAATACCAGTGATCACCTCCGTGTTACAGCCTCTATGCATCTTTACCTCCAGCCACGAGCATTCAAACAAAAACAAAACTGTCTTGCTATTATTGATGGTTTTCTTCAACATTTCTTTTAAAATAACTGAGATCAGGAAAGAGAGACAGGCACAGCACAGAGGAAGTGAGCGTGGGATTTACTTTCGTCTCTGAGCGGAGCGGAGGCCTAAGGGCACGGAGTTCCCCCCGCGGCGAGGGGGAGTCAAAGGCCTCAGAGCCGCCCGGCGCGCGCATCAGGGGCGCAGTCGTGTCCGACTCCTTGCTGCTCCATGAACTGTGATCCACCGGGCTCCGGGGACTTCTCCGGGCAAGAGTGCAGGAGCGGGTGGCCCCGCCCTTCTCCGGGGACCGTCCTGACCCAGGGCCTGAACCTGGGCCTCCTGCGCTGCAGGCAGCTTCTGTACTGTCTGAGCCTCCAGGGAAGCCGCTGACCCGCCGAGCCGTGCTTTGTTCCCGCACATCTGCCTGAGGACCTCCAAGAAGAATCGGAGGCCTAAGGGCACGGAGCTCCCCCCGCGGCGAGGGGGAGTCAAAGGCCTCAGAGCCGCCCGGCGCGCGCATCAGGGGCGCAGTCGTGTCTGACTCCTTGCTGCTCCATGAACTGTGATCCACCGGGCTCCGGGGACTTCTCCGGGCAAGAGTGCAGGAGCGGGTGGCCCCGCCCTTCTCCAGGGGACCGTCCTGACCCAGGGCCTGAACCTGGGCCTCCTGCGCTGCTGGCAGCTTCTGTACTGTCTGAGCCTCCAGGGAAGCCGCTGACCCGCCGAGCCGCGCTTTGTTCCCGCACATCTGCCTGAGGACCTCCAAGAAGATGGACCGTTTCAGAGGAGAGCTGCTCTTTTGTGAAAATCTTGTAATTTGAGCAAAGCTCAAATTGGGCCCAAAGCAGAAAGCTTGCCTTGAAACTTGCCTTGAAACACCCCGCAAGGCTGCTCATCTTCTGACAAGCGGAAGCCGCCACAGAACAGTGGGCAGCCGCGGAGAGCCTGGTCCTGGGAGAAGCCGGGCTTGCGGCTCGGGCGGGCAGGGGGCGAGAAGCAGCTTCCCTGGAGTGGTGCGCCCTTCCCACAACGGCTGGGGTTTCACGTGACGCCCCCAGGCAGGCGTGCCCTCCTCACACGCCAGGTGACCCCACTGGCACCTGCTCTCCACTGGGCCCACTTGTTACCAAACACAAGTTCAGGTGCCAAGGCACGGTGGGGCCAAACTGAAATGGCAGAGTCTGGAGCAGAGAAAGCTACTGCAGGGCCAGGCAAGGGCAACGGGTGGCTCAGGCTTCAAAAACCCTCGTTCCCGGATGCCTCGGGAGGAGGGACGCGTTTACAGGCAAAATTTGGGGTGAAGGCTGGAGGGCTGTGTGACTTTCCTGATCCTTCAGCGGTAAAGCCACAGGGCCGTTGTACGGGGATCTTGTCCTCAGCCTGGACTTACCTTCCAGGTAGGGGGCCTCAGTTCCTGCAGAAGAACTCAAAGCTACCCTTGCGTACATCCCTTGACGAAGAACCGGGACCCCGCGTTAATCACTTCACGCTGTTTCCTGACTGTTCCTCCTTGTCTCTGTACCCCCTCCCCTCCCTGATCAGCAGCTATTTGAAGCTGCCCTTTGGAACTCAGGGAAGGCCTGGCAGGCTGCAAGAAGCCTGTTCCCCACAAATAAGAAAGGAGGGACGCGGAAAGGATTTGTACCCGGAGGGCGCTGCCGTCTCCACACTCTGCCGTCCCAGGATCCGCGGGCAGCCTGTCCCTGTCTTCCAGCCCCTGCTTCTTCTTAAAACTTCAAAGGGGGAACCGTATCTTTGAAACTGTGGGAAGTTTTCCTTCCTGGAGGAAGTCTGACTCTAATGCAAGTCTCAGTGTTCATCACACAGGGACGGCGCCTCCCGCGTCTGGCAGCCCATCTGGCTGGGCTGCTTCCGAGTCAGAAGCAGCTCCACATGCCCTCCTGCCGCCTCGCCTTCTCAATCAGGCTGCTCTCAAGCACCATCAATAATCTGGAAAGTGTCTGGTCTACGACCACGGGATTTATCAAATTCATAAGAGACAGGCTTGAATTACTGCCTTTCAAGAGATTTTTGTCAAGAAGTGGAAGTAGGATGCAAGATTTTTCGGCACAGAAATCCTTGTACTGTTCAGAGTCTGCTCTCAAGCACTCACTTGAACTTTGCACGCACGCTTGGCCCTGCAGGAGGCCGAGAAGGGCTGGCCTGGGGACGGACAAGGACAGGGCTCGGCCCGCTCAGCAAGTTCTGCTGACACACGAGCAGGTAAGCGATGTGATTAAAAGTTGTCAGCACGCTGAGTGCGGCTGTGAAGACTTCTGTGAAAGAGAGGCTTATCCTGCTTCAGGAACATCAGGGCTGCCCCTCCTGGATCTCTGCAGACAAAAGTCCGGAAGAAAAGAGTTCTCCTTGAGAAGGAATCTGGGGCTTCTCCTGGCAAGATGGAGAGGATGATGCTTCCGTGTGCATCTCGCTGAGTCTGCTGCGACCCGGATGCGTGCACGCTGCTGACGCAGGCAGACTGCGCCTGTGCAGGGAGCGTGGATGGTGAGCCTGCACCTCGGGGCCTGCAGAACAGCCGGTGCTGCAGGCATCCAGGTCGCCTCTGTCTTGTGCATCTAGGCTTGGGACAGAAGAAGCTGGTGGGGGAGCCTAGATGTCCCCCCACATGGCTGCAGCGAGGCCCCTGGCACCCCACCAGGGTGGTGTCAGAGCCGAGCAGGAAGGCAGCCCTCCCTCTCACGGGCTGTACGAGGAGCTGCCCTTTCCCCTCCCGGGCGTGGTCAGTGAGGCGCGGTGCTTCGAGTTTAGAGCAAGTTCACGCCCCAAGGCCCAGGAGTCTTGATTAAAAGTGTCACTCAGCCCCGCTGCCCCGTGCCCCCATCGCCTTGCCTAGTGAGGTTGCTCAAGTCTCCGAGACATTGACTGACATCAGTCCTGCTTTGAAAATGACCGGCTGTGAAATATCAAAGCTGGAGAGCTTCCCTCTGGGTGACAGTGTTCCAGCCAGAGCCTCTCCTGGGAGGGAGGCGTCTCTCCAAGTTTTGCACAGGGGCCTCCAGACCCAAAGACCACCGCCCAGCCCACCCCAGCGCCCCCCGTCTGGCAGAGCTCTGATAGCTCCCTGTGCTGCCCACGGGCGTGAGCATGCAGCCTCGGTTCCGGTCTCGGGACGAAGTTCCAGGAGGCCTCGTTTGTTTCCTGGGCTCCCAAGACCAGTGTCGGCTGTCCCAGCAGTGGCGTTTCAGGTTACAAAACACTCTCCCACGTGCCCCTGAGTTCCTCTTGCTGGGACTCCATCCACTCTGCACTGCCAGAGACCCGTGTTCTTGCCCCCTGTCCCCACGGCTGGCCACCCCTCCCCTGATCCGTCCCATCCTTCGGGGGTGGCCGCAGGCAGCCTCCCTCTGTCCAGGGGCTGGGGTGGGTGTCCCTGGAGAAGCAAGGCCTCTCTTCCTCCTCTGAAGGAACCCCACCCCTGGGGAGAGCCCAGGGCAAACCCACCAGAGGGCCAGGGTGTGGGTACCCAGGGGGGTGGGGCGCAGATCGGGGGCCCCCCCGCTCCTGACCTGTCCTCAGAAGATTCCAGGAACCGCCTCTGCCCCCAGCAGACAATGCTTCATTCCTAAGGAGAAGAATAAAGAAATCAAAATTGTGTTTCGATCATAAACATAAAATAAAATGAATAACAATAAACCAAGAAAGGAAAAAAAGCAGACTGGAAAATTAAGATCTATAAATGTGCAATGATGTACGATGAGAAGCCTCTTTAGTCAACAGAGAGCAGAACAGACTGCTGGGATTTTGCAGGAGGCTGAGCCCAGAGGAGAGGATTTCCGTGGTAACTCTGCGGTTTGAAAACTCAAGCTGCCTAGCTCAGCTGTTAGTGGCAGATTCAGCTCTTTATGGAAAGGACTCTGGTTTTGTCATTACTATCATTTTTAGAAAGTGATGCACATGTGTAAGAAAGTATGAAGAAAAGGCATATTTTAAAGAAATATATTTTAAAGACCTGTAATGCTGTAACCCAAGGGTAAGCACTGTTAAATTCATCTGCATGTTCTGCTGGGCTTCTGCACACAGATTTACATAATTGAAATTATACTGCAATTTTATATCCTGATTTTTTTCCACTTCATATTGTGCAGTAAAATTTTTTACATGTTGACAATTTTCAAGAAGCATTTTCATGATAGTATATTTATCTGTCGTGTGATCTCAGTTCAGTTCAGTCACTCAATAGTGTCCAGCTCTTTGCAACCCCATAGACTGCAGCACGCCAGGTTTCCCTGACCATCACCAACTTCCAGAGCTTACTCAAACTCATGTCCATTGAGTTGGTGATGCCATCCAACCATCTCATCCTCTGTCGACCCCTTCTCTTCCTGCCTTCAATCTTTCCCAGCATCAGGGTCTTTTCCAATGAGTCAGTTCTTCACATCAGATGGCCAAAGTATTGGAGTTTCAGCTTCAGCATCAGTCCTTCCAGTGAATATTCAGGACTGATTTCCTTTAGGATGGACCGGTTAGATCTCCTTGCCGTCCAAGGGACTCTCAAGAGGCATCTCCAACACCACAGTTCAAAAGCATCAATTCTTTGGCAATCAGCTTTCTTTAAACTCCAACTCTCGCATCCATACATGACTACTGGAAAAACCATAGCCTTGACTAGGCGGACCTTTGTTGGTGAAGTAATATTTCTGCTTTTGAATATGTTGTCTAGGTTGGTCATAACTTTTCTTCCAAGGACTAAGCGTCTTTTAATTTCATGGCTGCAGTTACTATCTGCAGTGATTTTGAAGCCCCCCAAAATAAAGTCTGTTACTATTTCCACTGTTTCCCCATATATTTGCCATGAATTGATGGAACCAGATGCCATGATCTTAGTTTTTTGAATGTTGAACTTTAAGCCAGCTTTTTCACTCTCCTCTTCTTCTTTCATCAAGAGGCTCTTTAGTTCTTCATCTCTTTCTGCCATGAGGGTGGTGTCATCTACATATCTGAGGTTATTGATATTTCTCCAGGCAATCTTGATTCCAGCTTGTGCTTCCTCCAGCCCAGCGTTTCTCATGATGTACTCTGCACATAAGTTAAATAAGCAGGATGACAATATACAGCCTTGACGTACTCCTTTCCTGATTTGGAGCTAGTCTGTTGTTCCAAATCCAGTTCTAACTGTTGCTTCCTGACCTGCATACAGATTTCTCAGGAGGCAGGTCAGGTGGTTGGGTATTCCCATCCCTAGTGCAATATAATTATTCCCTATGGCTGGACATAAGATTTTTGCATTTTTCACTATTATAGAAAATCACTATTATAGAAAATATTAAGTTGAGTACCTTTATGAAGAAGCCTTTGGTGGTCAATCTGGTGACTATTTCTTGGAAACAAATTCTAAGGAAAGGAATTACAAAGTCAAATTATGTGAGTCAAAAAAAAAATGCCAATCAATCCTTACATGACAGAAGTGAGCTGACTGTGTTCTTTCCTGATAGGCAGTAACTATTGTCACTATTTTTAAACTTTTCTAATTTGGTGAGTAACAGATATCTCACCACTGTGATAAACTGTCTCTCCCTAATCACCAGCGAATTTGAATAATTTTTAAGTCACCTTATCAATAATCTCCTCGTAAATAATCTGCTCATTTCCTTCAACCACTTTTCAATTAAGGAAAACAAAAGAAAGACTATTAATTTCTCTAGAGTTTTTGTCACTTAGGAAATTGACTCTTTGTTTGGCATACTTGTAGACATCCTCTTCCCTAACTCCTGCCCCTCAGTTATAAATCCACTCTTATGCTTTTCAAATAATGTTTTGAATATTTATTTAGCCATATCCAGAAGAAAATCATCTTGTTATTTCTCTTAACATTTACAAGCTTCAAAGAAAAAAAGAAACATCAAACAAGAAATTCTACTCCTTCAGATATCAGGTAATAATTTCCTCCGTTTGCCCCCCTTCTCTGCACTGCATTCCGGCATTTGTTTTTGGTGTAATCCTGAACTGTAAGCACCCATAGCCCCCTCCCTCGCCCTTTATTTTTCAGAATAAGCAGTGCCTTGGTGGATCACATGGACGAGCTGTCTCTCCCTGACTGATCAGCAGTGGTTCCCTGATTAAACAGGAACCCCTCAAAGCCAGTCGGGTCCATCTGTGAAAAGTCCTTCCTGTTTCTCTGATCTCTGCCTTCTTCCAAACATATCGTGCTATTCCAGTTTCCGCAGGATTACAGCATCTGAATGCTCCAGAATGGCCCCAGCTGTTCTCACCTGCTCGTTGTTCACATGCATTTCTCTGAATAAGGAGCCTAAGCCTCTGCGAGGGGCCGAGGGGGCCGGCAGCTGAGAAGCCAGCGTGCTGCCCCTCCCCTTCACAGGATTTGCGTTTTTACAATCCGCCTGCAATCCCACGGGGGGGATCACTGGAGCAGAGAGGCCTGGGGGCCACCTAGTCCAGTTCCTAAAGTACTCTCCACTCTAGTGAGGATTCTGACACCGCCGCCTGCCCCCTGCCCTGGCCCCCGAGGGTTCCCGTCCTTGGGGATTCTCATGTGACTCACAGGGATTTCCCCCCAAATGACCTGATCCCTCCGGGGCCACAGGGAGCAAGCCTGCATGAGGGAATCCTGAGTCTATGGACCAAGTGTGAAAACACAGTCTCCAGAGCAGGGCCTCTCAGGATGCAGGCGCCCTCGGACCACTTTTGCTCCTTGGATCTATCTCCCAAGGATGCTGTGTCCTAAAGTGACGCCTTCTAAGGACCAGACCATGGTTTTAGCATCTTTATTCAGACAGTGCCTTGTGTACGTCCGGATAAGGAAGCTGGGCTGGGGAAATTTCATTTCTGATACAGCAGGTTACAGGAATTGACTGTAAGCAGGTGAAGACAGTTGCGGAAATAATAACCTCTAAGGATCCTAGAGGTGAGCATTTTCATCAGGGAGCCCTGCGGGCACTCCTTTAAAAAGCCAGAGTGAAAAGCACACTTCATCTGTGTGTGTTCCAGTAATAACATGATAAATCTGTGACTATTGGAAAGACAGAACAAAGCTGTCTGTTTAAAAAAAAAATAGGAAAAGAGACTATATCCTGCATACATTTTAAAATCAGTTCACAAAATGAAGATTCAGGGTTGACCAGTGATTATTCCACGAACAATTTTTCTTGAAAGTTTTAAAAGCTGACATTCTGAGAGGAACACAGAAATCAGAGGGCTTGTGTGTAAGCAACGGAAAATAACCCAGCGTTCGGCTTGCAACTCCACGGGACAAGGGCTGTGACTCTCCTCCCGCCTGCTGTCGCCAGTTCCAGACGTTGACTTTGTTGTCGTTGTTCAATTGCTAAGTGATGTCTGACCCTCTGTGACCCCGGGGACTGCAGGACTCCAGGCTCCTCTGTCGTCCACCGTCTCCTGAAGCTTGCTCACACGCACGTCCGTAGAGTCGGTGATGCCATCCAACCGTCTCACCCTCTGTCGCCCCCTTCTCCTCCTGCCTTCAGTCTTTCCCAGCATCAGGGGCTTTTCCAGTGAGTCGGCTCTTGGCATCAGGCGACCAAAGTATTGGGGCTTCAGGTTCAGCTAGTCAGCACAGGCTACGTGCTTGATACACATCGCTGAATGGGCAGGAAGCAGCGTCCTGCCAGCCTTCAGCGTGCCGTTGACAGGACTCTCCCATCTGCTGACTCGGCGTCTCCAGCAGGGAGAAGGGGGCAGAGTGCTCGCTGATCCACACTCTGATGAGGCAGGAGCCCGTCCCAGCCCCACGGCGACCTCCAGCCCCAGGAACATGTGGGGTGGCAGGCCCGCTCCCTGGCACCCTCCCCACAGGCAAGGCACAGGGGACTGTGGGAAGGGCTCTTTGCTGAGACACGCAGTCAGCGGGAGACTGGGCTGGCAGCTGGCTTTGTGGAGTGGTGGCCCCTGCAGGGCCTGGAGTTCTAGCTCGGAATCTGCAGAGCCTCCGAGCCACCCCGGGACTCCAGCAAGGCGAGCCCCTGATAGGCGGCCGCTGTGGGTCCTGCCCCTTTCCCGCTTAGACCCCAGGTGCCGGGGGCTCCGCTGCAGCTGCAGGGCCAAGGTCTGCTCTGAGGAGGAGCCCCCCTTGGTTTTTGCTGGACGGGAACGGTGGTCAGACATAGGGTGGTGCTTCCTGAAAGTTCTCCTAGAAGCTGGGCCCCCAGGGCGGCAGCACCAGCTCTCAGGAGCCTCCCACTCAAATACCAGCACTGCTTCCAGAACACTGGCTCCAGAAGGGGGTGCCAGCCACGAAATAAAAGCCAGCATATTCCCCAAACCACGACAATTAGCACAGCTTTTCTTCCACTGAACTTATACATATATGCACATTTTTAAAGTAAGGTATACTTGGTGTATGATATTATTGAAGTTTGAGGTGTACAATGGAATTTTTAAAGGTTATATTTCACTTACAGGTATTATAAAATGTTAACTATATTACCTGTGAGGTATAATTCATCCTTGTTGCTTATTTATTTCTTCTGTATTTTTTTTTTTATGGAAGTATAGTCGATTTACAATGTTATGCTAGTGTTAGGCTTACAGCAAAATGAATTAGCCGTATATGTGTGTGTGTGTGCGCGTGTGTGTACGTGTGTACGTGTGCGTGTGTGTATGTGTGCACGTGTGTGTGCACATGTGTGTGTGTGTGTGTACCCTTTTTCAGATTCTTTTCCCACACGGGTTATTGCAAAGTACTGAGTACAGTTTCTCGTGCTTTGCAGCAGGTGCTTGGGGTTGATCGGGTTTTGCGCAGCTTTTAAAAGAACTTGACCCTGAGCCATCAGTGCGATCAGCGGGTGCTCAGACTTGCTGGGCACAGGAGGTGCTCATCTAATGCTTCATTTGTTTGGTGTGGAGGGGCTCAGCATACATGGCTGCTTCCTCTCGTGAGAAGCTCCCAGGGCAGCTGGGTCTCTCCCGCCCTAATGAGCCTGGCTGCCACGGACAGGGGCCGCTCTGCGTACGGTCTCTGCTTCTACAATCCTTCTTCCTCTCTGCCAGGCAGCCCACGTCCTGAGCGCTCAGCTCCACTATGGGCCACGCCTCAGAGGCTGCAGAGCAGGTGAAGCAGAAACAGCGACTCTCCCTGGATTTCACCCTGTGTTTCCAAGGAACGCCGTTTGGAGATAGCCCTGCGTGAACCTTCATACTTGATGTGTGACTTCTAGAAGCCCCAAGGCCAGGTCCTGATTAAAGCGGCAACAGCAAAGATGCTCAGGTAGGTAGGAATCAGTGCTGACATCCTCGACGTGATAGAATGTCCCTCGGTCTCAGAGCCAAGCTGGTTCCTGAAAAGAAACGCCGTGAGATGCCAGGCCCACCATCTCTGTGTCTCCTGGCAGCAGGGGCCACAGCAGTCAGGCAGGAGAAAGCAAGGCAGGGACAAGGGAGCCTTCCTGTCTGCGGCTAAGTGCCGGCATAGTGGATCCAGGAGACCGAGGACCAAGCCAGCGGCACGAAAGGAAACCCACACGCACAAGCAAGGCAAACTCACTGACCATCGGGGCATAAAACTAGCAAAATAGCAAGCAGCTTCTGTGTGTGCAGACAGTGCCCACATAGAGGGGGTGGTGGATTAGAGAACACCGTTTAAGCAGAATAAAAAGACAAGATTACGGAGAATAAACTCAACAAAACTGTGAACTCACACGGAGAAATCTTTCAAATACTCTTCAGAAATAAAACTAGACTTGCCTGAATAGAAAGGCATGCTCTCCTTTCAGCTCACTTCATTCAGTCACTCGGTCGTGTCTGACTCTTTGTGACCCCACGGACTGCAGCACGCCAGGCCTCCCTGTCCATCACCAACTCCCAAAGTTTACTCAAACTCATGTCCATTAAGTCGGTGATGCCATCCAGCCATCTCATCCTCTGTCATCCCCTTCTCTTCCCATCTTCCATCTTTCCCAGCGTCAGGGTCTTTTCCAATGAGCCAGCTCTTCGCATCACGTGGCCAAAACATTGGAGTTTCAGCTTCAGCATTGGTCCTTCCAGTGAATATTCAAGACTGATCTCCTTTAGGATGGACTGGTTGGATCTCCTTGCAGTCCAAGGGACTCTCAAGAGTCGTCTCCAACACGACAATTCAAAAGCATGAATTCTTCCACACTCAGCTTTCTTTATAGTCCAATTCTCACATCTGTACATGACTACTGTAAAAACCATAGGTTTGACTTGACGGACCTTTGTTGGCAAAGTAATGTCTCTGCTTTTTAATATGCTGTCTAGGTTGGTCATAGCTTTTCTTCTAAGGAGCAAGCGTCTTTTAATTTCATGGCTACAGTCACCATCTGCAGTGATTTTGAAGCCCCCCAAAATAAAGTCTCTCACTGTTTCCATTGTTTCCCCATCTATTTGCCATGAAGTGATGGGACCAGATGCCATGATCTTAGTTTTCTGAATGCTGAATTTTATGCCAGCTTTTTCACTCTTCTCTTGATTCGAGCTTGTACTTCATCCAGCCCCACATTTCACATGATGTACTCTGCATGTTGTTAAATAAGCAGAGTGACAATATACAGTTTTGACGTACTCCTTTCCCGATTTAGAACCAGTCAGTTGTTCCATTAGAACTGTTCCAGTTCTAACTGTTGCTTCCTGACCTGCATACAGATTTCTCAGGAGGCAGGTCAGGTGGTCTGGTATCCCCACCTCTTGAAGAACTTTCCACAATTTGTTGTGATGCACACAATCAAAGGCTTTGACATAGACAATAAAGCAGAAGTAGATGTTTTTCTGGACCTCTGTTTTCCGATGAGCCAGTGGATGCTGGCAATTTGATCTCTGATTCCTCTACCTTTTCTAAATCCAGCTTGACCATCTGCAAGTTCACAGTTTACCAACTGTTGATGCCTGGCTTGGAGAATTCTGAGCATTACTTTGCTAGTGTGTGAGTTGAGTACAATTGTGTGGTAGATTGAACATTCTTTGGCATTGCCTTTCTTTGGGATTGGAATGGAAAATGACCTTTTCCAGTCCTGCGGCCACAACTGAGCTTTCCAAATTTGCTGGTGTATTGAGTACAGCACTTTCACAACATCATCTTTTAAGATTTCAATTAGCTCAACTGGAATTCAATCACCTCGACTAGCTTTGTTCGTAGTGATGCTTACTAAGGCCCACGTGACTTCATTCCAGGATGTCTGGCTCTAGGTGAGTGATCATGATTATCTGGGTCATGAAGATCTTTTTTGGACAGTTCTGTGTGGCAAGAATACACGGAAGAACTGTACAAAAAAGATCTTCACGACCCAGATAATCATGATGATGTGATCACTCATCTAGAGCCAGACATCTTGGAATGTCATGAACCTCTGTCCATAGTTCATCAGAAACTCTATCAGATCTAATCCCTTGAATCTATTTGTCACTTCTACTGTGTAATTATAAGGGATTTGATTTAGGTCATACCTGAATGGTCTAGTGGTTTTCCCTACTTTCTTCAATTTAAGTCTGAATTTGGCAATAAGGTGTTCATGATCTGAGCCACAGTCAGCTCCCAGTCTTGTTTTTGTTGACTGAATAGAGGTTCTCCATCTCTGGCTGCAAAGGATATAATCAATCTGATTTTGATATTGACCATCTGGTGATGTCCATGTGTAGAATCTTCTCTTGTGTTGTTGGAAGAGACGTTTGCTATGACCAGTGTGTTCTCTTGGCAAAACTCTGTTAGCCTTTGCCCTGCTTCCTCTGTACTCCAAGACCAAATTAGCCTTTCTTCCAGGTATTTCTTGACTTCCTACTTCTGCATTTGAGTCCCTTATAATGAAAAAGACGTCTTTGGGGGGGTGTTAGTTCTAGAAGGTCTTGTAGCTCTTCCTATGAAGAAGAGGAGCTTCTTCAGCTTCTTCAGCATTACTGGTCGGGGCATAGACTTGGATTACTGTGATATTGAATGGTTTCCTTTGGAAACGAACAGATCATTCTGTCTTTTTTGAAACTGCATCCAAGTATTGAATTTTGGACTCTTGTTAACTACGATGGCTATTCCTTTTCTTCTAAGGAATTCTTGCCCACAGCAGTAGATATAATGGTCATATGAGTTAAATTAACCCATTCCAATTAATTTTAGTTCACTGATTTCCTAAAAATGTCAATGTTCACTCTTGCCATCTCCTGTTTGACCACTTCCAATTTGCCTTGATTCGTGGACTTAACATTCCAGATTCCTATAGTATTGTTCTTTACGGCATCAGAATTTACTTCCATTACCAGTCACATCCACAACTGGGTATTGTTTTTGCTTTGGTTCCATCCCTTCATTCTTTCTGGAATTATTTCTCCACTGATCTCCAGTAGCATATTGGGTACCTACTGACCTGAGGAGTTTGTCTTTCAGTACCATATCTTTTTGCCTTTCATACTGTTCATGGGTTTCTCCAGGCAGGATTACTGAAGTGGTTTGCCATTCCCTTCTCCAGGGGATCACATTTTGTCAGAACTCTCTACCATGACCTGTCCGTCTTGGATAACCCTACAAGGCATGGCTCATAGTTTCATTGAGTCAGACAAGGCTGTGGTCCAAGTGAACAGATTGGTAAGTTTTCTGTGACTATGGCTTTCAGTCTGCCTGCCCTCTGATGGAGAAGGATAAGAGGCTTAAGGAAGCTTCCTGATGGGAGAGAATGACTGAGGGGCAAACTGGGTCTTGTTCTGATGGGCAGGGCCATGCTCAGTAAATCTTTAATTCAATTTTCTGTTGAAGGGTGGGGCTGTGTTCCCTCCCTGTATTTGACCTGCAGCCAAACTATGGTGGAGGCAGTGGGGACCTCCTTCCAAAGGTCCCATGATGCACTGCTGCACTCAGTGCCCCTGACCCCGCAGCAGGCCACCGCCGACCCACGCCTCCGCCAGAGGCTCCCGGACACTCACGGGCAGGTCTGGGTCAGTCTCCTGTGAGGTCACTGCTCCTTTCTCCTGGGTCCTGGGGCAACAAGGTTCTGCTTGTGCCCTCCCGGAGTCGGTTTCCCCAGTCCTGTGGAAGNCAGTGCCCCTGACCCCGCAGCAGGCCACCGCCGACCCACGCCTCCGCCAGAGGCTCCCGGACACTCACGGGCAGGTCTGGGTCAGTCTCCTGTGAGGTCACTGCTCCTTTCTCCTGGGTCCTGGGGCAACAAGGTTCTGCTTGTGCCCTCCCGGAGTCGGTTTCCCCAGTCCTGTGGAAGTTCTGGCGGCTCTGGAGAGGCCTCTCAGGTTAATGTATGCATCTCCTGAAATGCCAGTAAAAATGCTAGTAAGTTTATTTTGCTGAAACAAAACACGTAGATTCCAAATTTCACATGGAAGCTAATGCAAAAGACTTTATAAAAAAATTAAAAGAAAAACAATGAAGGGAAACGTATTAGATATTAAAAATATCTAATGTCTCGACTAAAATAGTGTAATATTGGGAAATGAATCAACAGACAACAGAAGAAAATAGAAATCCATAAATAAACCCAATTATATGTGGGAATTGAGGATGTTTTAAAGAGACTATCTCTCAAATCTTTAAGAAGAAGATAAATGTTGGTTAGTGGTATTATGGACTTGACGGCCACTGGGAGAATTAGGCCATCCTGATAAGTGTTCATCATAACACAGCTCAGATAGCTCTGAAGATAAAAATAGATATATGCAAATATTAGGAGAGAGCAGGGCTGAACTTCTTTTTAACCCAGAGCTGAGAAAAAGGTTTTCACTGTGGAACTCAGACTTTAGAAGCAACACAATGCAAGCCTGATGAACACGATGGCATGCTGTTAAACTGCGGCACACGCCCTCCCAAGCGAATCCAAGGTGCACAGCAGGCTGGGAGAACGTATCCTCATGAAGAAGAGTGATGTGTTAAAGCAACGTGCTGATGCCTTTCCTCACGTCTCCAAATAGCACAAATACATGAACTTGAAAAGACTCCCATTGGCAGATAGGGAGAGGAAGACCCCTTCCCCAGTGCCAGTCCAAGTACCAAAAGCTACTTCCCTGTGGAGGAGAGCTCCACTAAATGTCTAAGAAAATGTGCAACCACACACTCTGGCCTCAAGGTGCACGTCAAGGAGTGCCCTCAAAGATGGACCCCCCCTTTGCCCACATTTCCTGGCAGCATTGGTGCCTCTATGGACCACAGTGCTCCTGCTGGTGGGCAGTCAGGAAACCAGAGAAATGACCGGGGGCCTCTCTATCGTAGAGGACAGGACCTGTTGTACTTACACCTCCTTCAAATTGAAGTGCAGCTGATTAGGTGGTGCTAACGACTTTGCTTTCACTTTGCACTTCCATGCATTGGAGAAGGAAATGGCAACCCACTCCAGTGTTCTTGCCTGGAGAATCCCAGGGACGGGGGAGCCTGGTGGGCTGCCCCATAGATGGGGCCCCCCAGAGTTGGACACAACTGAAGCGACTTAGCAGCAGCAGCAGTGGTAAAGAACCTGCCTGATGATGCAGGAGACTTAGAGTCTTGGTTTCAATCCCTGGGTCGGGAAGATCCCCTGGAGGAGGAAATGGCAACCCTCTCCAGTATCCTTGCCTCGGAAATCCCATGGACAGAGGCTTGTGGGCTGCAGTCCATGAGTCACAAAGAGTTGGACACGACTGAGCGTGCACCCAGCCTATAGCTGATTCACACCATGTGTCAGTTCCAGGTGTATAGAACAGTGAGTCAGATATATATGGAGGCATATAGGTTATTACAAAAAACTAAATCCTGAGTATATTTCCCTGTGGTTACGGTGAGTCCTCGCTGGTTATTTTATATATTGCTGCTGCTGTTGCTTAGTTGCTAATTCATGTCTGACTCTTTTCAATCCCATGGACTGTAGCCCACCAGATTCCTCTGTCCATTGGATTTTCCAGGCAAGAATACTGGAATGGGTTGCCATTTCCTTCTCCAGGGGATCTTCCCAACCCAGGGATTGAACCGGCATCTCCTGCACTGGCAGGCAGATTCTGTACCCTGAGCCACCAGGGATCTGTTATATATCATGTGCATATGTTGCTCCCAAGCTCCTACTTTACTCCTCCCCCCACCATCCCTTCTCTCTCTGGTAACCATGTTTGTTTTCTGGGACTGTAAGTAAAAAAGAAGTGCAAAAAATAGTATACAATCACCTATTTTGTTACAAAAAGAAGCCCAGAAAGATGAACTGTATGGTGTGGATGGAAATATGGTGAAGGGGCAGGACTGAACCTGAGGTTCCTCTAATTAATGTTTTATGATTTTAATTTTGAGCTGTTTAAATATTTTCCATATTAAAAAATGAAATTAATTAAGAAAGAGGAAGTAATAGTGAATTCAGACAGAACAATATGGTCCCGAGCACACATCAAATTTATAACAAATAGCTCCCAGAAAAATAATTCAAAGATCTCTTAAATAGTGCACCCCGTCTATCCTTTGTGGGATATATTTTGAGAACAATAAAAAAATGTTATGAATTTTAGTTAGGCTTATCGCTGACCGTGGCAATGAGGTAGCAATCATTAAATGACATGTGTGCTGGAGGAGAAAGTGGATGAATACGTATGTGGCTGGGAAGGAGAGTTCTCACCATTGAAGAAGGAAGGAAAATGCCAAGCGGCAGAGGCTTAGGAGAAAACTGCTATGCTGGTTTTGAAAGAGTCATGTCAGCATAAACCCTTGATCTTAAAGGTATACATTCTTTCATTCAAAATGTAAAAATAAAATTCCATGCACTTATAATGTAATTGTGTGCATATATGTGTGATGTGTGTGCAGATATGTGCATGTATATGTGATTTTCTGTATCCACTCAGTAGAAGGAATCAGCGTCTTTGGAGTCTGGTGGAAGCAGAGTGGTTCATGAACCTAGGACGTCTCAGTGTTGTGGAAATAAGACAGAACACAAAGGCAAAGGACTCCACAGCAGAAGGACTCAGATGCCCACCTCCAGGGCCTCCCGCTGGCCACAGGCGAGGTCATTTGAGCATCCCATACTGGAGACAGTGGGTGATAAGTCATCAAAAAACCTATCTGTATGGATGAACGTGAGAGAGAAAGGAGCAGAAAGGAACGTTTTTCTTTATCGATGTGGCACACACGCTCCATTATTTTGCCACCGGTGGCGTGATGGTTCCCTAAGTGACGAGTCGTGACCATGCAGGGTGGAACCAGGTTTTCACACAGACGCACCACCGCCGAGTACGTTTCCACAGACGCTGCACAGCCGGGGACCAGAAAGGGAGCAAGGGCCACCGCGTGCCTGCTGCCAGCAAGCCGTGGGAAGACGCCTCCGCAGAGTCCTGGGCGGAAATGCCAGCCCACGGTTAGCCGCATGGCGCAGTCCTACAGCCCGAAGGGCCGGCGCTGATCTTCCAATGAACCACAGTCCTGGAAAGCAAAGACAAGGCGGGAAGTGGACGGAGGGCAGCCCTGGATTTCTAAATGTCCAGAGGGACCCGACTGAACTAGTGAGTGAAACAGACTGCATCTTGGGGGAGAAAAGGTGTAACACATTTTTATAAATAGAGGAAACTCAGATATGGACGTGAGCTGACAACTGCGAGCTATTGTTGAGTTAATGTCAAAGCGCTTTAGGTGTGACAGTGGTGTTTTGGTTAGGTGGGCAAGAGTCCTTACTCTTTGGGGACTCATGCTGAAGAATTTCGGAGAAGGCAATGGCAACCCACTCCAGTACTCTCGCCTGGAAAATCCCATGGATGGAGGAGCCTGGTGGGCTGCAGTCCATGGGGTCGCGAAGAGTCGGACACGACTGAGTGACTTCACTTTCACTTTTCACTTTCATGATTGGAAAAGGAAATGGCAATCCACTCCAGTGTTCTTGCCTGGAGAATCCCAGGGACGGGGGAACCTGTTGGGGGGCCATCTATGGGGTCGCACAGAGTTGGACATGACTGATGCGACTTAGCAGCAGTAGCAGAAGCAGCTGAAAAATTTAAGGATAAAATGTCAGGATGTCTCAGACTCACTTTTACATAATTTATTAATAGAAAAAAAGTGTGTGTGTGTATAGCTGTGTATGTGACTATATGTGTATACACGTATAGAGAGAGCACAGATATGACAAGCTGCTAAAATGTATGAATTTTAAAAATGTAGGAGTGTTTGTTTTACAATTTTTAAACTTTTTTTGAAGGTTTCAACGTTTAAAAATAGAAGCTGGGTAACAGAATAATTCTATATGCTCAAAGCTGGCTCATTTCTTTGGTGACTAATATGAAAGGTGAGTCAGAACTGATACTGGCTGGAAAAGAAAGAATCTCTCAGAAAAGCAAGTGTCTCGGCCCACGACTGGACAGGGACTGGAACTGCTCCTGGGCCCTTGGGGACCTGAAATTAGAGGGGCTCTGGACATGAGGTGGCCGGCCGTGTCCCCCTCCAGCCCTGGGCAGACCGTCCTGGTCCCTGGCATGAGGCGGCCGGCCGTGTCCTCCAGTCCTGGGCAGACCGTCCTGGTCTCTGCCCGCCCCATCCTGCCTGTGTGACTTGTCTTTCATGTCCAGCAATTCATCAAAAACGACACACTTCCCTAAGCTGTATCCTCAAATCAGGCTTGTGAAATTGTTCAGCTCGAAATTTGCAAGCCCAGGATTGCATTTATACAACAGCTACACGATGTCCGATGTTTATATGCTCAGTACAAAATGTTTTTATAGCAAAATAAAATTCATGTGTTGAAAGGAAGCAATGCCTTTAATAATTTGTGCCCAAATTATCTCACACTTGCGTCTCCCAGCACATGTGGGTGTGTGGACACCAGGCGCGCTGGGTCTTGAGTTGCATGAACCCCCATCCAGGGCTCCATCCTCCCCCACCCCCATGGTCCGCAGAACACGGGCATTGCCCTGAGGCCGACTGCCTTCCCATCCCAAAGTGCGGGGGTGGATGGAAGGCCCACCACATGGCGCTCCGCTCCGCCCCTTTCCACGCACACACGTGTGCACACATGAGTCCTTGCCCCAGAGTGCTCTTCCTCTTATGTTGCATGTTTAGCCCACGTAGCTCAGACCACGCAGCGTCCCTGCCCCATCCGTGCTTCCAGGGCGTGAGGCCTCAGCGCACCCCAGCCCAGCCCACAGTTCCGGGGACAGTGGTCCCCGCGGCCGGCAGGGGCCCACACAGCTCTCGCCGCCCCTTCCCCAAGCACCCCTCCGCCCACTCTGGCCTGGTCTCCATGGCTGCCCTCCTCGTGAGGCCGCACCTGGGAAAATGTGGTCCCAGTAACTGAGAGAAGCGGAGTAAAGTCACCGGTGGGGCTTGTGGCCACAGGCACGGGTCCCTGAGCGCGAGGAGCCAGCCATGAGGGATGGCCCTGGCCCGCAGGAGAGACCCCACGCATGACATTCCAGGGAAGGGCCTTAGGCCCTGCGGGGCGTGTGATTGGCCCCGGTCTCAGCCCCCGGGACCCTGGCGGCGGGCAGGCGTGGCAGGTGTCCCTACTAAAGGGGCCGCTGTGACCCCTCCAGGGCCGGCTCCAGGGCATCCACGTGGGAGGGGAGAGCCCAGAGACACAGGCGTTTCCAGCCAGAACCCAGGCAGCTCTGCAGGGTCGGGGCCGAGCTTGCTCCTGCACAGGAGCCCTGCCTTCAGGTCACTCCCTGCCCACCCGGGCGTCACTGCCTGCTCGAGCCGACCCCCCGCTCCCCTCCTCAGGTTTCCGCAGCCCACGTCGGTCCCACTGACCCTGGGGTACCTGAGCACTTCCTCACCGTGTCCCTCGTCACAGAGAGGAAGCCCTTGAGTCACCTCCACGAAGGGCCCTGGAGCCAGACCACACGCCGCCAGCAGCCCCTCCAGCCCTGGGGCTGGACCCGGGGACGGGTGGATGGGCTGTGCTCAGAGCGGGGCCGGGTCCCTCTGGGGGCGCTGGTGAGTGCCTGCTGCAGAGGGCCTGGCCCCGCCCTCGGAACACAGGCTCTAGGTCCTGGTTTGGGGCCACGTGCTGGCCCTGCGTTTCTGTCTTGAGTCTGAACAAGGAAGTTCTAAACGCTTCTTATTAAAAAAAACCAGTCTTCCAGTTAATCAATGTTTTGTCCAGCAGCTCTGCTGAGACTATCAATAAACTTCTGAAGACGTAAATTGTGTCCTGATCTCATTATTGGGCCTTCATCACAAATGTATACGGTGAGCAACTGATTCTGAGCTCAAGAGACAGCAGGATGGTTGGCTGACCTTGAGTGGTGGTGGGGGCTGGGCCCTTGAAGACCGAGGGGCCCCAGCTGGACCCAGGAGGCTGGACGCACGTGGATACAAGCGGTTTCTGTCCCTTCTGTAGTGTGTCGCCCCAGAGACAGGCACTAGGTGGGAGCAGGCTGGGGCCACCCCCAGCTGTCACCTCCACGGTGGCACAGCGCCACGCAGCCCAAGCAACAGAGGCAGAGGAAAATGAAAAGGAGCATGGACCCAGCCAGAGCCCCGGCGGGCCCGGCGGCTGGCTTCCCGCCGACCTGCAGGGGAGAGGCGCCGGGGTGGGGGTGGCCTGGGGCTGGCCGTCGCCCGGCTGCAGGAGGCCCGGGCGGGGGCTTGGTGGGCATCCCTGTCTTATGTCACAGTCACAGGGCAGGGCCTCCCTGCTCTGGGCCAGGCTGAGCGGGAGCCGGGGCCCAGCTAGTGCCCGGGAGCCTCCTGGGTCACCTCCTGACCCTTGGTGCTAACTCATAGGCAGCCTGAAGTCGGGTCTGGACGGGGAGGGGGCACGCAAGGGACCCACTGTAGTGCTCCTGACACAGGCTTGGGTGCTTGGGGGTCATTCTTCTGTCTCTACTCTTCCACATGTTTGAAAATGTCCATCTTCACGTGTTTTAAAGACCTTAATTCATTTCAGGGTACCATCTCACTGAAGCTCATCTGCGCTTTGTTGCTCAGCAACAAGGAAGGGTAAAAGTGAGGACGTGTAAGGGCTTCGCCTTTGCTTCTTCTGTTGGGGAGTCAGTCCTCACCCCCTCCCGGGACCTGAGGCTCCCCATCCGGGTCCCCAGTCATCCCTCCATCTAATTCAGCCCATCCCTGCTGCCAAGAGGCCACATGCTACTCACCGTGTTGCCACAGCCTGGCTCCTTCCTGTCTCCATCAGCTCCTGGGCTAGGCAACCGAGACGAGGCCAGAGCCCATGGTAAACGCGGTTCAGTCCAGGCTGGAGCCCCGTGGCCACCAGCATGACCCGATCTGGCCATGACCCCTGCCCCGGCGTCTTTGCTCCCGAACAGCCGCTCTCTGTTAAGCGCCAGGACTGCTGAGAAGGTGATTGGTCCTTGAAATATGTCTCAAGGTGCCAAGAGGCTACGCCAGGCTCAGAGCATCCAACAAGGCCTCTGCAGCCACCGCATTCACACCCTGGGCATTCTGCCGGAGGCTGGGAACCGCACGGCCCCCAGAGAAGGAGGCGAGGAAATGATGGAATCCTAACCCTTGCCCGTGGGTGGAGAATCGGAGACCCACAGAGGAGGCGAGACTGAGCGGCTGGTGCTGCCCGCCGCCGCCTGCCAGGCCAAGCCGGGAGGAGAGGCGGTGCCGCAGGGTGTGCGGGGCGGGGGACAGGCAGGGACACCCACTTCCCCGCTGCCCCCGGCCCCGCACGCGCAGAGACCCTTTAAAAAGCCCCCCTGCACCTGGACGGTTATCTCAGCCTGTGACCGAAAGGAACACTTAAATCCCAAATATTTTCATGTGAATTTGTCTTTAGACTTAATACTAAGAACTCAAATGATCATGGAAATGAACACATAGCTGAGAGGCGTTTTTTTTTTTTTTTTTTTCTGGAGATATTTTCATTATTTGATAAGGATTTAAATGGATCTTAACTACCTCCCCAGACAGTTCTTTTTAAATGTTTTAATTTTAAGACCTTCCTGGCTTCATACGTTATATGGTGCATAATCAGGTTATATATTCTCTAGCCTAACTCTGCCTGAATAATAAGAAAATGGGATTATAATAATACCTCTGCGGAGGCGATTAAATGCAGCGAACGTGATGCATCGCTCTTGTCCACCACCTGCAGAGGCCCTGGGCCCTGGCCAGGCCCAGTGCAGCCCAGACTCCAGAGTCCATGCCCCATGGGAAGGACTTCCTGGGGGCATAAGACCTCGTGCCTGTGGCATCGGCCTGCTGTCTGCACGTGTGACCCCTTACCCGGCAGCCCCCTGGGAGACGGGAACTGAGATGAGGTGGCAGAAGAATTGAATCGGGCCTCCCAAGAGTTTACGGGGCCAGCCCCACCTCGCTGACTGCCCGCCAGCCATCTCCGGCCTCCAGCTCTGTTTCAAACAAGTCTGAGCATCAGTGAAGTCTGGGGGGCCCGTGAGGTTGGGTGTGGCCTGGATCTGCGGCCCTGGGCAAGTGCCTTCTCTCTGAGCCCCGGAAGGTGTGAGAGCAGGATTCTGAGAGCCTTGTGGGCTGCCCAGTGGGGGAGGAGGATGGAGGAGGGAGTATAGAGAAGGAGGTTCAGGGGAAGGGGCTGAGATACAGGAGTGTCGGGCTCCAGGCCCAGCGTGGTCACAGGAAGCTCTCTCTCCCTGGCAGCCACTCCCATCCCGACCGTGGGGGCCACATGGAAACATGGCTGAATGCCCAGGTCCTCCAGGCAGAGGCTGTGCTCCGGTCCCCGCCCCAGCGCCCTCGCTGACTCAGTCTGTCTGTCTATAAAATGGGACGATAACCTTGACCGGCTCCTGGTGCGTGTGAGGCTCACACGAGTGCCCCGTGTGAAGCAGAGAGACGCCTGGGGCAGGGGTCCTGGCTGAGGACACCCAGGGTCACTGCTCCGCCAGCTCCTTGACCCTCTGGACCCTGCTGTTCTCTATCAGCCGGGCCCGTCTCACTCCTGCTTTCCATCCACTGCGGGTTCTGGACACAGCGCTGGCCCTGCCCCTTCATCCCCAGAATGTAACAGGCCCTGGCACTTGGCGGGGACGCAGCATCTTCTTTGACAAATTATGTGTGGGACCCAGTTTTCCACCGTCCTCAGCTAGAGACAAGGGAGGTGGCAGATCTGGGGCCGCCAGAGACCCCTGGACAAGGCTCTCCCAAGCCGGTGACCCCGGGATCGCTGTCCTGACCTCTCAAGAGCTGTCTCAGCCGCCAGAGCTCAAGGTCTCAGGAATCAGCACCGGAAGGCTGCGCCACGAGCAGCCCAGGTCCCTCTGCCTCCTGGGCCCCGGGCAATGCGGACGCAATCACAGAGGCCTCGCAGGTCCCTGTATGTGCCACTCCCATTTCTAAAGCAGGGTATAAGTTGCCAAGTGATGATGCATGTGGCAAGAAGTATTTATTACGCGCAGGACCATCGTAAATATTCCTTTTATATCCTAAATAAAAGCTAAACATCCTGAGCGTTTGTGGGCCTCTTTTATGCCTTCCCATTACGGCCCTGGTCCTGTGATTTAGCCAAAATTTAGTGGCCGTGAACATGAGCTACTGTGGGGCTCCCTCTGACCAGGGCAGCTGGTACCCAGAGCCTTTCCACTGCCTTCGTCCTACTGGGCCGGCGTCTACTTGGCCGCCAACAGCTGCGCAGGGGTCTCTGACCTGAGCATCCAGAACTCCCGGAGGACTGACGATGTCCCCATGCAGAGTCCCCCAAAGGCTGCCCAGGGGCAGGGCGGGGCCTGCAAGGTGGGCACACACCTGGCTGACGACTTCAGTGAGGGCCCAGCGCCGCCGGCGTGAGGCCCTCCCTGCTGTGGGCAATGCTCCTGAGCACTTGGAGGAGGGAGTTTGGAACAGGCGGACAGCGGCCACCACGAAAATTCTTCACAAGCAGTGGCAGGAGCTCGGTCGGAAGGTGGCTGGGGTGGCCGGGAGAGTGGCCCCTACTAGGGCTAACCTGTGTATGGGACCCTCTGCCATCCTTGGGGCAACAAGGATTTCCCAGATCACACCAGCCTGGAGGAAATCCAGGATCCTAAGGTGAAATGGAAAAATAAGGCCCCTCTGGGTTAGACCCATCTGCTAATGCAGGTGTCCGTACGTCACCCCCTCATCCCCGCTCCCTCCCATGAGGGAGGCTCTGGCTTGAGAGCGGCTCCTGGGGGGGTTGCTCACCCCTGGGGTTCAGGCTGCATCCTGAAACCCTGGGCATGATGGAGAAGGAGCTGTCATTCCCAGAGGGCTCCATTTCTGCACACACCGAGGTTTTGGGCTATCCTCTCTGTGCCCAGAGCAAAGTGCCTGTACTGGGCGTTGAAGAGCAGGAGTTGTAAAGTCATCTGATTGTGAACTTGTCTGTGTTGCGGAAGATGTCTCAGAGCAGAAGAGCAGCTGTCTTCACCTGCCGTTTGCAGGCTGAGGTCCCCAGGATGAGAGCATCTGGGCGAGGTGCCTGGGCTGGAAGGAATCGGTCATCTCTGGACGGTCTGGCCAGCACTGCAAATGCACACCTAGCTGACACAAACAGCGTCTGAAAACCCGGAGCCTGCGTGCTGAGTGAACAGGGAAACACGCACAGCTAATGGGCTTCCAGTTTCCCGAATGATCCACGGGGAGGTGGAGGCCACTGAGGCTGCCAGCCGGCTTCTCCCAGGCCAGGGACTCAGTCCGTTTCAAGTCTCCCCTTCCCTGTCCTGGGTCCCAGCAGTCCAGGCCTGAGCCTCGGGATGGGAGGCAGGGTCCAGACCTGATGAGAATGTCCCCGTGGCTGGACCCGCATCAGACGTGAGCTGGACTCAGGGTAACGCCTCAGAGATGAGACGGGAGCCTGGCCAGTGACGGATTAGATCTGATTCCAACCGGATGGAGGGCTTTGTGCTCCTACCTAAACAAGGGGGTGTGAGGATGGGAGGATGGGAGAAAATGGGGCGCATGCGACGGTGCTGATTCAGCTGCCGTCCAGGGCCATACAGCTGGGCTGGATGACCTTGAGGTCCACGGCACCTGGACCTCAGGGGTAAATGTGAGGCTCTCCCCCTGCGGCTGCCCTACAGAGGTGACCTCTGCTCCCCAATCCTGCCTCGTCCCCCCAGGAACCTCGACCCTGCAGGTCCCCCACCTCCAGCCACCCTGGGGTGTTGGCTCCACTGAGCCCTTACTCCCGGATCTGCCCGCCCCGTGCCCGCCCGGCCCCACCGCCCCCTGCTTTCACGGGCACACCCTCGTGGGCCTCTGTCCCAGCCCTGCCCGCTCGCGACCCCACACACTGACCTGGTCATTCCTTGTCCCTTCCGGGCCTCTGCCTTCTCTGCTCCAGCATCAAGTTCCCAGAGGGCGGGGCCACGTCCCTCGTTTCCTGCCTGGAAACTCTGAGACGTGCACTGAGATCTGTGGTCAAATGAATGAATGAAACCATCTGACAACTCGACCTGACTCTCCAGGGACCCACACGAAACACCTTTGGAGAAGCCTCGGTGTTTGTGCCCCATGTGCCCGAGGTGAGGCCCGGTCCCGCGGCATCAGACACGCCCTCGAGGACCTCTGATGCTGGGGCGAGACGCTGCGGGCAGTGCCCCAGGCCAGCCTCGCTCCCCAGTGTGTGTGTGTGTGTGTGTGTGTCGGGGAGAGGGAAGGATCATTTTTGGGAAACACGATTTGCCACAAAACCACACCGGAGTAAAGACGGGGACTAAACCTTCCCCGTGCCGGACCAGTGAACAAAGGATGCTGCCGCCCCTGCGAAACCGCTACCCGGACGGGGAGCCCGGCGGGAACCCAGGGCAGAAGCAGTGCCCGCCGTCCAGCCATCAGCCCCTGCAGCCACCCACCCACCTCACCCCGGGCACCCTGAGGACACTCAGGGCAGGAAGCACAGGCTGCCAGCCCCCGGGAGCCCAGGCGGGGTCAGAGGCACGAGTCCAGTGAGCTCAGGCTCTCGCGTCTTCCCATACACCTCCCTTGAATCAGCAGCAGTCTTTCAAAGTTCCAACTACCCGGTCATTTATTGTAAAAACGCCTATGTGCGTGCGTGCGTGCTAAGTCACTTCAGTTGTGTCCAACTCTTTGCAACCCCCGTGGACTGTAGCCCAGGCTCCTCTGTCCAGGGTTTCCCAGGCAAGCATGCTGGAGTGGGTTGCCATTCCCTTCTCCATGGGATCTTCCCAGCCCAGGGATCTGACCTGTGTCTCCTACATTGCAGGTGGATTCTTTACCGTCTGAACCACCAGCAAAGCCCTCCACAGAAATGACCCCCTTCGAAATCGTTACTTCATTATCTTGGCAGACATTTCATGAGTCATCAGGAGACTTTAACCTGGTTGACACTTCAAAAACTTTATCAGGAAAATATAAACACAGTTTACATATTTGGCAAAAAAAATAAGACAAGATGTGTATAAGAGACAGCCCTCGCCCTCTCCTGCTGCTCCTGGCTCTGCATTAACTGCCCCTTCTCGGGCTGACCCTCCTACCCACCTGAGAGCTGGGCCCGGTCTGAAGACACAGAGAAGACGGCAGAAGTCCATGAGTGAAGCAAGGCTGGCTGCCTTCAGCCATGGCAGCCAGGCTCTACGTGCCCTGGGGGCTGGGGGCCAGGGAGCGGGTGGTTTGGAGCAAGGTTCCGGAGTCAGACGGACATCTGGGCAAATCCCGCCTGCGTCAGCCTGGGCACCTTTGGGCAGGTGGCTCACCCCTCCGGAGCTGGGGTTCCCAGTGAATGGAGGATGATAGCAGAACCCAGCCTGGAGGCTGCCGAGAGGTCCTGTGAGGCCCCCGCTGGCAGCCGGCAGGGAGCGGCGTCCGTGACATCAGTCACCAGGATCAGTGTGTCCGTTATCTGCCCACCAAGTGCCCTGGTCGCGTGGACTGAGGAGCCTGTCCCGGGTACCGAGTCACTCTGAGCCGTGGTGGCTCAGAACAAGGGCACGTCCTGCTCTGCTCACAGACTGTGATGTGGGCGGGCTGGGGTCTGCCCTCCTTGGGGGTCGGCTGCTGCCTCCGCAAGGCTAGGAGCCAGAAGCACGGCCCCCCCCAGGTGGGGCTCACGACTGGGACGCCTGCACCTGGCTTTCCCACGTCCACAGGGCTTCCAAACAGCCCGGTGGCTCCCAGGGAGGGCTTCCAAGCCTGGAGGAGCCGCGAGAGGCCCCTCCCCTCCCGTCCTGGCCAGTCACGGCAGGGAGTCCTTCACACTCTGCTGCTGGAGGCGGGCAGACCCCTGCCCAAACCCCAGCCGGTGCAGGGTGTCAGGTAAGGTGAGCACGAGGGGTGTGTGTGTGTGTGTGTGTGTGTGTCGGGGAGAGGGAAGGATCATTTTTGGGAAACACGATTTGCCACAAAACCACACCGGAGTAAAGACGGGGACTAAACCTTCCCCGTGCCGGACCAGTGAACAAAGGATGCTGCCGCCCCTGCGAAACCGCTACCCGGACGGGGAGCCCGGCGGGAACCCAGGGCAGAAGCAGTGCCCGCCGTCCAGCCATCAGCCCCTGCAGCCACCCACCCACCTCACCCCGGGCACCCTGAGGACACTCAGGGCAGGAAGCACAGGCTGCCAGCCCCCGGGAGCCCAGGCGGGGTCAGAGGCACGAGTCCAGTGAGCTCAGGCTCTCGCGTCTTCCCATACACCTCCCTTGAATCAGCAGCAGTCTTTCAAAGTTCCAACTACCCGGTCATTTATTGTAAAAACGCCTATGTGCGTGCGTGCGTGCTAAGTCACTTCAGTTGTGTCCAACTCTTTGCAACCCCCGTGGACTGTAGCCCAGGCTCCTCTGTCCAGGGTTTCCCAGGCAAGCATGCTGGAGTGGGTTGCCATTCCCTTCTCCATGGGATCTTCCCAGCCCAGGGATCTGACCTGTGTCTCCTACATTGCAGGCGGATTCTTTACCGTCTGAACCACCAGCAAAGCCCTCCACAGAAATGACCCCCTTCGAAATCGTTACTTCATTATCTTGGCAGACATTTCATGAGTCATCAGGAGACTTTAACCTGGTTGACACTTCAAAAACTTTATCAGGAAAATATAAACACAGTTTACATATTTGGCAAAAAAAATAAGACAAGATGTGTATAAGAGACAGCCCTCGCCCTCTCCTGCTGCTCCTGGCTCTGCATTAACTGCCCCTTCTCGGGCTGACCCTCCTACCCACCTGAGAGCTGGGCCCGGTCTGAAGACACAGAGAAGACGGCAGAAGTCCATGAGTGAAGCAAGGCTGGCTGCCTTCAGCCATGGCAGCCAGGCTCTACGTGCCCTGGGGGCTGGGGGCCAGGGAGCGGGTGGTTTGGAGCAAGGTTCCGGAGTCAGACGGACATCTGGGCAAATCCCGCCTGCGTCAGCCTGGGCGCCTTTGGGCAGGTGGCTCACCCCTCCGGAGCTGGGGTTCCCAGTGAATGGAGGATGATAGCAGAACCCAGCCTGGAGGCTGCCGAGAGGTCCTGTGAGGCCCCCGCTGGCAGCCGGCAGGGAGCGGCGTCCGTGACATCAGTCACCAGGATCAGTGTGTCCGTTATCTGCCCACCAAGTGCCCTGGTCGCGTGGACTGAGGAGCCTGTCCCGGGTACCGAGTCACTCTGAGCCGTGGTGGCTCAGAACAAGGGCACGTCCTGCTCTGCTCACAGACTGTGATGTGGGCGGGCTGGGGTCTGCCCTCCTTGGGGGTCGGCTGCTGCCTCCGCAAGGCTAGGAGCCAGAAGCACGGCCCCCCCCAGGTGGGGCTCACGACTGGGACGCCTGCACCTGGCTTTCCCACGTCCACAGGGCTTCCAAACAGCCCGGTGGCTCCCAGGGAGGGCTTCCAAGCCTGGAGGAGCCGCGAGAGGCCCCTCCCCTCCCGTCCTGGCCAGTCACGGCAGGGAGTCCTTCACACTCTGCTGCTGGAGGCGGGCAGACCCCTGCCCAAACCCCAGCCGGTGCAGGGTGTCAGGTAAGGTGAGCACGAGGGGTGTGTGTGTGTGTGTGTGTGTGTGTCGGGGAGAGGGAAGGATCATTTTTGGGAAACACGATTTGCCACAAAACCACACCGGAGTAAAGACGGGGACTAAACCTTCCCCGTGCCGGACCAGTGAACAAAGGATGCTGCCGCCCCTGCGAAACCGCTACCCGGACGGGGAGCCCGGCGGGAACCCAGGGCAGAAGCAGTGCCCGCCGTCCAGCCATCAGCCCCTGCAGCCACCCACCCACCTCACCCCGGGCACCCTGAGGACACTCAGGGCAGGAAGCACAGGCTGCCAGCCCCCGGGAGCCCAGGCGGGGTCAGAGGCACGAGTCCAGTGAGCTCAGGCTCTCGCGTCTTCCCATACACCTCCCTTGAATCAGCAGCAGTCTTTCAAAGTTCCAACTACCCGGTCATTTATTGTAAAAACGCCTATGTGCGTGCGTGCGTGCTAAGTCACTTCAGTTGTGTCCAACTCTTTGCAACCCCCGTGGACTGTAGCCCAGGCTCCTCTGTCCAGGGTTTCCCAGGCAAGCATGCTGGAGTGGGTTGCCATTCCCTTCTCCATGGGATCTTCCCAGCCCAGGGATCTGACCTGTGTCTCCTACATTGCAGGTGGATTCTTTACCGTCTGAACCACCAGCAAAGCCCTCCACAGAAATGACCCCCTTCGAAATCGTTACTTCATTATCTTGGCAGACATTTCATGAGTCATCAGGAGACTTTAACCTGGTTGACACTTCAAAAACTTTATCAGGAAAATATAAACAAAGTTTACATATTTGGCAAAAAAAATAAGACACATGAACGATTTTCTCTCACTATTGTTGATGAACTGTCTGAAGCAGATCATCCAAATGAAGCATCATGAAGACAAAAACATTTAGTAAGAAAGTGAGTACTCAGCAGATCCGGGGCGAGAAATGTCCTCACTTACATATAAGAGCAGCCGGGAGTGAAGCCGTTCGGGCTTGTCATTCTGGTTCATGTCAGAAGGCGGTCCAAAGCTCCACTCTGTCTCACTGCTCCGGGGTCCGGGCTCCCCGCCTGTCTTCTGAGGACCCTCTTGCAGAGCCGGGGAGCCCAAGGCGGGAGATCAAAGGAGCAGAGTTCTCCCGGGGATGTCTGCCCTGGGCGAGAGGTTCTAAGAGGCTGAGGAAACGGGAGCCGTGGCACTACCAAGAAGGGCTTGAAGGCCACCACGTGGAGAGGAAGAAGGGCCACTGGTGGCCCAGGGGTCACAGGCAGCACCCGCCTGTCGGTGCCGAGTAGCAAGGCAGCAGGGGAAGGGGGCTCCGGAGGACAGGTTCTCATCTGGGTGACACACGGGGGCAGAAGCAAGGGGAGGTGTGGGGTGATGGGGAGCAGGCCTAGAGCCCTGAGGCTCAGGGACACGAGAAGGGCTTCAATCAAAGGACTGGGGACAGAGAGAGCCCGCTTTCTCCCCTCTCCTCTTCGCCCTTTGACTGAGTGATGCTCGCCGTCTCCAGGCGAGCTTCTTAAGAGCAGGTGCAGGTGAGGCTTGCTCTCTCTCCTCTGCTCCTCACCCGTTTCTCCGCCTGCACCCCTGCCTCTGGCGACCGCCATTCGGTGGTTAGTTTCCCACGAACGTTTCGCAGCTTAGAAGTCCCACTGGGTTAAGCTCAGCGATGCTAGTGGCCTTGAAAACGAAAGTGAAATGCGCAAAAATCAAAGGAAGCTATCGTTTAAAAGAAATCTTAGTCTATTATATTTTTACAGCACCCATATATGCAGGCATCTAAAAAGTACTGATGGTTTCTGCAGCCAGGATTTGAAATGCAGTCCATGTAGAAAGATAAACCAGCTTTTCTCAAACTTGTGTTTCTCCTGAGGCCTTGTCTGATCAGACCCTGGGTGCCTTGCCCCTCCTATGGCAAACTGATTGATAAATGACAGATGTGAATCTAGTTGTAAATATAATCAGAGATTACCCATCTATCTTCAACTATAAATCATTTAATTTTCTTAGATTCAAAAATCATGATTACATGAACTAAAAGGTAAGTTCCCAAATTCTTGGGTGAAAAGCAAACATGTCTAAAGATTTTTCTGCAGGGTGTTGGGGAACCTGTGTCTTTCTAAACACTAAGTTATGTATAATTTAAGCTTTTAGTCAATATCCCTTTAGTGATTAATTTGTAACAAAGTCAATAGAATATGCAAAAAAGCAGAACCAAAATGCTGGATTCTGCCCTTGGGGACCAGGCTGTCAGGGGTGGGAGTGAGGATTCCCTGGGTGGGTCACTGAGTGTAGTAATGAGGGGGCCCCCTCGCCTCCCCTTCGTGGTGATGGGAGAGTCGGCCTAAGAAGACGACCCCACAGCCCAGCCTCTCAGGACCTGTCCCTCAGGTGGCACCGTGTCAGAGCCGTCCAGCGCTTCCTCAAGCCAGCTGCTCCTGGGGTATGAGGCTCCTGGTCACTCCAGGGAATCTGGTGGGTGTGAACCCATCGCTGCAACTACTCTCCCGGTAAAAGTGTCCCTTGGGCAAGAGAACGTCCCATGGGAAGCCAGGACGACAAGTCCTTCTGCGAGAGCGTGATGCTGGCGGAGGCGCTTTGGGCAGGCAGGGGGACTGATATCTGAGGGACTCGTTTATTCAAGAGGAGTAAGTGCCGCCCCAGTAACGGAGAGGATCCCCGTGATCAGCCTGGAAAGGCGCTGGAGTGGGGACAGAGCCACCTCTCACGGCAGCAGCTACTCCACGCTGACCCGCGTGTTGCTGGACGTACACGAGTCCCACCCTGGCATCACGGTCTCTCTGCAGGCGGGACCGCTGAGCGAGGATCTGGGGAAGGACAGGGCTGACGGCCGCAGGCCCGCCCGCCTGGCCCGCCTGGGGTTGGAGGCTCTTTGTAAAGCTCACGGGGCATCAGCGCCTGCAGGCTCTTCGGTGACCTCTCCATCACCTGTCACGCCCGCCCCTGACACCGCGTCAACCCCAGGCCGAAGAGGCGTGGTTCCTGCCTGGGGCTGGAAAGACAGGTTCTAGAACTGCCGTTCTGTGCAGCCTCAAGCTCCCCCACAGAGAGACCCTCCCTCCTCGGGGGCTTTCGGGGGTCTCTCCTGACCCGGGCTGTGATGGGCCGGGGGCTGCTCGTGTCCGGAGCCAGCAGCTGCACCTTCTAGGTGGAGAGCAGGGTGGTGAGAGGCAGACAGCGAGCAGAGAGGGTCCAGAAGGGACCTGGGTTCCCTCCCACCTCCAGACCGGCTCAGGCCCCGGCTTGGCTGCAGTCGTCCATTTTAAATGAAACACTGGCAGGCACACCCAGTGTCGCGCTGGGGGATCAGACGACAGTTTGCAGCGGGCAGTCAGGCTGCAGACGCTGGTGTGAAGAACACGGAACTAGCAGGAGTGGGGAGCAGCTGCCCCACACCCCACACCCCAGGCTCAGAGAAGCATCTTTGCAACGTGCCTCTCACGAGTACAGGGCCGCAGACCCTGCCGGAAAGGGCACAGCAGGCTGAGCAACGCCAGAGAAGCCAACAGAAGCGGCTGGACAGCCACCCCCTAGGGTCCCGTGGGGTCCCCGTGGCCATGTCTCCTGAGACGCACTCTGTTCAAACCCACCCAGAGACGTCGCGTTGGGGACGCTCCGGCTGCCCAGCTCTCAGGGGCTGGTGCTCAGACGGTTGCCCCCAGCCCCTCCCCAGAGCCAGAAGCAAGCAGCTGGCTTGGCAGATGGATCCTCGTTGCTGATGGCAGGAGGCTCAGAGAAGCATCTTTGCAACGTGCCTCTCACGAGTACAGGGCCGCAGACCCTGCCGGAAAGGGCACAGCAGGCTGAGCAACGCCAGAGAAGCCAACAGAAGCGGCTGGACAGCCACCCCCTAGGGTCCCGGGGGGTCCCCGTGGCCATGTCTCCTGAGACGCACTCTGTTCAAACCCACCCAGAGACGTCGCGTTGGGGACGCTCCAGCTGCCCAGCTCTCAGGGGCTGGTGCTCAGACGGTTGCCCCAAGCCCCTCCCCAGAGCCAGAAGCAAGCAGCTGGCTTGGCAGATGGATCCTCGTTGCTGATGGCAGAAGGCTCCAGCTTCCTGGAAATCCAAGGGGTTCCCCGGGAGCTCCTACATTTCCCAGTTCCCTCTTAATACATTCAGCAAAGTGTTCTTTTTCAGGAATTGTCTGATGAGAAAGAAGTTACGTGGGAGATGTTGCCAGGGTTGTGCTGGGGACAAAGACAGCCTATCTGAGTAGACACTTCATAAACCTGAAATCAATAAACAGATGCTCAATAATTCATAGAATGCGATTAATTAGCAGGTTTTATTAAATATGATTCCACCCGGGACTGGTAGCTTGAAAAGCAAGACTTCTTTCTGAGTAGTACTTTCTCAGCCCTTACAGGCAATCACAGATGCTCTTGTTAATCTTTTGAAACAGAGTATCTTTAAGTAAAAGTGATCCACGATCGGTCCACTTTCGTAGCCCTTACAGGCAATCACAGATGCTCTTGTTAATCTTTTGAAACAGAGTATCTTTAAGTAAAAGTGATGCTCGCTTGGTCCTGTCTAACTCTTTGTGACCCCATGGACTGTAGCCGACCAGGCTCCTCTGCCCGTGGATTCTCCAGGCAAGAATACTGGAGTGGGTTGCCGTTTCCTTCTCCAGGGGATCTTCCCCACCCAGGGATCGAACCTGGGTGTCCTGCAATGCAGGCGGGTTTTCTACCATCTGAGCCACCAGGGAAGCCACAGTTTTTGTTGCTTAAGATTGGAAGTCTAAGCCACAAGATACACTGGTTTAAAATATTTATTAATTCAAAAAAATTTAAAATTTTTTTTATACAAAGATGGTGAGAAAAATCTCATGCAAACTCTGGGCATACAAGAAAAATAACTCAAATATTCATAAGATGATTTTGTACAAAATAATTCTTTTTAAGGAGGACCTCCCACAGACAGCGCAGCCCCCTTCTCCAGGCCCAACACCCCCCGGGGAGAGGGTGGGCCACCGCCCTTCGGCCTGCAGGCGGTCCGTGGTCCAGGGTCCGATGGTCACAGGCGTCACGGGGATGATGAACAACCTATGCTACTACTCAGGAAACGAGACTGAGCCCGGAGCCCGAGCCGGGGCGTCCCAACACCGTGGGACCCGAGGGATGGAAGGAACTCACAAAGGTTTCCAGAAAAGTGTCGGGTAATCCGCTCGACTGATGAAAACGCCTTGAGGGGGTTAGCCTCTTTCTGCTGAGGTGCAAACCTGCGGCAGACTTAGAATCTGTCTATATTACAAGTGATCTGCATAAGTAAAACACAAGGAAGCGACATATCATGGCAATAAGAAATGCATCGAACTCGGAAGGCTGTACCAAAGGCAGCTTCAATATGAAACAGTAATCCTGGGAAAGCGAAGCCCTGCGGGCTCCCGACCCGGCTGGGCGGGGCCGCCCCCACCCTCCTCTGCCTCCGCCCTGACGCTCGGACGCTCAGCCTGATCGCGTCCTCACACCCTCATCTCATCTTCCGGAGCCTGAGTCTGTTTTCCTTGTCCCGCTTCTTGAGAATAAGGATGAACTGGTTGAAAAAATGCTCCTGGTCCTTCCGCTTTTGGACGAGTCGAAACCTCTGATCCCGGCCGTATTTCTCAGCAAACTCCTTAAATGTGGTCCTGGAAGACAAAAGGCATCCTGAGGGCCTTCCTGGAGGAGAGCGGCTTCAGGGCCTCTGAGCACCTCCTTCCTAAGCCCAGGGTCCCAGGAGCAGGACCCTCAGCAGGTGGATGGGCAGAGGGAACGGCCACTGGGCCTCCCACACCACCTGCCTGCTCCCTGTACTGGGCGTCACTTCCCATAGGCCTGACCAAAGCCTGAGCCACGTTAACTGGAACATCTGCCCGTCACTGCACCCAGCCGCCCTCTGGACACGAGCCTGGCCTCATCTCCCTCCAGGGCCTCGTCACTCCAAGGCCCAGCGCCCACCGTCCCTGCTCCGGCCCCGCAGGCCTTCTCGCTCCCGCTGCTCTCACCGCGCTCCTGCTTGCCTTGGGCTTCGCATATGCTCTTCCCTCCGCCTGGCACACCCTTCCCTCCTTTCCCTACTCATCCTTTGGAGCTCTCTCCTCACTAGAAGTGAGAAGTGGGACATTTCCTGCCACATCAGTAAACAAAGGATGTCACAGGCACCAGCGATTGCAGCCCCCACGGACAGTGAGCTCAGGAAGGAAGGAACCCCTGCCAGCTGGCAGCCACTCCCCACGGAGAGTCCTGAGAAGCTCAGGATGTGGAAACACAGGACCCTGGCCCCAGACAGCCGAGGTGCAGATCAAAGGAACGGCTTCCGGGAACCCAGACTCCAGCATCTTCCCATGCACAGAGAGGCAGCCTCTCGCGGCCCTCACCACGGATGTCACCTCGAAGAGCCTCAGGCGCCTCTCCCTGCACCCCTGGAAGCACGTTACCGGCTTTGTTTCTACGGAGCCCTTGACAGTCTAAGCCCAGTGGCATGCGCTTAGCACTGAATACTGACTCACTGAACCCGTGATCGCCAGGCAAGGGAGGCACCTGTAAGGAGCTCAGAGATCCCAGCCAGGCCAGGCCTGAGGGGCCAGGGAAGCTCACAGGGCGGGAGCGGATGCAGCCTTGCAGGGACAAGTGGAACCTCGGCCAGGACCTCGTCGCCAGAGCCGCCTCTCCTCCCAGCTGCGAGCTTGAAGCCAAGGGCTGTGGCAGCTCCAGGGGCAGGGGCCCTGGGGAGCCAGGTGCCTGGACATTGCCCATCTGCCTCCTGCCTGGGGCTCCTGCAAGAGCTGTAGCCGGAGCTGCAGGAAGGGCCCAGAGTGCATGAGAAACCCACGCACCCCCTGCCTGGGGAGACCTCTTCCTCCAGTTTCTCTTTGTGGACAATTTCATTTTTTTTGCAGAGATTTCATTGTTGCGTTGAACTATTACAGCTTACTGGGCTGTGCTTAGTCGCTCAGTCGTGTCTGACTCTTTGCGACCCCTGGGACTGTGTGGCCCACCAGGCTCCTCTGTCCATGGAGATTCTCTAGGCAAGAGTACTGGAACGGGTTGCCAAGCCCTCCGCCAAGCGATCTTCCCAACCCAGGAATCGAACCCGGGTCTCCCGCATTGCAGGCAGATTCTTTACCTTTAATACATGAATAGCAAGATTATATTGACACGGCTGTTAAGAGACAAGACCAATAATTGGTAGACCCTTGCTGGCTTCCCCGATGACTCAGCGGGTAAAGAATCTGCTGCAATGCAGGAGACACGGGAGGCGCGGGGCAGGAAGATCCCCTAGAGAAGGAAATGGCAGCCCGTTCCAGCTCTTGCCTGGGAAATCCCGTGGGCAGAGACGGGCTCATTCCACGGGGTGGCAAAGAGCCAGACACGACTGAGCTGCAACAACTGGAACTGCGTTGTCACTAAACAAGGTGCCTCATGCCTTCCTCAAGCACTCCTGTCCTCCGCGCATGTTCCAGAACCCCGCTGGCTCCCAGGCTTCCGAGACAGAAAGCACTGCTCTCTGGTTGCCGACATTCTCCCTTCTTTCTTTCACTCCCTCCCTCTCGCCCTCCATTCCTTCCATGATTCCACAATTGCCTTGTACTGGACTAACACACACTTATCTGCACTTCCATCACCTGTCTGCATGAGGAAAGTGAGGCGCTGAGTCACGGGGTGCTTGTCATCTTGGGGGTGTCTAGAGGGAGCCTGAGCATTTTCAATAGGGGGCTGGGCAGAGACCCTTCTAGAGAGATCCTATTCCGGGCACCTCTGAAAAGAAGCATCCCCGAAAAATAAAATGAATCAAAATTCTGTGAGCTGTCAGCCGGCTCGAGGGGCAGCCTGCCTCACTGCTGACCCTGGTGGACCGTCCAGTGAGCCTGGGGAAGTTCTCTGAGTAACTAGCACTATGGCTTCCTTTCCCCAGGGACTCGGCTGCCCACAGTTGAAGGAGGTGGCTGATCTGGCCAGAGTGTTGGTCACACAGCCCAGAGGGAGGTCCCCCCGAGGCTCCTCTCCCTGTCCCAAGACCCTGAGAGCTGGGCAGGGCTGGGAGCAGGCCCTGGACTGTCCCTGTGGTCAGGATGGGAGCCAGGATGGTGGGAGGTGTCACCAAGGGTCCTCGGGACGCCTGCGCTGGGCCAGAGGGCAGCAGCAAGCACTGCCCGCTGCCGCTAGGACACCTGCTCACGGCAGGAAGAGGGCGTGAAGAGGACCTGGAAAGGGTTTGAAACGTCCCGGAACTGGCTGCCTTTGAGACGCAAGCCAGTTTTGTAATTACAAAAGTATTATATGCCCAGTGTACACTTCTAAAAAGTGGCAGGCAATTAGATCCAATTTCAACGAAGAGTATATTCATTTATAGCACTGATTTTCCTTCTCTCTGTGTGTAATCTTCCTAATTGTCAAATACGGCCTGAATGTTTCTTCTTTGCATTCATGACATGTTCACGGGAGGGGAGATACGTTGACTTACGGTTAGCATCTTAGCAGTGGATGGACAGATCATGAGCTAGCTGTCCTGGAGGCCAGCGCAGTGGTGAGGAGGAGAGTCTCCAGGGCCTGCCGGGCACCGGCGTCTTGCCCTGTCTGCCCCACACGCCGTCCTGACGGAGCCCGGGGAAGTGGGGCGGCTCATCCCCTCAGATGGAGGCACGTGAGCTGTGAAGGTCCGGGGCCTGACCCAGGGCCAGGGCCGAGGACGGGCGAGGCTTCTCTGCACGGGCGTGGGGGCTCCAGACCAACCCCCGACCTGGGGGCACTGACTAGGGTGACGGGGCAAATCATGGCCTGAACCCAGCGTTCCCGTGAGTGGGTGAGTGAGTGAGTGAAGTCGCTCAGTCGTGTCCGACTCTGTGCGACCCCATAGACTGTAGCCTACCAGGCTCCTCCGTCCATGGGATCTTCCAGGCAAGAACCCGGGGAGAGGGTGGGCCACCGCCCTTCGGCCTGCAGGCGGTCCGTGGTCCAGGGTCCGATGGTCACAGGCGTCACGGCGATGATGAACAACCTATGTTACTACTCAGGAAACGAGACTGAGCCCGGAGCCCGAGCCGGGGCGTCCCAACACCGTGGGACCCGAGGGATGGAAGGAACTCACAAAGGTTTCCAGAAAAGTGTCGGGTAATCCGCTCGACTGATGAAAACGCCTTGAGGGGGTTAGCCTCTTTCTGCTGAGGTGCAAACCTGCGGCAGACTTAGAATCTGTCTATATTACAAGTGATCTGCATAAGTAAAACACAAGGAAGCGACATATCATGGCAATAAGAAATGCATCGAACTCGGAAGGCTGTACCAAAGGCAGCTTCAATATGAAACAGTAATCCTGGGAAAGCGAAGCCCTGCGGGCTCCCGACCCGGCTGGGCGGGGCCGCCCCCATCCTCCTCTGCCTCCGCCCTGACGCTCGGACGCTCAGCCTGATCGCGTCCTCACACCCTCATCTCATCTTCCGGAGCCTGAGTCTGTTTTCCTTGTCCCGCTTCTTGAGAATAAGGATGAACTGGTTGAAAAAATGCTCCTGGTCCTTCCGCTTTTGGACGAGTCGAAACCTCTGATCCCGGCCGTATTTCTCAGCAAACTCCTTAAATGTGGTCCTGGAAGACAAAAGGCATCCTGAGGGCCTTCCTGGAGGAGAGCGGCTTCAGGGCCTCTGAGCACCTCCTTCCTAAGCCCAGGGTCCCAGGAGCAGGACCCTCAGCAGGTGGATGGGCAGAGGGAACGGCCACTGGGCCTCCCACACCACCTGCCTGCTCCCTGTACTGGGCGTCACTTCCCATAGGCCTGACCAAAGCCTGAGCCACGTTAACTGGAACATCTGCCCGTCACTGCACCCAGCCGCCCTCTGGACACGAGCCTGGCCTCATCTCCCTCCAGGGCCTCGTCACTCCAAGGCCCAGCGCCCACCGTCCCTGCTCCGGCCCCGCAGGCCTTCTCGCTCCCGCTGCTCTCACCGCGCTCCTGCTTGCCTTGGGCTTCGCATATGCTCTTCCCTCCGCCTGGCACACCCTTCCCTCCTTTCCCTACTCATCCTTTGGAGCTCTCTCCTCACTAGAAGTGAGAAGTGGGACATTTCCTGCCACATCAGTAAACAAAGGATGTCACAGGCACCAGCGATTGCAGCCCCCACGGACAGTGAGCTCAGGAAGGAAGGAACCCCTGCCAGCTGGCAGCCACTCCCCACGGAGAGTCCTGAGAAGCTCAGGATGTGGAAACACAGGACCCTGGCCCCAGACAGCCGAGGTGCAGATCAAAGGAACGGCTTCCGGGAACCCAGACTCCAGCATCTTCCCATGCACAGAGAGGCAGCCTCTCGCGGCCCTCACCACGGATGTCACCTCGAAGAGCCTCAGGCGCCTCTCCCTGCACCCCTGGAAGCACGTTACCGGCTTTGTTTCTACGGAGCCCTTGACAGTCTAAGCCCAGTGGCATGCGCTTAGCACTGAATACTGACTCACTGAACCCGTGATCGCCAGGCAAGGGAGGCACCTGTAAGGAGCTCAGAGATCCCAGCCAGGCCAGGCCTGAGGGGCCAGGGAAGCTCACAGGGCGGGAGCGGATGCAGCCTTGCAGGGACAAGTGGAACCTCGGCCAGGACCTCGTCGCCAGAGCCGCCTCTCCTCCCAGCTGCGAGCTTGAAGCCAAGGGCTGTGGCAGCTCCAGGGGCAGGGGCCCTGGGGAGCCAGGTGCCTGGACATTGCCCATCTGCCTCCTGCCTGGGGCTCCTGCAAGAGCTGTAGCCGGAGCTGCAGGAAGGGCCCAGAGTGCATGAGAAACCCACGCACCCCCTGCCTGGGGAGACCTCTTCCTCCAGTTTCTCTTTGTGGACAATTTCATTTTTTTTGCAGAGATTTCATTGTTGCGTTGAACTATTACAGCTTACTGGGCTGTGCTTAGTCGCTCAGTCGTGTCTGACTCTTTGCGACCCCTGGGACTGTGTGGCCCACCAGGCTCCTCTGTCCATGGAGATTCTCTAGGCAAGAGTACTGGAACGGGTTGCCAAGCCCTCCGCCAAGCGATCTTCCCAACCCAGGAATCGAACCCGGGTCTCCCGCATTGCAGGCAGATTCTTTACCTTTAATACATGAATAGCAAGATTATATTGACACGGCTGTTAAGAGACAAGACCAATAATTGGTAGACCCTTGCTGGCTTCCCCAATGACTCAGCGGGTAAAGAATCTGCTGCAATGCAGGAGACACGGGAGGCGCGGGGCAGGAAGATCCCCTAGAGAAGGAAATGGCAGCCCGTTCCAGCTCTTGCCTGGGAAATCCCGTGGGCAGAGACGGGCTCATTCCACGGGGTGGCAAAGAGCCAGACACGACTGAGCTGCAACAACTGGAACTGCGTTGTCACTAAACAAGGTGCCTCATGCCTTCCTCAAGCACTCCTGTCCTCCGCGCATGTTCCAGAACCCCGCTGGCTCCCAGGCTTCCGAGACAGAAAGCACTGCTCTCTGGTTGCCGACATTCTCCCTTCTTTCTTTCACTCCCTCCCTCTCGCCCTCCATTCCTTCCATGATTCCACAATTGCCTTGTACTGGACTAACACACACTTATCTGCACTTCCATCACCTGTCTGCATGAGGAAAGTGAGGCGCTGAGTCACGGGGTGCTTGTCATCTTGGGGGTGTCTAGAGGGAGCCTGAGCATTTTCAATAGGGGGCTGGGCAGAGACCCTTCTAGAGAGATCCTATTCCGGGCACCTCTGAAAAGAAGCATCCCCGAAAAGAAAAATGAATCAAAATTCTGTGAGCTGTCAGCCGGCTCGAGGGGCAGCCTGCCTCACTGCTGACCCTGGTGGACCGTCCAGTGAGCCTGGGGAAGTTCTCTGAGTAGCACTATGGCTTCCTTTCCCCAGGGACTCGGCTGCCCACAGTTGAAGGAGGTGGCTGATCTGGCCAGAGTGTTGGTCACACAGCCCAGAGGGAGGTCCCCCCGAGGCTCCTCTCCCTGTCCCAAGACCCTGAGAGCTGGGCAGGGCTGGGAGCAGGCCCTGGACTGTCCCTGTGGTCAGGATGGGAGCCAGGATGGTGGGAGGTGTCACCAAGGGTCCTCGGGACGCCTGCGCTGGGCCAGAGGGCAGCAGCAAGCACTGCCCGCTGCCGCTAGGACACCTGCTCACGGCAGGAAGAGGGCGTGAAGAGGACCTGGAAAGGGTTTGAAACGTCCCGGAACTGGCTGCCTTTGAGACGCAAGCCAGTTTTGTAATTACAAAAGTATTATATGCCCAGTGTACACTTCTAAAAAGTGGCAGGCAATTAGATCCAATTTCAACGAAGAGTATATTCATTTATAGCACTGATTTTCCTTCTCTCTGTGTGTAATCTTCCTAATTGTCAAATATGGCCTGAATGTTTCTTCTTTGCATTCATGACATGTTCACGGGAGGGGAGATACGTTGGCTTACGGTTAGCATCTTAGCAGTGGATGGACAGATCATGAGCTAGCTGTCCTGGAGGCCAGCGCAGTGGTGAGGAGGAGAGTCTCCAGGGCCTGCCGGGCACCGGCGTCTTGCCCTGTCTGCCCCACACGCCGTCCTGACAGAGCCCGGGGAAGTGGGGCGGCTCATCCCCTCAGATGGAGGCACGTGAGCTGTGAAGGTCCGGGGCCTGACCCAGGGCCAGGGCCGAGGACGGGCGAGGCTTCTCTGCACGGGCGTGGGGGCTCCAGACCAACCCCCGACCTGGGGGCACTGACTAGGGTGACGGGGCAAATCATGGCCTGAACCCAGCGTTCCCGTGAGTGGGTGAGTGAGTGAGTGAAGTCGCTCAGTCGTGTCCGACTCTGTGCGACCCCATAGACTGTAGCCTACCAGGCTCCTCCGTCCATGGGATCTTCCAGGCAAGAGCACTGGAGTGGGGTGCCATTAAAACTGCAATCTACAAATCACGCCTGGTGGGCTGAAGTCCATGGGGTCATGAAGAGTCGGACACGACTGAGCGACTTCAGTTTCACTTTTCACTTTCATGCATTGGAGAAGGAAATGGCAACCCACTCACCTCTGTCCATGGAATTCACCAGGCAAGAATACTGGAGGAGGTAGCCCTTTCCTTCTCCAGGGGATCTTCCCGACCCAGGGGTTGAACCAGGTCTCCTGCTTTGCAGGCAGATTCTTTACCATCTGAGGCACCAAGGGAGGGCTATATAACCAACACAAAATCACATTATCCAACTATTGACCAAGTGAGTTAGCCAATTACTGGTCAAAATGTAGATGTCTACGTCTACACAGAAAGCAAACGTCAATTAAGGCCTAATTAAATATGATCTGCTGCTGCTACTGCTGCTAAGTCACTTCAGTCGTGTCCGACTCTGTGCGACCCCATAGATGGTAGCCCACTAGGCCCCCCCATCCCTGGGATTATCCAGGCAAGAACACTGGAGTGGGCTGCCATTTCCTTCTCCAATGCATGAAAGTGACAAGTCAAAGTGAAGTTGCTCAGTCGTGTCCAACTCCTAGCGACCCCACGGACTGTAGTCCACCAGGCTCCTCTGCCCGTGGGATTTTCCAGGCAAGAGTACTGGAGTGGGGTGCCATTGCCTTCTCCTTAAGCACTATTATTAAAAATGCACACTGTCAGCATTATTATTAAACATAAAAATGTACAAATGTCCGTTAAAAAATAATGTCTTAATTGAAAACAAAAATACATCAAAATTAATCATTTTTCACTCATAAAATGTATAGTTTTATAATTAAAAGTAGTATATGCACATCAATTTGTAAATGTCAGTCAATTAAAGTTAATTTTGAGGAGAGTTAAGTTTATGCCTTCTTTTATCTCTAGCATCATTTTCCTATCCGCTTATTTCTCGGGCAGAATGCCTGACTCTCTTAGGTGAGCTTGGTGGCCACGTCCACGCCTCCCTTTCGCCCGTGTAGGAGCATCTTCATATCACGCTCTGGACAGCCGCCCAGGTGTGAGGAACCCAGGGAGCTGGTGGGGTTTATTTTGCTGTTGTGTTGCTTTGGATTTTCACTCTCAAATCATTTGATCAGGACTTAGACCAATCTAATGAGGGCGGGCCTGCTGATGAGTTATTTTGGCCTTGGAGTCAGGGCTGCTGACAGGTTGAAAACCACCATGTGGGGTGGACAGAATGGCCAGGGTACCCTTGGTCAGCAGACAGCACCCCCATTGCTGGGGGGATAGGGAGGCAGGGCTGGGAGGGCCATTCATGAACAGCACAGGGAGAAGGCTTTCCTCCTCCAAAATTACCTGCTCAACGGAGCAGAGGTCACCGGATGTAACCCACACTGATTTTAAAAAATCCTCTTACAAATGCGGTAAATTTCCAGCCCCAGAAATGGCCTGATGTTAACTCTCTCTCCATACCTGGGTGACAGTTTAGATTCCTCTAGAAGCTTTTTGAATTCTTCTTTGGCTAGCAGCAACTTGCTTTTCTTTTCCTTGTATTCTTCTTTTATTCTTGTCTTGACAAACTGTTCAAATATCTTAAGACACACACAAAAGAGAACTGTTACAAGAGTGCATATCAGAAGTGAAATCTTGTCTGGGCTAAGCCTGTCTTTGTCACGGCTGCTGGAGCCACAGGCCAGAGCCTTCCATCACGGTCTCTCTGTGACACCGAGTGTCTCTCCAGTCACACCTGCTCTCCCAGAGACCAGTGTGCTCCGTCTGCAGGCCTGATCTGCGGTCAGACACTGAGTCAGCTTGCTTGGAAATCCCTGGAGTGAGGCAGGGGTGCTCTCTAGAGGCAGTGGAGGCAGAGGGCAGTTTGGAAACCTGACTCCAGGGCCTCGGTATTTCTCTTTGGAATGCCTGGAGCTTCCTTACCGTGTGAGTTTTCTCACCGACTCTCACATCCCGGCCAGCAGCACCGCGACACACGCGAGCATGCAATTGGGTCTAGCAATCCGCAGGGCAACGCAACTGGCATTTGAGTCTCCACAATGGCTTTGAACTTGTGAAAAGAAAGTCAACCCAGCATCTCCCACTTCCCCACCTCAAGGCTCCCAGAAGCCCCTTGTGAAGGAGGGTGTGGTTCCCCAGGACTCCTGCAGATGAGGTGAGCCTCTCCCGGGTGTCATGAAAATGCCCAGTGAGGAGCCCTGACCCTCGGCACTGCACGCCCACCCCCAGCGTGATGAGACGTGGGCCGGAAGGCTCTCTCAACAAGGAAGCCTGCCCCTTCACCTAAGAGGCCATGGACATCATCTGGTAGGCAAACCCACCCATGACTTTGGGGAGGTTTCCGTCGGGAGCCAGCAGCTGACATTACACACCACCAGCAAATCCCTCTTTGCAGCAGCGCCTAGAGCGAGCCTCGCTTGGCTGGATTAAGGCCGCTCCCTGTCGTAATAGCAGAAAGTTCCCAGTTGCAGACGAGGGCCAAGGAGGTGGGGACAGCTGCGTCATTCCCAGTGCCCTCCAACCTTCAAGATCATTGAAAGGAGGACATACTGGAGGTCATTTAGACGCGTTGTTCAGTTCAGTTCAGTTGCTCAGTCGTGTCCGACTCTTTGTGACTCCATGGACCACAGCACGCCAGGCCTCCCTGTCCATCACCAGCTCCCGGAGCTTGCTCAGACTCACGTCCACTGAGTCGGTGATGCCATCCAACCATCTCATCCTCTGTCATCCCCTTCTCCTCCTGCCCTCAATCTTTCCCAGCATCAGGGTCTCTTCCAGTGAGTCAGTTCTTCATATCAGGTGGTCAAATTATTGGAGTTTCAGCTTCACCATCAGTCCTTCCAATGAATATTCAGGACTGATTTCCTTTAGAATGGACTAGCTAGATCTCCTTGTAGTCCAAGGGACTCTCAAGAGTCTTCTCCAGCACCACAGTTCAAAAGCACCAATTCTTCGGCACTCAACTTTCTTTTTAGTCCAGCTCTCACATCCATACATGACTACTGGAAAAAAACCATAGCTTTGACTAGACAGACTTTGTTGGCAAAGTAAGGTCTCTGCTTCTGAATATGCTATCTAGGTTGGTCATAGCTTTTCTTCCAAGAAGCAAGCGTCTTTTAATTTCATGGCCGTAGTCACCATATGCAATGATTTTGGAGCCCCCCAAAATAAAGTTTCTCACTGTTTCCATTGTTTCCCCAACTATTTGCCATGAACTTCCAGATGTTCAAGTTGGATTTAGAAAAGGCAGAGGAATTAGAGGTCAAATTGCCAACATCCGCTGGATCATCAAAAAAGCAAGAGAGTTCCAGAAAAACATCTACTTCTGCTTTATTGACCACGCCGAAGTGTTTGACTGTGTGGATCACAGCAAACTGTGGAAAATTCTGAAAGAGATGGGAATACCAGACCCCCTGACCTGCCTCTTGAGAAACCAAGAAGCAGCAGTTAGGACTGGACATGGAACAACAGACTGGTTCCAAATTGGAAAAGGAGTCCGTCAAGGCTGTATATTGTCACCCTGCTTATTTAACTTATATGCAGAGTACATCATGAGAAATGTTGGGCTGGATGAAACACAAGCTGGAATCAAGATTGCCAGGAGAAATATCAATAACCTCAGATATGCAGATGACACCACCCTTATGGCAGAAAGTGAAGAAGGACTAAAGAGCCTCTTGAAAGTGAAAGAGGAGAGTGAAAAAGGTGGCTTAAAACTCAACACTCAGAAATGAAGATCATGGCATCTGGTCCCATCACTTCATGGCAAATTCAGATGTGTATGTGGACATAAATTAAAAAGATCAGTAAAAGCCCACACTGGGTCTTATTAGGCCAATAAATAGCAATTCTGTGCCAACCCAATCAGTGGCCTTTGCAGATCCTGGAATTTGAGCCAAGAGTTCAGGGAGTCTCCTGTGCTCCTCCCAAGGATCCTCCTGAGGACACAGAGCCGGAAGTGACCACGTGCTCGGTCACAGCCCCCATCGCTCCCCGGGCAGAGTGGGTCTCCTTGGCTCTGCCTGATGGTTTCAGATTGCACTGCAGTCCTGGCAGCCTTTGTGGGACTATAAATCCAAAATGCTTCTCACCCCCAGAAGAATCATCAGCGAAATTAAATATTCACGAACAGGACTTAGACGGAGAACGTGCATGTATGTGTTTAAGTAAGAATACAATGGGCTTCTTTCAGCTTCAAGGCAAACGGTAACGCAAGCTCTCCAGCTCTCCTATAATTTCAGCTAATATAAAGGTGAATCCAGGGCTATTATCCAAATAAAAGCGCGGGGCTCCACCATCAGCCAGAGCTTCGCTCTATTAATTTTAAATCTGGATGGACACCCTGGCTGCCAGTGGTCGAGCTGTGAGAAAGACCTGCTTCTCTGCCTGCTGGAGCCATTTACCCTCTAATCAGATTCTGCTCTCTGAGTTGCCTTTGCCCTGGTGCTTCATTTATGCCACTATAATTTAATGTAACTTTTTTTTTTCTCCTGTTTAACAAATTACACCAATCTTATTCAAAGTGGGGCATGACTTTTTAAAAGACAGACCACTGGCCTTTATCTTGTCATGGTGTGTGTCGGTGAAATAAGATGGACTGCCATTTGTTGCCATAGAAACAGTTCTGACACGCGCTCCCCAGACCCCTGCTCTCTGTTCAGTCTCTTTCACCACTCCCCTGCAGCGCCCCCCAGAGGGATGGATGTAATGAACACACTGTGAGCCTTGGCTTTTCCCACGGAACACTCAGGGACAGCGGGTCCCCCCCAGAGTCCACGACTGCTGCTTGCCAACCAGATCCATTCATAAATAGGATCGTGTTTTCTGAATGGGCCCCAAATACTGTCTCCATCAGCTCAGCTTCAGCTCTGCGCCTCTGAGAAATGACAACATTGCCGCTTTGCTGGGAGGTGGGTCTCTCTGATGGTGCCGGGTTCCCTCGGAGGATCTCTGGTGCTGAAGGACGTCAGCTACGGGGAGCTGGCCTCCTCCTCCTCATGGGGCTCAGGGACCACCACACTGCGGGATGAGCACCTCCTGTGTGCAGTGTGAACGTCGGAGGGCCTGACGTGTCCCCTGGTGATTTCACAAAGATGCCTGCGAGCTCCACGCAAAGGGTGGACTCGGCGTGAGCTCACTGTCCATCTATTCTGGTCTGTCTGCCCCTGGTGCATCCTGGCACCCCAGCCCCTCCTGCTGGAGGCTGCCTCTCTGACCGGGGCTGCAGGAATCCAGCCCGGCTGCTCCTGAGGATGCTTCTCATATCATGACCACCCTCCTGACTCAAGACAGCAGGCAAGAGTCCCGACTCGGCCCGGGACCCCAATCTGTCCAGCAAGCAAACGGGCCCTGAGCGCCCTGCCTTCTGAGAGACGGGGCCTAAACATGAAGCCATCAGCCGAGGAGAGTCTTACTTCTCCAGCTTCCTTTAAGGGGCGTATGGCCTCTGAAAACGTCCATGGGCTGAAGGCCAACTGAAGCGTTGACCTCGAAGGTCAGTGAGATGCCCCCGGCAGCTGCGCTGAGTGTTACAGTCATGGCTTAAGGTGACCCTGCCACCAGATTAAACGAGCTTCTCGCCATATGTGGTCACGGTTGGAGAGTGAGCTTTCTGATGTCTAATACTGCAACAAAAGGGGGTGATGCTACCAATGATTGAAGTCGCCGGTTTCCTCAGCTGAGGGGACAATAGACATAAAACGTCCAGACTCCAAGCAAGGCCCTGGCCGAGTGCCTTCTCTTGAGCCCCGGGTCTGCACCCTCAGGGAACTCCACGGGCTGAGGACAGAACTGAAAACAAAGCCTCCCTTCCTGTCCTCCCAGTTCCGGCTTTCCCGGACCCCGCCGCCTGAAACCAGACGGCCGCTTCTGACGGCCCTCCCCTGAGAGGGCCCTCGAGGGGCTTCTGCTTCCAGGGGTGGCTCCCGGTCACCCACGTGGCACACGCATCCGCTCTGCACTCGGAAGTCGGGGGGAGAAGCGCGGTTGGGATGGAACCAGAGGTGCAGAAGCAGACCGGAATCCTTCTGGAACTTCTCTCGGGGCCCTTCTCGGGTATGTGTGCTCCGGGAGCCACAGACGTCAGCGGGGCTGCGAGAACTCAGGCCTCCCCACCGGTCCGCACCGTGTCTGTCTGTCTGTCTAATCCTGGAAGCGGTTCTGGCTCCCTGATGGGACTGGTCAACACGCCAGGATAGACTTCTACCAGTACCCATTTAAAATGACCTCCAGGCCAGCTACCTGCAACCCATTCTTGCCTTTCTGGGGCTCTGCTTTCTAGAAACGTCCATCCGTTACTTGTTCCCTGGACCTCTCCTATGTCACTGTTCTTATACTGGAACTTGAGTTTTTTAATCCAGTCATCTAGGATATGGTTAACACGCCCCAAAACTGAGTTTTTACCTTCGAATATGAGCACTGTCTCTGGGGGTCCTGACCAGACGTTTTGCCAAGAGCAGGAACAAGGGTAACCCCACTCTGCACCCAGGACACTTTCCCTTCACAGCTCACGGGCCAGCACTCAACCTCACGGCGTCCCCACAGACACAGCGAAGACGCCAGGCATCCGCTCGTCCACAGAAACCTCTGGACGGAGCATCAGCTTAAAGCCTCGTCTCTGCGTCTGTCAGCGTGCCTCCCACCCCCTTACCTGTTTCCGCTCCTCCGAGTTCAGCAAGAGATAGCGTGGATCAAACACGATTTTGTGTAATTCTTTCTCCCAGGTGGAAAACGCTGACACCTGAAGAAAGATATTCAATAGAGTTGCTTTTAACATCTAATGCTGAGTCTGAGTCACAATGAACTGGTCGATGGTGAGAAACAGCCCTAAGGAACCACAGGTTTGGGGATGCAGCGGTGTTTAAAAGTGTTTGACTTGTCAAACTTTTAAGAAAATCAATTTTTCGAGCATAAGAAAATTTAATTTCTAGACTCATGACACCATGTCTTCCCTGGATATCTTCCAGGGCCAAGTGCCCTGATCTAAAGCCCTGATTGTATCTGTGAGTCTGAGACATTCTCAAATGTCATATCTTAAGAAGAGAAATTATACTTGTAAGAACTTTCAGGATGGCACAGGTCTTAATAGAGGGCAGCGTCTTGTAATTAGTCAGAATTTGGCACAATTTTAATTGTTTTTAATCAACATTTAAACCTTTTTCAGGTAGGTAACTTTTTAACCAAACTGCCTTATTTTATAGTAGTTTGGATCTACACGAAACTTGCGAGAATACTGTGAAGGTGCCGGCCAGCCCACCCCCGGTTCACCGTATCGCTAACATCGCAACGCTGGCGTGCTAAATGGACCGCACGACTGTTAACAGGAGTCTGCGTCTGGCTCAGTTTCTTTAGCCTTTGCCTCATGCTTCTTCTGTCCTGGGATCCCACCAGGACAGACCCCACACGTACTCTCGCACCCCCTCGGGCCCTTAGGGGCGATGCAGCTTCTCACTCTCCTTGGTCTAGATGACCTTGGCAGCTCTGAGGGGAGCCAGCCAGGTGTTCCATGAGATGCCCCTCTGCTGAGTTTTGTCCCAGGTTTTCTCACGGTTCCACTGGGTCTGTGGGTTTGGGGAGGAAGACCCCAGAGTAACGTGTGCTTCCTATCAAGGTCCATACTGTCAATGTGACGTATCACAGCCGGTGCTGACCTTGATCGCCTGGCCGAGGCCTCGCCTCTGCATTTCTTCTTCTTCCCTAAGTCGTGTTGTCCTCTTTGGAGGGCAGCCTCCGTGTGCCTGCTCCGTGTGCCTGTGTGCCTGCTCCGTGTGCAGCCTCCGTGTGCCTGCTCCATGTGCCTGTGTGCCTGCTCTGTGTGCCTGCCCCGTGTGCAGTCTCTGTGTGCCTGTTCTGTTGTTGCTCAGTTGCTCAATCGTGTCTGACCCTTTGTGACCCCATGGACTGCAGCACTCCAGGTTTCCCTGGCCTTCTCTATTTCCCAGAGTTTGCTCAGACTCGTGTCCATTGAGTCGATGACGCCACTTGAGGGGCCTGACCCACCTCCTGATATAGAAGAATCTGTACAAGTTCCATGGACTCCTTCTGGGTGGGGTATTTATCCATTCTTCCACATGTGCTTACTAGTTCAATTATCTGTTTATGTCCATATAAACTCATGGATACTTATTTCATACTTGGGCTTGTAGTCTAATCTGACTGCTGGCTTGTGCTCCGATTGCTCCAGGTTGGCTGTTGTGGTTGCCTCCTGCGTCCCGGGAGCGTATCCCCAGCGTTCTGTTTTCTGGGCCCTTGAGGATGCTCCAGGGTCCTCTCCCGTGTCTACTCATCTCCTCTCTCTACTGTGTTGGCCCTAAAATCGGCATTCTCTGAGAAGCCCTGGTCCCTCTTATCGGAGAAGGTGTTGGGACCTGAGATCCAGGTGGGCAGCTCATTGCTGCTGGGAGGTTGCGACTTCCAGAGTCTCAGCTGATGGGGCAGTGAAAGTTTTAAGTCATCCAAAGATAATTTATTCAGTTAAAAACACTGACTAAACATTGTCTATGTCTTGGGCCCCTTGCTGGGTGCTATGGGTTCAGAGAAAATAAATCAAGGCCACTGACCCTGAGAGGTTGGCAGGGGTGAAACAGAAAGTGAATTCAGGAACTCCCGGAGACATGAGCGCCCTTCTGGGCACAAAGAGATGGGCCCAGGAGCCAAGGGCACAGAGAAGGGCCCCCATCGGCCTGGGGGGAGCTGTCTCCAGGGCGGATGGTGTCGGGACCTGGCCCGGGGTGGGGCCTAGGAGGGTGTGCAGCACGGGCTGTTCGTGGTGCCGAGGCCAGGCTCCGGGAACTGGAGGAATGTAGGGGTCTCGGGGGGATGTAGGAGGCTGTGCGGAGCTGGGAAGAAGCGGGAGAGACGGCCTGAGCGGATGTGGGGACACTCGTCAGCCTCCTCGGGAACCAGGGGGGCTTGTCCTGAGAGCAATGGGAAGAGCCAGATGCGATGTGCGCCCAGGGGCCTGGGCAGGGGATGGACTCAGCACAGTGGAGAGGAGAAGCTGATGGGCAGGTTTCACAAACAAGGCCCACCCGCTCCTAGTTCTGAGCAGGTTACAGTATGGCTGGTAGAGATACTATTTCGATAGACATGGGCTTTGCTTGGAACGGGCTTCCCTTGTGGCTCAGCTGGTAAAGAATCTCCCTGAAATGCAGGAGATCTGAGTTCGATCCCTGGGTTGGGAAGATCCCCTGGAGAAGGAAAAGGCTATCCACTCCAGTATTCTGGTCTGGAGAAGTCCATGGAATGTATAGTCCATGGGGTTGCAAAGAGTCGGACATGGCTGAGCAACTTTTACTTGCTTGGAACATTATAAGGATTTTCTAAATTGACAGTTTCTGTATTCAATAATAAAAATCAAAATTCTTTTTAAAACTCATGAGCTCTTTTATGGGCAGGGTGAACCAAGCTCCACCCAGGGGTCTTTCTCAATTGATTAAGAACATGGTGAAGTGTTGGCATGTCATGGTGGGGTGAGGGGTGGGGGGACTCTGGAAGAACATCAGGGCAGGATGGTCCCTCTGCTCAGCCAGAGCTGGTGCTTGACCACAGGAGCATTAGGGTGGACATGGAGAGAAGGGATGGGCAACTTCAATTCAGCCCAATCAGATAGGGTCAGTCCATCACGTAGAGCCCTGAAAGCCCCTTCAAGTTTCCAGCTCTGTACAAAAGGCAGATGATTACTAAGAACTGGTGTCACATAACTGATTCCACCGGTGTGATGAGAATTTTAGGAGTTCCAGATGTATAATAAACTAAACTTAAAAAAAATAAAAAAGGATATCATCCTTGGCTCCAAAGGAAATTACAATCTGTATACAAGGCAAGATCAAACCAGTCATTTCTAAAAGAAATCAACCCTGAATATTCATTGGAAGGACTGATGCTGAAGCTGAAGCTCCAATACTTTGGTCACATGATGTGAAGAGTCAACTCCTTGGAAAAGCCCCTGATGCTGGGAAAGATTGAAGGTGGAAGGAGAAGGGGGCAACAGTGGATGAGGTGGTTGGATGGCATCACCGACTCAAAGGACATGAACTTGGGCAAACTCTGGGAGATAGTGAGGGACAGGGAGGCCTGGCATGCCATGGGGTGACCTCCATGGGGTCACAGAGTCGGACACGGCTTAGTCAGACCTGCCTGAGCAAGGGAACAACACACCAGGCAGGGAGAGTCATTTCCACAAAGAGTAATTTTTTGATAAGAAGACAGACGTCGTCACGTCCCCTGACAGCCAAGCCAACGCGCGCTCTGACGTGCGGGGGAGGGGCGGCCCGGGCGCGGGGCCGTGACCCAGGCTGGAGCCCACGGGCAGGCTGGACCGTCCAGTGTGGAACGGGGCCTGGCAGCGCCTGCAGGGGCCGCGGCCTTGTCCACCAGACCGACTCTTCCCAAAGGACCGCGATGACTGTTGCTGCCGCAACCGTGAGACTCGCTCCTGATGGAGGCCCCCTCCCCAGGCCTGCATCTCTGCAGGCTCGTCCTGGCAGGCTCCTTCTGTGGGGCAGGGCCAAGGCCTCCCCTTTCTTGCTGGAGGCCAGTGAGGAGCCATTCTCCACTCCCAGGGGTCCCCGAATTCCCTATCGTGGCCCCTTCTGCAACAGGGTGGCTTCCTCAAAACCGGTGGGAGAATCTCCATATATGAATACGTGAATATACCTCCGGACCAAGGCTGGATGGAATCAGCTCAATGAGGCAGGAATGCACTGAACATGCCCTTAGTAAAATCGCTCAGCTGAGGGCTCCGGGGTGCATCAGAGAGCACGCGGACTCAGTGTCCTTGGGAGGGCGGGCTGGGGTCCAGCAGTCCTCACCCTCCAGCGGCTTAATATCAAGCTGTGCGGGTAGGTTGGGCGTGGTTGGTTTCCAAAGCAAAGCGGTGGACGCCTCGACACTGATGAGGTGAGTGCTGCATGTGTTTCTCAAATGCTCACGTGCTATCACTTCTCTGGGAATTCTCAGTTAATTCCACTGGGGCAGACTGGCTGGGTTCATTCAGACCTCAGAATTGTGACTATTTCTGCACCATCCTTGCCATCAGAAGAGGCGTGGTGGCAAGACGCAGGCGCTTCCATCCCTGTCTCTTATACACATCTAGATGTGTATAAGAGACAGACATACTACGACACCATCACAGGGGAACACCTCCATCCTATTCCCAGGCCAGCCGCCCTCGAGGGAGGGGGTCACTTGGGGTGGGTGTCCCGGGGGTGGGGTCCTGGGACCACTGTCGGGCGTCCCCAGGCAGCAGGTCCCTGAGACCAAGGCGCCCTCTTGCCTCCACGTGGCCTTCATTCTCCACTCAGTCCTCCTCCCTCATCTGCGTAACAGATGACACTTCGATACTATGCCACTTTACACGTGGTTTGGTCCTGGATAGTGGGATTCTTCAGCCCATTTTAGACCCTTTCCTGTGGAAGTCAGCCCTTCCCTGCCGTCTGGCTGGGTCTGGGGTGGTTCCGTCTCCCCTCCTGGGCTGTGTTCTGTGATGTTCGCACCATCTCCTGACAGTCGGCAGCATATTCCCAGAAGCATCTGAACACCTCAGGGTGCTGACGCCGGGCGACGCCCTGCCAGGGCGAAGGTCGGTGCTCCGTCCTGGTGCGAGCGCGTGTGGACGTGGCCCACGCCACCCAGTTAGGGCTCTGGCTGGCGCTCACACACATCTTCATTTGACCTCCCCCTGGAGCCCCGTCCTGGAGGATCACCATCGTTTGGGAACCAGGAGAGCTGGGGCAGTGGTCCCCTGGGCTGGGCTGGTGGCCGGGCCCTTCCTTCCTCCCAGCCTCCTGCCGGCAGACTCTCTCCTGGCCCGACTCAGCCTTAGTGTCTGAACTGCGCTCCCTGCCGTTTCCTCAAGGGCTGACACCAGAGCTTGTCGTCCAGAACAGGCATAGGGAGGAGCAGCCGCGTGGGCCCTGGCCGGGGCACGGCCCCAAGCTAACGCTGCTGCCACATCGTGAAGCAGGGCCGACCCCCATCAGGGCTCAGGGGCCACCACCTGCCCGCCTGGCAGGGGTGCCCTCCTGGCTCTCCACTTCCAGCCCCCAGCCTGGTCCCAACACCCCCGCCTCCGTCAGCGGCACCCTCCACGCCTCCCCGCCCTGCAGGGCTGCCCCCGCCCCCGCCCCGACCCTGACCCTGAAGGTCGGGTGTGAGCACGCGCCCCGCCGCACGCCCTCCCTTCCTCTGGGCCTCTGCTCCGTCCTCCTCGCTGCCTGCGGCTCTGCGGATGACAGACGGCGTGTTCCTTGCAATTAGCACTCACACCATTACCCTCTTTATCCAATTTCCTGGAACGCACAGCTGTGTCTTCTATTTCTGGCTCTGGAGTTCCTGACAATTCAAGGCAGCTCGAGGTGGGCAGAGCACAGGATGCAGCGAGCAGGCCGCGCTCCGGGCTCAGCCTGCCCGGAACGCAGGGTCGTCTTGATGTTTGGGAGGGAATTCCAGGTATACAGGCCACCGATGCAGGGAAGGAGAAGGGCTGAGGGTGATGCAGGAGAGAGGAGGTCTTCCCCCTCCCAGGAACCACCCCGTGGAACCTGCTGGAACCCGCCTGTGAGTCATCCAATCGCGGGGCAGGAAGTGGAGGGTTTCCTCCTGGTCCCACCCGTCCCTGATGCAGTATTGCCCCTGGCGATGCTCCAAGCTTAAATGTAGAGGGAATGGTCAGCATGTGGAGAGGCCTCGTGAGCCAGGTGACCCCCAGGTGAATCCCGAAGTGACAGAGGGGTTGGGTGCCCCCCACAGACTCTGGGACTTGCTGACTTCCACCCCATCTCCCAGTGCTCAGAGTGTTTCACCACTTTCTGTATTGTGTGTGTGTGTGTGTGCGTGCGTGTGCGTGCGTGCGTGTGTGTGCGTGTGTATTTTGATCAGTAAATAAAATCTTGCACTGTTATTCCACAATATCTCACCTAACTTAGTTTTCACACTACAGCTAGTTATACTCCCATCTTAAGCTTAGAGTGGGTGGTCCAGGTGCCCCGCCCCTTCGGTCATCTTGTTAGGCTGCTGTCTAATCACTAATAGAGAGGTGACCACAGTAATATCTGCAGAGTGGAATCACCAAAAGCTGTGGCAGTTAATTCCGGAAAGAACCACAGCACAAAAGCCGAGAGAAAACACAAATCAAAGGGAAGGAACCATGAGATTCAGAAAATAACGAGTAGTAACTGTCTGTGCTTCTTACTTTTTAGCGGCGGTGGAGTGTGCTGAGAAAACAAATTTTCAGGAACTTTCAAACACTGCTGGGAGAATACATTGTGTGAAAACAACTTTTTCCAAAACAGTCTGATAATACAGGTCAGATGTTGACGGCACACAGGAAGCAATCCCACACACATAAACCAACGTTCATGCATCAGTGCGGTCATTGGAACACTAGTCAAACTGGCAAGACTGGGCAGCAGGCTAAATGAACGAAAACGAGGGAGCTTTGAATGGACAATGAACTGACAGTTATATCCTCATCAAAAACGTTTCCAAAGGTTTATACTAATATTCTAAAACTGCTTCAAAGGAGAAAATAGTATACAAATGTATAAGTGAGGTTGAACCTTATCAAATTACCTATCTTTTAAAAACAAATAGGACTTCCCTGGTGGTCCAGTGGTTAAGAATCTGCCTGCCAATGCAGGGGACGCGGGTTTGATCCCTGGTCAGGGAAGACGCCACATGCCAAGGAGAAGCGAAGCTCCACGATGCCACAGCTACTCAGCCGGGGCTCTAGAGCCCTCAAACCGCAGCTACTGAGTCCACAACTACTGTGGCCCAGGGCACTCTAGAGCTGTGCCCTGCAACGAGAGCAGCCGCCACGATAAGGAGCCTCGCACCGCAGCTGGAGAAAGCCTGCAAGCAGCAGTGGCATCCCAGCACAGCCCGAGTTAATAGACAAATAAAATAAAAAATCGGCTCGGCCACGCTTAACCACGGTTCAGTCCTGCTTATACTATATAACTATACTGTATAGTATGTATTGCACTATATAATACAAAGCTTGATTTTGCTACGCCTTAAAATCTGTTTTTAGGAAAAAAAGACTAGAAGGAAAGGCATCCGTCGATGGCAATAACTGTGTCTTAGGACTTCAGGTGATTTTCACTCCTGTTCTCTGAATTTGGCATCTTTCCCTAAAGAGCACGCACTCCTTTGATGGCACAATCTTATTTTATTAGTGGCACGTGCCTGGTGAGACTCTGAAGAGCTGCCATCGGAACACGAAGCAGATAAGCTTCCTAAGGAGCAAGGATGCGTCTCATGGAGGAGCTCCTGACAGTCTCCAGGACTCCAGGGCCACGACTCAGGCACTTGGCCTCCAGGCCCATCTCATGGACGCATACCTGCACATGAGGGAGACCAAGCCCTTCCCCCAGCGTCCGGGCCCAGCGGCCACTGCAGCCTCAGACAGCACCACCTGCGCATCTGGACAAGGGGGCACTGGACGCCAGCCCCGGGGGAGGTGCTCCCGCCCCCCACCTGGGGGAAGGGAGAAGGCTCGGCCGCCGCCATGGCAGGGGGGCACCAGGGGAAGAGCCTGGCCTCCATCTGGACTGCCTGTGCGCCAACAGCTCCTTAGCGCCGAGAGCGAGCCCTGTGGCTCAGCCAGGGCGGGTGTGCGGATTGAGAATTCCTCTTTCCAACACAGACTCAGATCCAAAGTCCAGGGGTCTCGGCTGCAGGGCTGGCCACGGTGCCAGTCAGTCTCCCCAAGGCTGCCGCAGCTGCGAAGCTGGCCATGGTTCCCTGCAGAGGATGAGGTTGAACCTTATCAAATTACCTATCTTTTAAAAACAAATAGGACTTCCCTGGTGGTCCAGTGGTTAAGAATCTGCCTGCCAATGCAGGGGACGCGGGTTTGATCCCTGGTCAGGGAAGACGCCACATGCCAAGGAGAAGCGAAGCTCCACGATGCCACAGCTACTCAGCCGGGGCTCTAGAGCCCTCAAACCGCAGCTACTGAGTCCACAACTACTGTGGCCCAGGGCACTCTAGAGCTGTGCCCTGCAACGAGAGCAGCCGCCACGATAAGGAGCCTCGCACCGCAGCTGGAGAAAGCCTGCAGGCAGCAGTGGCGGCCCAGCACAGCCCGAGTTAATAGACAAATAAAATAAAAAATCGGCTTGGCCACGCTTAACCACGGTTCAGTCCTGCTTATACTATATAACTATACTGTATAGTATGTATTGCACTATATAATACAAAGCTTGATTTTGCTACGCCTTAAAATCTGTTTTTAGGAAAAAAAGACTAGAAGGAAAGGCATCCGTCGATGGCAATAACTGTGTCTTAGGACTTCAGGTGATTTTCACTCCTGTTCTCTGAATTTGGCATCTTTCCCTAAAGAGCACGCACTCCTTTGATGGCACAATCTTATTTTATTAGTGGCACGTGCCTGGTGAGACTCTGAAGAGCTGCCATCGGAACACGAAGCAGATAAGCTTCCTAAGGAGCAAGGATGCGTCTCATGGAGGAGCTCCTGACAGTCTCCAGGACTCCAGGGCCACGACTCAGGCACTTGGCCTCCAGGCCCATCTCATGGAGGCATACCTGCACATGAGGGAGACCAAGCCCTTCCCCCAGCGTCCGGGCCCAGCGGCCACTACAGCCTCAGACAGCACCACCTGCGCATCTGGACAAGGGGGCACTGGACGCCAGCCCCGGGGGAGGTGCTCCCGCCCCCCACCTGGGGGAAGGGAGAAGGCTCGGCCGCCGCCATGGCAGGGGGGCACCAGGGGAAGAGCCTGGCCTCCATCTGGACTGCCTGTGCGCCAACAGCTCCTTAGCGCCGAGAGCGAGCCCTGTGGCTCAGCCAGGGCGGGTGTGCGGATTGAGAATTCCTCTTTCCAACACAGACTCAGATCCAAAGTCCAGGGGTCTCGGCTGCAGGGCTGGCCACGGTGCCAGTCAGTCTCCCCAAGGCTGCCGCAGCTGCGAAGCTGGCCATGGTTCCCTGCAGAGGTTCCCTGCAGAGGGACCCGGCAGTGTCTGAATCAAGAGTCAAGGTTATGGAACAGTCTTTCTTTCCTGGCCTCTGGGAATGCCACTTCCCGAGGGCTATTTTGCAGAAGGAAGAGTCCCTCGATAAAATGTCTCTAATGCATTTATCTAAATAGACAGGGTTAAATTAATCAGCTGCTACTCAATTAATCCTGCCCTTTATAGACTGAAGTTTAAAGAGAGCTCTATTGTGGTTTATACTAGTGAAAGAATATAAAAACATAGCCTTCCACTTACATATTACAAAACCACAAAACCGAAGGCCTTTCCCCAAGCCAAACTCCCTAAGGCATACCCCAAGCCATGCCCTTTTTAAACTACTGGAAATCCATCCATCCCTCTTTCTATCAGCACATGAATCTCTGAGCTGAAGGATTGAACAAATGCAATAAAAAATCGTATTAATCACTCAGTCTATGAAAAAGGTGACCTTTTTCAGCTTCATTTTTAAGCAACTAGAAATCTGATGGGCTTAGCCATCAAAACCTCTTGAGCATGAGTAACTCATAAAATCTGCCGACATACTTTATACAGTCAAGAGTCATAAACGTGGGCATTGCTTTCTGGCATCAGCAGTACATTCAGATTGGTCTTCTCTATTCATGAGGCGTATGTGGGCTTCTTCTGAAATCCGTGTCAGATGAGGGTCTCAGCTTCACCCCCGTCTCCGTCTCCCGGGAAAACCCACAGTACTGGGGCTGGTACCTCCCGTTTCCACCTTGTTTTTGCTGATTCTCGTACGTGAATATACCTCCGGACCAAGGCTGGATGGAATCAGCTCAATGAGGCAGGAATGCACTGAACATGCCCTTAGTAAAATCGCTCAGCTGAGGGCTCCGGGGTGCATCAGAGAGCACGCGGACTCAGTGTCCTTGGGAGGGCGGGCTGGGGTCCAGCAGTCCTCACCCTCCAGTGGCTTAATATCAAGCTGTGCGGGTAGGTTGGGCGTGGTTGGTTTCCAAAGCAAAGCGGTGGACGCCTCGACACTGATGAGGTGAGTGCTGCATGTGTTTCTCAAATGCTCACGTGCTATCACTTCTCTGGGAATTCTCAGTTAATTCCACTGGGGCAGACTGGCTGGGTTCATTCAGACCTCAGAATTGTGACTATTTCTGCACCATCCTTGCCATCAGAAGAGGCGTGGTGGCAAGACGCAGGCGCTTCCATCCCTGTGGTCTGCGGAGAAGAATCCTCTTCTTGGCAACTTTATGAGGAGAGAAGCCTGCTTTATCGTGAGTGATGTCTTATCCTGCAAATGCTTTGGGGCCACACGAGTGGAGGAGAAGGAAACAGAAAGAACAGCTGCTCCAGGAGACACACCACCTCATCCAGGCTCCACGGGCCCACTCTCTGATCAGCGCTGGGCCGGCCCAGGGCACGTGCAGCAAGACCAGGGCCTGGAAGTGAAGGGAATCCCGGGAGATCACGGAGCGCCTCTGGGAGCCAGTGCCTGGAGCCAGGCTCGAGGAGACCAGTGGGGCATCAGCGAGTCCCCTGCCTCCAGGACCCAGCACAGCAACGTGGCAACGAGGAAGGCACACGGAGCGGCTGTGAGGCACCACGTGTCAGCCAGGGAGCCGGGGAGGCAGGGCTCGGGGGGCCTCCCGGGAAAGAGGCCTCATGCCAGGAGTGCAGGCAGGGCAGGGAGAGTGCGGCAGCCCAGGGCCCAGCCCAGCGGCGACACTGGGCACGAGCCCCCAACCCCGCGGCTGGCCCGAGGGCCCCGGAGCAAGCGGCCCCTGCAGGTGGCAGTGACGGCTTCTAAACCCAGCCGGCTCCACCCTCCTGGGGCACCTGGGACTTGATGGTAGACCCGCTTCTCCAGCGTGGGAGCAGCGGGCCGGGGTGGCCAGAGCCTGGCACCCTGGCCCGTGTTCCTGGCCTCCTCTCCTTAGCCAGGGGGAGAGGCCACGTCTTTCCTGTTGATGTGGGGAGGCTGAGAACGGGGCAGTGAGGGCCGAGCAGGGAGTGAGGGGAAGGTTCGGGGGAGCCCTGCACATCGGCCACGTGGGCTCTGTGGTGGGCCCGGTAGGAAGTGCACACCAAACAGACACACACGTGTATACACTCACAGCATACACACACAGAGACACATGTATACACAGGGAACACAGAGATACACATGCGTGCACATTCACAGAACACACAGAGAGATGCACATATATACTCACGGCACACAGACACACAGGTGTACACACTCACAGCACACACACAGAGACACACATGTGTACACACTCACAGCACACACACACAGAGACACACGTATACACACAGAACACAGAGAGAGACACACACATGTACACACAGCACACACACACACAGAGATGCACATATATACTCACAGCACACACACACACAGGTGTACACACTCACAGCACACACAGAGAGACACACACGTGTATACACTCACAGCACACACACACAGAGACACACGTATACACACTCAGAACACAGAGAGAGACACACATGCGTATACACTCACAGCACATACACAGAGAGACACACGTATACACACTCACAGAACACACAGAGAGATGCACATATACACTCACAGCACACAGACACACATGTATACACACAGCACACACACACAGACACATTCTCAGAACACAGAGAGATACACACACATACACTCACGGCACACAGACACACACACATACACTCATGGCACACAGACACGCACATGTACACACTCACAGCACACACACACAGAGACACACATGCATATACACTCCCAGAATACACAGAGACACATGCATATACACTCATGGCATACAGACACACACGGGTACACACAGCACACACACAGAGAGACACATACATATACACTCACAGAACACACAGTGGGACACACACATACTCATGGCACACAGACACACATGTGTATACACTAACAGTACACACACACAAACACCCACAGACACACATATACTCACGGCACACAGACACACAGACACACATACACTCACAGAACTCACAGCACACAGATACACATGTGTACACACAGAACTCACAGAGAGACACACACACACATACACTCATGGCACACAGACACGCACATGTACACACTCACAGCACACACACACAGAGACACACATGCATATACACTCCCAGAATACACAGAGACACATGCATATACACTCATGGCATACAGACACACACGGGTACACACAGCACACACACAGAGAGACACATACATATACACTCACAGAACACACAGTGGGACACACACATACTCATGGCACACAGACACACATGTGTATACACTAACAGTACACACACACAAACACCCACAGGCACACATGTGTATATACTCAGAGCACATATACACACACATATATACATTCACAGAACACACAAGAGAGACATACACATACACTCACAACACACAGATACACGTGTATACACTCATAGCACACACACGTGTATATACTCATAACACACATATATACACTCACAGAACACACAGAGAGATACACACAGACACACGTGTGTGTACACTCACAGCATACACAGACATACACATGCACCTCTACACACAGCACGCACACACATACACACACAAACAGATACATCCCTCACAAGAGCATCAGCTGCTTCCAAGGCCATCCCATCCTACAGGATTTTGTGATGAAATCACCTCTACATCTTAAAAGAAAGAAGAAAGTTGTATGGGGAGGGATTCTCTTAAAACAGCATTTTAGCCTAGTAAATATAACTCTTAAAATCATGTTTTTTAAAACAACCTGCCCTCCGTCCACACCGGGGACGGGTCCTGCGCGTGTGAGTTCACGTGTCCCTCAGAGTCCTCGTGACTTCACACTGGACACATGGCATTGCCACTCTGAGATCACAAGCCTGCTTCTCCTCCAGGTCCTTGCGCGAGGGCTGTATTTCACTTTTGAGTGTGTCTCCAGACAGATAAAACGACGCATGCATTAAAATTCATGGTGCGGAGGAGAGGAGGGGCCCATCGGAGTGCGGCTGAGATAATCTCCTTCTCCTAATTCTTCAAGAGCTCACACCGGCTCAGCTCCGGGGAGCCCTCGGGCCCCGCCTGCCCAGGTGCCAGCCCTTCTCAGAGTCTCCCCGGGGAAGTTGGGGTCTCCACAGACCACCCTCCCCTCAGTTCATGGCTACACCTGCTCTGGGAGGGCGCTCACCGGAGGCAGCCTGTCCTGGGTGCTGACTGCAGAGGGAATTTGCTTCTGCATTCCCAAGGCCACTTACAGCGTTCATTATAATTATCATTACACACCAGCTCCTATCACTGCCTTCTGCGTGCCGGTTCATCTTATGAAGAAATCCAACTGGGCTGAACTACTGTATCAGGCTCATTTTATACCCAAAAGCCAAAACAAGAAATAAAAGTCATTGGAAGGAGATTCAATTATAAAATGCGTGTCCCCCTTCAATTCAAAGGCGATTCAGAAGTCAACAACCGTGAAGACCTCCCACCTGCACGAAACCCACTGGGCTGACCCAGAGGGGTGCGAGCCCCTCCCTGAGGGAGATCACCGCAGGGCGTGTCTCGTGGAGGGTTGGACGTCAGAAGCTGGCTGGGTTCCTGCAGGAAGGCCATCAGCACAAACCAGCGCTGCATCCTGGGGACAATCCCTTCTGGGAGACCCGCATCTGCTCACCTCTCAGCCGCATCCCTGGACAGGTGGCAAGAACCGCCCCGCGACGCATCGCACCCTCCAAAGCCTCACTCCCTCCTAGGACTGGTCCCTTTGCGTGTCTTTTGGCCCCTGAACGTCCTGCACACAGCCTATCCACAGCTCAGTGAGGAAGGGGACGTGGTCCTGGGGGGGCGATGGCCAGCTCGTGCCCCACCCCCACCGAGGCTGCCACCGTGGGGCCCCCTTACCCCTCTCTCCAGAAGCATGTCCCGGAAGTGGGCCGCTCGCTCCTCCAGCGGCAGAAGGATCTGGGGCAGGGGTGACTTGGCGCCCACGTCCTGTCTCTCCGCCTCCTCGGGCCCGGCACTCACGTGGCCTTCCGTCCTTCAGGGCACAAGATACAGAGAGTCAGCCGAGACCTTGGAGACCCACCTGATTCTCACTGCAACCTTTCAAAGCCCTCCAGGCCCCTGGAAGGAGCCGAGTCTTTGAACACTTTGCAAAGCCCAGCTCAGATGAGACTTGGCTCTTGGGATGCAAACTGCTTTGCTGCATTTGGGGCAGAAAGTGGAGACGGAAGCCCTGACAGGATAGCACGGCCGGAGGGAGACCTCGGTGGGGCCTGAGGGTTGAGAGCACTCAGAACAGCCTGGGAAGGAGGCCAAGGGCCCCGGAGCTTCCCCGCCCGAGGCCACTGTCACCGGAGTGAATGGCGCCAATCTGTCACTTGGACCAGTCACTGCATCTTGAACCAGTTCCACTTTGGCTTTTAGAGATGACTTGATGGTGGACAAAAGCATGGAAGACAATCACGGGGAAATTATTCTATCTACACCCAGAGGGCAGAAAGCATGCTCTGGGGGTTTAGCCCAAAAGGGAGGATTTAGTGACGGCAGTGAGAGAGGACCACACCCTGGGGACTCTGCAAAGGACAGGGAGAGCTAGGTGACCGCGAGCCCAGGAGTGGCCACAGGGAGGAAGCGGGACCCAGCGTGGGCACGGCGAGGGGCCAGGCGGGCGGCCCAGAGGAAGGCGAGAGAGCCCCCTTCCATGAATCAGCCGCTCGGCAGCTCGCATCATTTGTTTAAGTGCCCATCTGATGCAGGTCCTCGTGGTTTTACTCCTCATATTGGAAGGAGCTGGAAACCTCCCTCTACCGCACCTCGATGCTCGCTGCTGGAAGACAGCATCTGACCAAACACACACTGTTGCTTCCACCTCCTTCCCTCCTGCTCCCCGATGCGGCCCTGCCTGGGAGTGGCCCACCCAGCACCTCGCCCTCAACCAACCTCTCTCCATCTCCTAAGGCACCAACTGGACCCCTGATGCCCAAAAGGCTCCCTTCTCTGACACCCAGACCCCTCTGTGAGTACAGCCACAAAATTAAAAGATGCTCCTTGCAAGATAATCTATGACAAACCTAGACAACATATTAAAGAGCAGAGAATCACTTTATTGACAAAGGTCTGTATAGTCAAAGATATGCTTTTTCCAATAGTTATGAATGCATGTGAGAGGTGGGCCATAGAAAAGGCTGAATGCTGAAGAATTGATGCTTTTGAACTGTGGTGTTAGAGAAGACTCTTAAGAGTCCCTTGGACTACAAGGAGATCCAACTAGTCCATCCTAAAGGAGATCAGTCCTGAATATTCATCGGAAGGACTGATGCTGAAGCTGAAACTCCAATACTTTGGCCACCTGATGCAAAGAGCTGACTCATTAGAAAAGACTCAGATACTGGGAAAGATTGAAAGCGGGAGAAGGGGGCGACAGAGGATGAGATGGTTGGATGGCATCACTGACTCAATGGACATGAGTTTGAACAAGCTCCAGGAGATGGTGAAGGACAGGGAAGCCTGGTGTGCTACAGTCCATGGGGCCACACAGAGTTGGACAACCTAGTGACTGAACAAGTCTCCCACCCTCCAGGACCACTGCCTCCACTGACTGCAGGCAGTGACGCCAACAGGCCAGTGCAAGCCTGATCACAGGCCACCGTTCCCGGAGGTCCTAAAGAGAAGTGCGCTGGGAAGCACCCTGACTTCCTGCCTCCTGCACACAGGACCACATCCTGGGCGCTCACAGGTCCGGAACAGCAGGGCATGTGCATCTCCAAAGCCTGCTGCAGCCCGGGAACTGCGGGGATAAAGGCACCTACGCCGTGCCTGTCCGGGCCTCCTGGGGTGGGTCACGATGAGGGCTCCCAGGTGGTCTGTGGCCGGGGGGCCTGTGGCAGCATCTGCGTCATTTGTGGTTGCCACCACTCAGAGGGCGCTCCCAGCACGTAGGAGCGGAGGCCAGGGCAACGCACAGGATGGTCTGGGCCTGTCTCCATCTGGGGAGGAGGAGACAACCATCCAGGCCACGGGTGCTGCGTGCTAAGTCACTTCAGTCCTGCCCAACTCTGTGACCCTGTGGACCATAGCCCACCAGGCTCCTCTGTCTCGGGGGCTCTCCAGGCAAGAACGCTGGAGACGGTGACCAGGCCCTCCTTCAGGAGAGCTTCCCAACCCAGGAATCGAACCCGAGTCTCTCACACTGCCTGCATTGGCTGGTGGGTTCTTTCCCACTGGTGCCACCTGGGAAGCTCCCTAGGTCATAGAGTCATTTAGCTACCCAGCCAGGGCAGTCTCACCAAGCCTGCAGCTTCTCCAGCTCTGACCGGGGTGCCGTGAAGACATGCAGGGGAGCAGTTTGGGACATGCTAGGGACGTGGAATATATATACCATGTGTTACATCTAACAGGGGCTGTCACGCATCAGGGTTATAATATGGATTAATCCAACCTCACACAGAATGTGCAAAGAAAAGCAACCTGCTTGCTCAGCCCGTTAGGGAATCTTATTTATAGACCAACGATTTCAGGAGAACTTACATTCTTCGCTTCTTATGCCATTATGGGGAATTTTGAAAAAAGAGAATTGCCAGTGGATTTGCCATTGTAGCACACTGCAAAGGGTATAATTAGGGTTTCTTTGTAATAAATTTTCATTAGTTAAAAATAGAAGTGTGGAAACAAGTCTCGCATTGTTGTAGCTTGAAACAAGATTAATAGGAACATGTGATGATCGCGGATTACAGTTTTTTCCACAAAATATTTTGTTCAGAACCACTGGACGCTTTCCAGACTGCAAAGCAATCGGTTCAATTAGAGTCAATCAAAAGCAAAGGCAAACTTGGCTAAAAATATTTTTTACATCCTAAGTCTGAAAAACTTGGTACTAAAAGTAAATCCTAATACTGAAAAAGAGAGTAAAGTCAACATCATACGGAGGGTGAGAGGCGCTGTCCCCAGGGGCCCAGCTGGGTGCCTGAGCCCTGGGGTGGTTGTGGGGGTGGGGACCACGGCAGGGTGGAGGTCTCCTTGCTGCGAGGGGAGGGGTATGTCCCCTGCCTCCTGCACCCCCTTGGGAGACATCAGGGGGGCCAGGCCCTGCCCTGAGCTCTGCCCGCCTCCTGCTCCCACCCCGTCCCTAGAGGCCAGTTCTTCGACCACGGACTCGCCTCTTCCGCCTCCTGAATGGTTCAGCGCGGCCATCCTGGGGTCAGGATGGTCACCTTGGCGAAGAAATTATGGCCACCAACCAGCTGCCTGTTACAGTTCAAAGGACAGGGTTTTTTGTTTTTGGTTTTTTGCTGTCCAGGTTACAAGGGGAGGTGAGGAGAGAGAGAAGGAAGGAAAGAAGGAAGGAGGGAAGGGGAGAGGGTGGGAGAGGTTGACTCAGAAGGCGGCGTTCTTCGCCGCAGGCGCGAAGGGGAGGGCTGCGCTTCTCCAGGTCTAGGGCCCTGCCCACTGGCTCAGCGGGCACACTTCCTGCCATGCCAGGGCAGGTGTCGGGAGCACGCTGGACCGCGTCTTTGGAAAAGCAGTTTGAACAGGAGGATCCCAATGCGCCTCCCTCTGTGATGCTACAGTAAGCCTGTTTTTCAGCCCTGTTGGAATATTTAAACACCTCGGCTCGGCCATCAGTTTATCAGCTCTGACTCCCAATTTTGCCGTCCCCATAGATGTGATGAGCCGGCCTCCTTCACCTCTGTCCAATTTGTTCATGAAAATGTGCAGCGGGAAATGCCAAAGCAGATGCCTCTGGCGGGCCCCACCAGCCTCTCCCTGCAGGGGACGACCTCCCTTTCCCGCTGCTGAGGAGCGGGGGCAGGATGGCCACCGTGCCCACCAAGAGGTCTGGAAAGCCCTGGCCGGCAGGACCTGTGTCTACTCCTGCCACAGCCGTCATCCAGGGCTTGTTGCTCCGAGACCCAAAGGTTAAGGGTGGCGTGTCCTGCCCTGCAGCTCCTGCTGCCCAAATCCCTGACTCGCTCCTCTGCCCCTCCTCACGCCTGGCCAGCGGGTCCGCCAGGGTGGGGTCCAGGTCCCTGGCAGCTGACATGAGTTCCCTGCCAGGGCACGGAAACAGGACATGTGGTTATTTATATTCAAGATCCTGAGGAGCTGAGATCCACAGGCTCGCGTCTTCCTAAATGATTCCTGGACATAAAACAACTCCTGAATGCCTATTTCCTTGGCGTGCTTTTTATGATTACTCAGTATTCCAGGTGGGGCGCCAGATGCCAGATGCCGCCTGAAGTCAAGGACGGAGATAAGGAGCACAGCGCGGCCCAGAGACCCTGCGGCCCCATCAGAGGATGCCTGATATTTGCTGAAAACACGGTCAAACCCTCTTCTCCCGCTTTACTTGCACCACTTCATTTAATCCTTCTCACAACCCTATGAGGCTCATTTTACAGCTGGAAGAACTCAGATGAGGCATGTAAATTCCTCAGCACAGTGACAGGTCTGAAAACAGTGATGATGGTGGTAATGATGATGGTGATGGTGGTGATGGTGATGATGGTGTTGATGATGGTGGTGATGTTGATGGTGATGTGATGATGACATGATGACGATGGTGATGATGGTGATGTGTCACTGGTGGTGATGATGGTGGTGGTGACGGTGAGGATGGTGATAATCTTGATGGTGGTAGTGGTGATGGTGACGATGGTGACGATGATGGTGGTGATGTTGATGGTGATGCTGGTGGTGGTGATGGTGATGATGGTGTTGATGATGATAGTGGTGGTACTGATGCTGGTGAAGTTGATGGTGGTTATTGTGATGATGGTGATGGTGATGGTGGTGATGATAGTGATGCTGGTGGTGGTGATGGTGAGGATGGTGATGGTCTTGATGTTGATGGTGTTGATGATGGTGTTGATGGTGGTGGTGATGGTGATGATGGTGATGTTGATGGTGATGATGGTGGTGATGGTGATGATGGTGGTGGTGGTGGTGGTGATGGTGATGATGGTGATGTTGATGGTGATGATGGTGGTGGTGGTGGTGGTGATGGTGGTGATGTTGATGGTGATGGTGGTGGTGGTGGTGATGATGGTGGTGATGATGGTGGTGATGGTGATGTTGATGGTGATGGTGATGGTGATGATGGTGATGTTGATGGTGTTGATGGTGATGATGGTGATGTTGATGGTGATGATGGTGTTGATGGTGATGATGGTGATTTGATGGTGATGATGGTGATGATGGTGGTGGTGATGTTGATGGTGGTGATGTTGATGATGGTGATGTTGATGGTGGTGGTGGTGATGATGGTGATGTTGATGGTGGTGATGGTGGTGGTGGTGGTGGTGGTGGTGGCAGTGATGTGAGGATGGTGGTGACATGACAGTGGTAATCATGGTGATGACAGTTGTGGGGATACGTCCCCTTCCCTGTCTCTGGCGCTTCTGACGATCCCCACCAACCCTTCCCCAGGCTGGGTTCCAGCCTTCTGTTCAGCCGGATGACATCTCATCTTTTATTTAATTTAATCGATGGAGAGAATCTGTTCTTTCCTCTGGCAAAGAGGGCTAGGAATTTATCATCAAAATGCTGCCAGGCTGTAACTCCGGTGTGAGACATGATATAAAATTCTGCAGGAATCAAAGTTTCTGTGAATCTCTGCCTTGTGGGGCCTCAGACACTCCGTCACGTGGCTTGTAACAAATGGTCTTCGGATGAGGCCAACTTGGAAAGATCTGTCTTCTCTAGCTTTAGTGTCACCGTTGCAGCATGGGGGGTGCCTCTGGCTGCCGTCAGAAGACCGGGCCATCAGTCAGGTGGTCTCCAGGCCCCTGGCTGGGCTGGGGTGCAGGGCACCAGCTCAGCTGGCACTGCTCGCCTACGTGGAGGTCCAGACTCAAAGCCCACGGTGGCATCGAGGAGGATGCCTCCCCAGGACAGAGTCATGGCCAAGGGCACATCTGGGCCCTCACCCCGATCAGGGAGTCATGGGAGCTGAGCAGGAAGCACTGTTCCCAGCCCCGAGGAGCAGCCCGGCCCCCGTGGGCAGGGACAGGGCTCTGGCGTGGGCGAGACGGGGCCCTGACGTGGGGGAGAAGGGGCCGTGATGTGGGGGAGACGGGGCCCTGATGTGGGCAGAGATGGGACTGTGACGTGGGCAGAGACGGGGCCCTGACGTGGGCGGGACACAGAACCGCCTGGAGGAGCAGGCCGAGGCCTCCAGGCCGCAGCCTGGGCTGTTTCGGACCTCAGGGACTCCTTCTCCAGCTGGAGTCCACTGCCCTCTGCTCTGTCTGCCCGCTGACTGCTGGCCGCCTGGCCGACCCCCTCGTGCCCGTCCCTGCCCTGCTCCCCTCAGCCCTGCTCGTCCTGCCGTGGCCCCAACCCTGACCCCCAATGTGGTGATACCTGCCCAGGAGGGGCTCTGGGGGTCACGGAGCTGCTCTTTGCTCTCTGGCGGCCAAGCAGCCCTTCCACGGGGGAGACCACACTCCCCCAGCCTTTCTGTCCATGTGCTCAGAGCGCTGTGAACCAAGACTCACGCGGGTGGAGGGAGGGGATGAAGAAGTGAGACAGGGGATGAGACCCCCGTCCGAGCCCCACCTCCCTGAAGCCCGGTCAGCACAGGCCTTTGGAGGGAGGGAGGGGCCAGCTGCAGGCGCGCCTGGTCTCGGCGGCCAGCGTTGCTTCCCGGGGAGGCCACCTGGGCAGGCGTGTCTCCACGCCAGCAGGTGGCCCCTCTGGGGAGGCGCCCCTGTGAGCACCAAGAGCAGGCTCCCCAGGTCCAGAGACAGGCAGCCGTGCGGCTGGAGGAGGCCCGACCCCACGTCTGCCCCCAGCCCGACTCGCTACGTGGTCGGCCTAAGGGCTCGTCAGCGTAAGCTGAGAGGACTCCCTGGAGGTTGGGGGTCCTCAGGCAGGTCCCGGGCCCTGTGCGGCCGCCTCCCTCATCTGGGGACCCGCACTGGCAGCCTCAGCAGTGTCACCCAGCAGGGGACGAGAGACGATGCCAGGCCCCACAGCGCGCAGGTCCCACCATGCCTCTCGCAGGCAGTTTCCAGCTGCATCCGTGAGATCGCCACACTCTCAGCCCTGAGAAGCAGCCGGGTGCCCTCAGGCTGAGGGTGTGCGGCGCATCTCACAGAGGCGGCTGCGAAACTTCTGTCACAGAACAGTGAAACCCAGACCACCCTCCTGCCCCCGCTGGCTGCAGCCGGAATCACCTTCGGGGGCCCTGGAGGAAACCTGACGGCCCGATCGCACCCATCATACGACACAGGACGCTTAGGGGTGCCTGTCCTGAGGCTTAAGACCAACCAGACCTCCTGATGCAAAATGCCGGGAAGGACGCTTTTTAATCTATCCGAGTCCCCACGCAAAAGCAGGCAGAGCTGTCAGGACAAGAAGCCTGCAGACCGTGTCCTCACAAATTGCGGGGTAAGGGGTCCCCAGAACTCACACTGTGAGCGGGCGATGCCTGACCATGGCACCAAGGACCCTCAGGGCATCTGCAGCCGCCCGGGGAAGCCGGAAGGAGCCAGAGGCCCGTCCCAGGGCCCTGACCCCCAGAAGCCTGTGACGCCCTGGACGGAGGAGCAGCCGCTGGCTGTGGCCTCAGAGAGCGGGGACACAGAGGCTGGAGGGGCCTCTGGGCTACTGGCTACAAAGGCGCCAAGGTGACCCACGGGGGTCAGCGAGCAGGGTGCCCCTTGTAGGGCAAAGCCAGGGATGAACTTGGAGAAACAGACACGAGCATAATCTCAACAATCTTTAGATAAGATGCCAAGGAAAGGGAAGAGGCAGCCTGGGGAACGTGAGGAAGCAGAGGGCACGTTCACACAGCCTGACGGCACCAGAGGAGGCGCCAGGGCCCAGAACCAGCAAGGCCGTCCCGGGTCACTGTCTCGCCCCACATCAGGTCAGCAAGAGAACAGGAGAAGAACGCGGCCTAGACGCGCACACAGGCAGAAGCGGCGGGAAGACAGCTCCGCGCTCCGATGAAACTTTAACTGATTCTTCGAACAGGAGCTAAAGTTTTCAAAGAAGATGGTGGATGCTATGAAATAGCACATATCTGAACAGACAAATTCAGTGGGAAAAGGGATACTGGACCAAAGAAAGACAGGAAAGACATCCCAGGGATCCAAGAAACTGGAAATAAAAGGGGAGGAAACTCTTATGAGAGCCAAGCAGTGTACTTGGCGCCACCAACATGGAAACTCAAAGCAATGAAATAGGACAAACGTTAAAAACTAATTCAAGGAAAATGCCTTTACATAGAAAGGATGCACGCCAACATTTTGAAACAGTGCACATCCTACGTGATAGCTACCCAAGAACCACCCAGACAGAGACATACTGTCTCTCAAAGGCTAAAATTAAAAACGAAGACGGATTGAAACATACCAACTATGTGCAGACCTAGATGATAATGAAGCTGTCATCGTTGCAGGATGGCGCCAGAGAAACGACACAGAATTTTGAGAATCAGTGTTAAAGGGAGTGAGTGATGAGTAGAAGTCGCTCAGTCGTGTCTGACTCTCTGACGGACTGTAGCCCGTCAGGCTCTTCCGTCCATGGGACTCTGCAGGCAAGAATCCTGCAGTGGGCTGCCGTTTTGTTCTCCAAAAATGAAAGGGAAGGATCAGCAATTTTCTTTGGGTTTTCTATTTGAAGTACACCTCAAGGGAACCAAGTGGTTTATGAAGGTCTGTTTTTATTTATAAAAGTTGTCAAGGTGCTAAATGCAAATGAGACACTAGAATTGAAACATTAGCATGAAAAGGTCCTTTTAGAAAGAAAGGATGAGGGCAGGTCGCCTGCTCACGTGACAGGAGACAGAGGATCAGGCGTCAGATGCCGCTTGACAGAAGGAACTCAACCCGGCCGCGAAGGAGTCGTGCCCAGCTACTCATCAAACTCGAACCGATACAGCCTCTGGATCTGCTATAGAGTTGCAGAACCTACCAGGTCAGAAGAACCAGGTAAAGCACACCTTTACCTCCACACACGGAGATCCAGGGATATATATCCATGAGCCAAGGTCCAGACTATGGGAGAGTCCACAGTTAGGAAGAAATTCTGATGCTTTCAAAAACAAATGGAAAAAAAAAAAAGCTGGAGCAAAAGGGAACAAACCTACAGACTAAAATAAATTTAGGAGAGAGTCCGGAAGGCTCCGCACAAACAAACTTGACTTGACCTGAAAACTAAAGTTTTAACACAGTCAAGGAAATCTGAGCAATGTCTGAGACACTATTTGATAACAGTAAGTTGTTGGTAATATTTGCCGTTTATTTTTTAGGTGTGACTATGATTGCCTTTAAAACGTCCTTGTCATTTGGTCATGTGTCCTGATATATTTACAAATAAAATTTATACAATAGCTGGGGTGTGCTTCAAAATATTCCGAGTTGAGGGGTAATGAGAACTAATGATGAACAATACTGACCTTGAGATAGTTGTTGAAACTGGGAAACGTGTATATGGGAGGCTTAAATATCCTGTTCCATTGTTACATAGAACTTTTCCATAGTAAAAAGTTAAACATGAGCAAATAAACTGTCTTTTTCACTGGGCATTTGGGGCCACTGGCTCTGTGCTGGGCCTTTCCCAGCGCGTGTCTAACAGCTAGATGGACTCAGAGCCACGGACCGGCCATCATCTGCGGACGTTTGCTTTAGCAGGAATCGCGGCACTCGGGCCTGTTGGCTTGCAGGCTGCCTTTCCCTCCGCTCCCGGGTCTCTCCAGCCCCTCCCGGTGCTGACAGTAAGTCTCCCATCGCGCTCCAGCCTCTTCAATTCCAGAAAGCCTGCCTCCTTCCCATCACTGCAGCAGCAAAGGCCACCTCCTCTACCTGCCTCGCGAAGCTGAGCACACGTTCCAGCAGGAGTCATCACAGGCTTGAACAGAGCTGAACTATGAATTTATAGTTTAAGGGGCTTCCCTGGTGGCTCAGACGGTCAAGTGTGCACCTACAACGCGGAAGACCTGGGTTCAATCCCTGGGTCGGGAAGATCTCCTGGAGAAGGAAATGGCAACCCACTCTTGTAGTCTTGCCTGGAAAATCCCATGGACGGAGGAGCCTGGTGGGCTGCAGAACATGGGGTTGCAAAGAGTCGGACACGACTGAGCGACTTCACTTTCTTTTTTTTCAAACCATGAATTATCATAAAGAGGGGAAATACGTTCTTCCTCATGGGAGACGGGAGAAGAGACTCTCCTAGATGACTGCACGCTTACTGCTCCAGGAGCATCTGGGTGGCTCTCAACTGCTGAATGGAGCCCCCGAGGAGGCAGCTTCGGCAGCAGCCCCCCCACACTGCCGTCCGGCAAGGGAAGGCGGACCCTGACTTCATCTCAGGGCCACTCGTCTGCTGCCAGCAAGCGAGGGCCCGGGCACGTCCCGCCGCTCCTGCCGTGCCTGCCACAGGGGAATTCATGACAGCCGCTGAGGGCCAAGGGCTTCCTGGACACCGGGGTCAACGGGAGTGAGAGGCAGGCTGGGAGATCCGATAAAGGGCCAGTGAAGAAGCCCCAAGGTCAAGAGCTCTATTAGAATTATTCCAGAGTGGTCTCCTGGCAGTCAGATTTCAGCTTTACCTCCATGTGGGTGAAAAGCTTCATAGGAACTGGGAGCAGAACTCGACCCATTCACTCAAACTCCAAGAAACGGCACCTGCTGTATTAAGCGAGGGGGTGATGCATGGGTCTCAGGATTTATGCTGACGTCTGGTCTCTCTCTCAGAAATCCACAAGTTTCATAATCCTTTTGGGGGAGGAAATAAATGCCAGGGAATACTGATGCTTCAACCTGAAAGGACAAACTAAAATCTCATGACAGATGACCTGTGTCCACACCATCTTCTCGTAGCCAGGCGTCCGTGGAGTGTCCGTCGGCCCCGGTAGGAGGCCCTAAAGACTCAGGGCACGGACTCCTCACACAGCTGCAGGGCTCCAGAGGGAAACAACCGGTGACCTAACTCATGACCTGGGTACAAGGCAGGAGCTTGAGGTGCACGTGTGTGCAGTCGTGTCTGACTCTCTGCGACCCCATGGACTGTGGACCGCCAGGCTCCTCTGTCCTTGGGATTCTTCAGGCAAGAATACTGGAGTGGCTAGCTATGCCCTTCTTCAGGGGATCTTCCAGATCCAGGGACTGAAGCTGAGTCTCCTGTATTACAGGTAGGTCAGTGTAGGTAAGTGGATATTAATTCATTTTCCGTGCAAGTCTGAGGCCACAAAGAGATGCACAGTGTCCCACCTTCTGAAGAAAACCAGACTCCACACTCGCATTGGAGTGTAGCTCATTCTCTTGTTTTCTTGGATGCTTTAAAATATAGTTTTACAGCGATCTTAATCTGGAGTCACGTGTTTTCTGGCACTACCTAATAGCACGCAGAGAAGCCACGCTCGCACGGTCTCAGGAGCTAATATTTTGGAGATTCCGGAAACCCTTGTATGTGGAAGTGAAAGGGCTCAACTCATGGTTTGCATGAAGACAGGGTTCGGCACACGGGCCCCTCCTCGCTGCCCACACTCGCTGACCATGGCCCTCGCCCTGGGGTGGGGTGAGGGCCGCAGCTGTCGGAGTGTAAAAAGAGTGTTTCCTTTTCTCTCGCACAGTTGACTCTCTCGAGGTGTGGGCTTGATCTGGGGACAGACTCAGGGATAGTGGCTGCGAACCATCCAGACACTAACTCATTTTGTCCTGTCCTGTCTTTTGGGTGACGGCGTTGCTTCTTTCATCCTAGACGGAGGCTCTCTGACCCAGAGTAGGAGGCGGAATTGCAGCTCAGTCCAGGGGACATGCTTTGGGTGTGCCTTGACCATCTTGGTTTGTGAAGAGGGGCATAAGGGAGGGTATATTTGGGGAAAACAGAAAAATGCCCCCAAGAGAACTTCTTGCTAATTTCACGCCCTTCAGTCTCCAGATACGGCTGTAGATGATCCCAGGGAAGCGTCTGTTTGCTGTTCAGGTTTTACTCAACAAGGTCAACTTCTTACCTCCAAGGCCCATCAACTGGGTGTCCTCGAAGTTTACAAACTACCGCAATAAACAATGTTCTGGGATTCCCTGGTGGTCCAGAGGCTACGAATTTGTCTGCCAGTGCAGAAGGCCCGGGTCCAGCGCCTGGTCCGGAAAGATCCCTCATGCAGGGAAACAACTCAGCCTGTGCGCCAGTCCCTGAACCCGTGTGCTAGGGTCTGGGAGCTGCAGCTTCTGAAGCCCGTGTGCCTACAGCCTGTGCTCCACAGCAAGAGAAGCCGCTGCGATGAGAAGCCCACACCACAGCTGGAGAGGAGCCCCGCTGGCTGCGAGTAGAGGAAGCCCGTGTGCACCAGTGAAGACCAGCACAGCCGACAAGAAATGAGTAGATAAATTAAAAAAAAAAAAAGGACAATCCTTCCAGCCGAGATTTCTTTGGGTCACTTATAGTAAAACACTTCTATACCAAATGGCGTTAAAACATAAATAAATTTCCAAAGCTGTGGGGCCAATGATATTTGAAAACTCACAAGCGCAATTTCACCCTCTCCTGCTCTGGAAAACCATGAATTTAGCAGGAATCCCTTGGCTCAGCAACTGCCAAAACCTGGCACCTGGAAAAGGGGCTGGAAGACACGCGTGCCGCTGGCAGTTTCTTCTCTAACATATTTTGTGGATAATCTCACTCTAGTTTTTAAACCAAATGACATACTTTTGCTGAATCCTTCAAATAATTCAACTCAATTATTTGAAATAAATTCTAAGTTCTTTAAATAGTGCATTTGAAAAGCAGGTCTGAACTATAAAAAAACCTTCACGTGGGAAACCAGCAGAACCTCCGGGGCACTGCGCACAAAGGGGAGACGCAAACAATCAATTTTCCGGTCCCAGGGAAGGCGCACAATTGTGCATCACAAACACATCCCATTAAACAGTAAATAACAAGCCGTCTGAAACGGCACTCACCGGCAGCTGAAAATATTTGGGTAATTTGAAAGCTTGTCACTGTGACATATTTCTCTTCCCAGGGAATGTTAGGGAAAGTATCATTTGGATCTGAATTATAGACACAGCTGATTTAATCCCATTTGCATAAGAATGTCCAAAATGTATATGAACGAGGCCAGGATGTACAAAGGATGCAGGGAGCAAGCAGCAGCGTTCAAAACCTGCCTCGTACTTTAGAGGCCAGGATGTGGCAGCTGGAGCCACACTTGGCAGAAGCATTTACGTGCTTTTTGATGAGATAAATTACATCACACACACAAAAGGGAAGGTCAAATGGACTGATTCCAGCAGGTTCTCTGGAGCCTGGCTTCTTACTAGTTAGGTCAGCATCTACTAAATAAAAATGCACAAAAGCAGATAGACGCTTGAGGAGTCCTTGTGCGTACTGGCAATGACTTTCCCCAAAGGGACAAAGAGGGCAAGAGGATGCCGGTGTCAGCCCGCAGGGTGACAAGATCTCTGAGCCAGGGAGCAGGCCCGGTGGGGAGGGAGCTTCGGGAAAAGCCCCACAAGGGCGAGACGTCCCCCAGAGTGAGCATAGTTTGTTTAAGCGGCCCAGAAGTGAAGGATCAGGACTCTCAGAACATTCCAGATCCTGAGTCCAGCTCCAAACATCCACTGAAGCCTTTTCCTCCCGAATCTCAGAGGCAGAACAGAGCAGAGTGACCTGGGGAGTGAGCCCTGAACTGCGGAGGGAGCCAGGTGTCTGGGCGGGGCCCTCACACACAGAACCTGTGGGCCCAGCGGGCTAGGAGACCCACGGTGGCCAAAACTCCGGGAAAACACCTGTGATGGTCAGAGTCAGCGCTCAGCCATGGAAGAAGTCACTGCGACGGTGAAAACCGGGATGAACGCTTTGACGCTGCTTAAAAGCCGAGTGTGCAGAATCTGGGGCCAGTCCCACAGACAAATGAAGAGAACTGGGCGATGTGGGCGGACTGCCTGGTCCCCTGAGGCTCAGTGAGCCCTCCCTCCTGTGAACGTTTAAAACATCCCGTACCGGCTAGATTGCTATTTCTCTTGTGCCTCAGGAAGCTTGTCTTGTTTTTAAAATTAAATGCATTTATTCAAGATCGCGGAGGCTGCCGCAGGGTCTGAACACAGCAATAAAGCGACCACAGCCTGATCCCTGCCCCGGAGCCCTGACGCCCGTGAAGGCGCTCGAGAGTGCACCCTCCGTGGCCTCTGTCAGCCCTAAAGTGACTGTGCAAGGGCAGGGCCTGGGGGCGCAAGCACACAGAGGCCTGTCGGGCGGCTGGGGTCAGCCCTGCCCCAGCGCCACGAGTCCAGCCAAGCTGCAGCCCCCGATCTCCGGCAGCTGGAGAAGGAGGCCCTGACTCCCACCCAGGATGCCCCCCGGACCGGGGCAGGACACTGCTTCCCCTGCCCTGGACTGCCCTCAGAAGCTTCCGTGGCGTCTGCTTGGCATCAGGTAGAGTGACGCTAAACCTGCACTTGGTCAGCAAGATCGCTTTGTGAGGGTGCTCGTGGGGAAGGCCACAGACATGGCAACACGAGGCACAGGTGCCCTTTGCTGTTTGGCCACCCAGCCGTGTCCAACGCTGCGACCCCATGGACTGTAGCCCCCAGGCTCCTCGTCCAGGGGGTTCTCCAGGCAAGAAGGCTGGGCGGGTTGCCACTTCCTTCTCCAGGGGATCTTCCCGACCCAGGGATTGAACCCGCGTCTGTCTCTGACGGGCAGTTTCTTTCCACTGAGCTCCCGGGGAAGCCCCGGTTGCGAAGGTTTGTGACTACTCAGGCCGCCATCAGGTCCAGCTCGGACCCCAGGCTGCCAGCCTCCTCCCCAGCAGGGGTGTCCCCTCTGGCCCCCTCTCCCACCTTCCCAGGAAACCGCAGGGCAAGGACAGAGGAGCTGAGGACGGGCACCGCCTCCGGGTGAGATCGCATCTCCCCTCCTTGCTGTGCACGCATGCTGCTGCGAGTCTTACCTCAGCTGGGGCACATTTTAAAGAAACGACACAAGTGCAAACACCCTGCCGCTGCTCTGGGGTTCCTGCCGCTGGCCTGGGGTGTCCCCGACGGGAGCGGGCGCTTGAACCCCTGGGACAGGACTGGGCGTGCCGCTGGACAGGATGCGGACCATTCCGCGGGGTCATCGGCACCACGTCTGCTCAGGAAGTGGTCTTGCAGGGCCCTTTCGACCCCCCTCATCCTCCCTGCCCCGTGCCTTTCATCCACCTGCCCTTCCAGGAACTCAGACTCACAGACCTGGAATTTTACCCCTTTGCCTGGAAGTGAGTAAGGAAGGGCCATGGACCAGCTTTCCGGGAGGGCCAAAGCGGGATCAGCCACCCCCGGCTTGAGGGGAGGCCCACCTCCTCCCTTCTCTGCTGCGCCTGCAACAGGAAGCAACAAGCAGACTTAGGCGGAGAACGTGTTCCGGCGCCACTGAAAGCCATCGGTCCTCACCCAGGCATCAGCATCAGCCGCTTCACTGATGGCACGTCTGATCTGAGTTGAGAATCAGCCTGAATGGAGTTACTGAATGGAGACCTGGTGGAGTTACTCTGCCCGAAGCCTCAAAGCCGGCAAGCCACAGAGCCGGACCTCTGCCCCAGAGCTGCAGGACCCCTGGCCCACCCCTCACCCAGCACACGGCCCCACACGGCACCTAGATTGCTCTGTCCACTCCTCAGGGCCCCGGAAGTAAGGCCAGGGCTGAGCATGGGCCCAGGGAGGCTGCGGAGAGAGGCACCGTCCAGGGTAGACCCAGGGCCCCCAGAGTGGCTGGGATCCCCCGCCCTCTGCTTGGGGTTGGACCCATTCCTGGCTCAGTCAACAGAGTCAAAATGATCCTTTTCTTTCTCAAGGAAAGACGCACAGGGAAGGACGTGGTCACCTACCGATTCCTCTTGGTTTTCACGTCTGGGTCTTCCCTGCCGTCTTCGGAGCTCGATCCATCGCTGGGCTCAGCTGAAAGAAAGTCAGGTTCGTATGGTCAATACGGAGCTCGCGGCTTTGGCAAGCTACCGGGAGCCACCACTTCCAGCAGGCTCAGCTTGAAACTGGGAAAACAGATTCCCATTAAAGATGGACCTCAGTCCTATAGCTATGCTAGCGGGTTTCTCTTAAAGCTGGACCTCCGTCCTGTAACTTTAATAACTAACCTAGGGGGCTTCCCTTAAAGATGGGCCTCAGTCCTGTAACTTAAATAACTAACCTAGGGGGTTTCCCTCAAAGCTGGGCCTCCGTCCTATAACTGTACTAGCGGGCGCACTCCTTCCGCACTTCAGCAGGAGAGAAATCTGTGTCACCTCCAGCTGCGGGCCATCAGCAGAGGCTGTCAGACCCTCCAGAAGGGCAACAGACATCTGCCTGCCTTCACAATGCACTGTTCTGTGCATTTAGCGGGCAAGGAAGGACACATCCATTTTTGGAAAGGTGTGCGTGTACAGGAGGGTTGAAGCAGGTAGTCAGAGGTCTTCTCAGCCTGCGAGAAACACGTCTCCCATTCCTTTACAACGGCTGCCCTCGTCCAGGGCCAGGTGAGCAGGGAAGTGTGAAGCGCTAGTTTCTGAGGCAAACTGCTTTGAGCAGTGCTATTCCGACCTCTCCCCCGTCCTGGGCCTTGAAGGCAGAGACAGGACATAACCCCTTTATCGGCACTGATTCAGGGGCATCTAGAAACCTCAACAAGCCTTGGCCCTGCCCATCCAGCCACCTGAAGGCGATGGTTTACAAAGCATCATTACAGAGCGTTAGGGATCCCCGTGGGGCCTGCGCGCCGGGCTCTGGAACCTTCCTCCGCCTCACAGTTCAGTTCGGTTCAGTCACTTAGCGTGTCCGACTCTTTGCGACCCCATGGACTGCAGCACTCCAGGCCTCCCTGTCCATCACCAACTCCCAGAGTTTACTCAAACTCATGTCCATCGAGTCAGTGATGCCATCCAACCATCTCATCCTCTGTCACCCCCTTCTCCTCCTGCCCTTAATCTTTCCCAGCATCAGGGTCTTTTCAAATGAGTCAATTCTTCACATCAGGTAGCCAAAGTGTTCCAACTCCAGCTTCAGCATCAGTCCTTCCAATGAATATTGAGGGTTGATTTCCTTTAAGATTGACTGGTTGGATCTCTTTGCAGTCCAAGGAACTTTCAAGTCTTCTCCAACACCACAGTTCAAAAGCATCAGTTCTTCAGCGCTCAGCTTTCTTTATAGTCCACCTCTCACATCCATACATGACTACTGGAAAAGCCATAGCTTTGACTAGATGTACCTTTGTTGGCAAAGTAATGTCTCTGCTTTTTAATAAGTTGTCTAGGTTGGTCATAACTTTTCTTCCAAGGAGCAAGCATCTTTTAATTTCATGGCTGCAGTCACCATCTACTTTCTCGGAAGCTCGTCCCCGGCGGGCCCAGGGGCAGGGCTGGGCCACCGCCCCCACCGCGAGGCTTGAACCCACGTCCTTCCTGAGGAGGCCCTGTAACGAGCTCGTGATGAACGTGACGTTTACGGGGAAAATATGAACATCCTTGACGGAGAAGCCCTCCACTGCTTTTCTTTCATAAAACCCGACAGTTCTCCACGTGCACTGACTGCAATCGCAATAACGCCTCCAGCTCCGGCCCCACCTACCCTCCGGCTGGCTCTCAGTGCCCGGTGCAGGGCTGAAGTGAGACGAGAAGAGGTGTGGGTCACGCCCTAGAGGCGCCCAGAGAGCCAGTCCACCCAGGCTCTGGGTCCTGGTGGCCTCTTCCCGCCAACGGCCCGTCCACGCCAGACCCTGACCTACCCAGCATGGCACAGTCAGGGGACCCAGGAGCCTCCCCTGGCGGGAGCCTGAGCCCAAAGCAGAGCCCCCCAAGCCCTGGCACCAGGGACGCGCGGGCTGGATGACAGGGAGGGCTGTGCACCGCAGGGTGCTGAGTGGCACCCCTGGTCTCCGCCCCCGGATGCCTGGTGTCCCTGCCAGTACTGACAGCCACAGGTCTCCAGAAACCACCCAAACTCCCCCCAGGGGACAGAGCGCCCCAGCCCCCGGCCCTACTGAGAACCAGGGGTCTAGAGAAAGACCTTCGCGAGAGCAAAGCTAGCAGGGGGGGAGGGGCTCGCTCCTCACCCACGCTCTCTCCCCACACACCCACCTATGGCGCCCCAGTCACATAATTCAATGACAAAGACAACACACACTTCATACGAATGCACAACAAAACAAACGGTCAATCAACCAGTCGAGAGGTTGAATTTCTCTCATAATTACGGAGACGCCAGCGGACACGACAAATGGTTTTAAAGCTTAAGGCTGGATGCTCTGCAGTGCTCACAAGAGTAGTGGAATCTCTTCGCGGGCGCGTGAACTGGTCCGTCTTTTTGGAGGAAGGTTTAACAATACCCGTCACAATGTAAAATGCACGCGCCTTTAGCACTGGTAACTCCAGGAATATGCGTTTATGCAGTGGAAGTACTCACAAATGCTCCTAAGATCAAGACGTGTGCGAAGGTATTCTTACCAGTATTCTGTGGGTGCGTGGAAAACCAGTGCCCTGGAAGGCCGCCCGCTGGAAAGGCCTGGTGGGGATGCCCGAGTCCAGTCCAGGCGGGCACGGGCGTGAAGGGAAGGGCTCGGAACCCGTGCGTGCACACGCATCAGTTGCTCAGTCGTGTCTGACTCTGCGACCCCGTTGGCTGTAGCCCACCAGGCTCCTCTGCCCATGGGGTTCTCTGGGCAAGAGTACTGGAGTGGGTTGCCTTGCCCTCCTCCAGGCATCTTCTCAGCCCAGGGAGTGAACAGGGTCTCTTGCATTACAGGCAGATTTCCTTACCACTGCTGCAAACTGGGAAGCCCTCGGAATACCAGGGGCTGCCAAAAAGATGCCCACAGTGACGAGAAGCAGAGAGTGGAGTAGGCAGCTCCTCAGCCATTCTATTAAAAACACGCGTGCCCACAGACATCTGCCTGCCTTCACAATGCACTGTTCTGTGCATTTAGCGGGCAAGGAAGGACACATCCATTTTTGGAAAGGCGTGCGTGTACAGGAGGGTTGAAGCAGGTAGTCAGAGGTCTTCTCAGCCTGCGAGAAACATGTCTCCCATTCCTTTACAACGGCTGCCCTCGTCCAGGGCCAGGTGAGCAGGGAAGTGTGAAGCGCTAGTTTCTGAGGCAAACTGCTTTGAGCAGTGCTATTCCGACCTCTCCCCCGTCCTGGGCCTTGAAGGCAGAGACAGGACATAACCCCTTTATCGGCACTGATTCAGGGGCATCTAGAAACCTCAACAAGCCTTGGCCCTGCCCATCCAGCCACCTGAAGGCGATGGTTTACAAAGCATCATTACAGAGCGTTAGGGATCCCCGTGGGGCCTGCGCGCCGGGCTCTGGAACCTTCCTCCGCCTCACAGTTCAGTTCGGTTCAGTCACTTAGCGTGTCCGACTCTTTGCGACCCCATGGACTGCAGCACTCCAGGCCTCCCTGTCCATCACCAACTCCCAGAGTTTACTCAAACTCATGTCCATCGAGTCAGTGATGCCATCCAACCATCTCATCCTCTGTCACCCCCTTCTCCTCCTGCCCTTAATCTTTCCCAGCATCCGGGTCTTTTCAAATGAGTCAATTCTTCACATCAGGTAGCCAAAGTGTTCCAACTCCAGCTTCAGCATCAGTCCTTCCAATGAATATTGAGGGTTGATTTCCTTTAAGATTGACTGGTTGGATCTCTTTGCAGTCCAAGGAACTTTCAAGTCTTCTCCAACACCACAGTTCAAAAGCATCAGTTCTTCAGCGCTCAGCTTTCTTTATAGTCCACCTCTCACATCCATACATGACTACTGGAAAAGCCATAGCTTTGACTAGATGTACCTTTGTTGGCAAAGTAATGTCTCTGCTTTTTAATAAGTTGTCTAGGTTGGTCATAACTTTTCTTCCAAGGAGCAAGCATCTTTTAATTTCATGGCTGCAGTCACCATCTGCAGTGAATTTGGAGCCCCCCAAAATAAAGTCTGTCACTGTTTCCACTGTTTCTCTATTTTCCATGAAGTGATGGGACCATATGCCATGATTTTAGTTTTCTGAATGTTGAGCTTTAAGCCAACTTTTTCACTCTCCTCCTTCACTTTCATCAAGAGGCTCTTTGGTTCTTCACTTTCTGCCATGAGGATGGTGTCACCTGCATATCTGAGGTTATTGATGTTTCTCCTGGTAATCTTGATTCCAGCTTGTGCTTCTAGTCCAGCATTTCTCATGATGTACTCTGCATATAAGTTAAATAAGCAGGGTGACAATATATAGCCTTGATGTACTCCTTTCCCTGTTTGGAACCAGTCTGTTGTTCCACGTCCAGTTCTAACTGTTGCTTCCTGACCTGCAAACAGATTTCTCAGGAGGCATATCAGGTAGTCTGGTATTCCCATCTCTTGAAGAATTTTCCACAGTTTATTGTGATCCACACAGTCAAAGGCTTTGGCACAGTCAATAAAGCAGAAATAGATGTTTTTCTGGAACCCTCTTGCTTTTTCAATGATCCAACAGATGTTGGCAATTTGATCTCTGGTTCCTCTGCCTTTTCTAAATCCATCTTGAACATCTGGATGGTCACAGTTTACCAAATGTTGACGCCTGGCTTGGAGAATTTTGAGCATTACTTTGCTAGCGTGTGAGATGAGTGCAATTGTGCAGTAGTTTGAGCATTCTTTGGCACTGACTTTCTTTGGGATTGGAATGAAAATTGACCTTTTCCAGTCCTGTGGCCACTACTGAGTTTTCCAAATTTGTTGGCATATTGAGTACAGCACTTTCACAGCATCATCTTTCAGGATTTGAAATCGCTCAACTGGACTTCCATCACCTCCACTAGCTTTGTTCATAGTGATGTTTCCTAAGGCCCCCTTGACTTCACCTTCCAGGATGTCTGGCTCTAGGTGAGTGATCACACCGCCATGGTTGTCTGGGGCGTGAAGATTTTTGCACAGCTCTTCTGGGTGCTCTTGCCATCTCTTCTCAATCTCTTCTGCTCCCGTGGGGCCGTTTCTCTCCTTTATTGTGCCCATCTCTGCATCACAGGGTGCCTGGTAAATTCTGTCAGTGAGGGATTCTCTGCAGGGGTGGCCTGTCTGCACTCACCTGCTTTACGCTGGGTCCTGTTACAAGGACTGATCGGAGTGGGTGCCAATCTGATAATGGCGTTAACAAAACAAGAAGCCTGGTTCATTCTTTGTGCAGAGGAGGCGCGAGCGGGGCCGCCAGCTGGTGTCACGGTGTGGATGGAGCACAGGACAGGTGATGGCTGGGGTTCCTCCCAAAGAGGGGCCAGGTGACCTGCGTGGGGAGAGCCCCTCTCACCCGGCAGAGTCCCTGTGGACGAGCGGCGATGCTCGTCCTTGACTCTGGGGAGCGACCAGCATCTGCGCTGTCAGGGTCCCGGGCCTGGCCGAGCACCGGCCACCTGGCCCCCTGTGGCCTGGAGAGCGATGCGTTGTTCCTGGGCAAACAGTGCTAGGGAAGCGACCCCCTCACAGGTCACAGCTGTCTTTACTCACAGGCACGGTTTCACGCCCTTCTTGGTGATTTGAAAGTCATCGTCCGTGTACATCTGCCTTGAGCATAAACGGCTGAAATGTTTACAGGGCACCTGAAGCCAAGTGACATCCTGCCAAGTCTACCATGGGTTGGGGCAAAGCAGGGTGGAAGTGCCTGGCTCCCTGCACCCGGCTTCTCTGTGTCAAGCAGGAAGCAAGATGCTTTCCAGAGCCCCTTTTAATCTAACGCTCATAAGATGTCTGGCCAGGCTGGCCCTCCCTGGATCTGGAGTCAGAGCCTCCAAGGTGCAAATCCCTGGTCCCCCACTCGATAGAAGTGTGACCTTGAGCAGGCCAATTGATCTGCTTTCTTTAATTCCCTCTACTGTCAAAATAGGTATAAAGACAGAGGATTGCAGACCAGTGGCCTCCAAAGAGGTCCACACCCAAAGCCTGGGAAAGAAAGTGAGGGTGAGAGTCGCTCAGTCATGTCCGACTCTTTGTGACCCCGGGGACTGTACAGCCCATGGAATTCTCTGGGCCTGAATGCTGAAGTGGGGAGCCTTTCCCTCCTCCAGGGGATCTTCCCAACCCAGGGATCAAACCCAGGTCTCCCACGTAGCAGGTGGATTCTTTACCAGCTGAGCCACAAGGGAAGCTCAAGAATACTGGAGTGGGTGGCCTATCCCTTCTCCAGCGGATCTTCCCGACCCAGGAATCGAACCCAGGTCTCCCGCGTCGCAGGCGGCTTCTTTACCAGCTGAGCCACTGTGAATACCTTAGGTTGCATGGCAGTGAGGAAGGCTCCTAACCAGCCTCGGGGCCCCAGAAACCAGATGCCACTTGGACTGGAAGACACAGGAAGTGAGTTCTGCCCTAGAGCTCCCAGAAAGAAGCAGCCCAGACCCACCAGGGAGACTTCAGCTGGGCTTCTGACCTCGGGGCTGGAAAGCAGCAAGTTGGTGTTGGTTTAAGCTGCTAAACTTGGGATCATCTGTTACAGCTGCAACGGGGGCCGATACGGATGGGGCCGAGCTCCTGGGGCGGTGGCAGGCATGGAGGAACCAAGAGGTCCCTTTCCCCGCAGGGCGCCCTCCCCCTTCTGCCTATGCAAGCCCCCCGCCCCACCCCACAGCAGCACCCTGTCCCCCTTAGCCTCTGGGAGGTGCCCACGGGAGACAGAAGGCAGGGGAGAGAGGCTGGGAGATCGTCATCCGCCTTGTCTGCCTCCCCACCCTAGAGGACAGACTCACGGGCGTTTTATCTGATCATCCTCTGGTACATCCTACAGACTGCACCAAACTCCCAGCAGAAGGAACAGGATCCCCATCCTGAATGGGGCAGGTGATGAGGCAGCAGGGGCCAGAAGGCAGGAAAATTTCTACTGTGGACCAAAAGAGGTCACTTGCCATTTCAGTACACAAAGAACGCTGCCTGCTAGCAAGGCATCAGTCACAGCCCTGACGCTGAGCCTGGGGGGGACTTCAGGATGGAGAAAAGCCGGGCACTGCTCCTAGACAGCGAAGGCGCGCGCCTCAGGAGCGACGGCGCTGAGTCCAACTCTTGCACCTTCCCGCACACAGACAAGGGCTACAATCGTTTACTTGGGTTGTCTGGTTTTTGTGATTAGCTGTAGTCTTTTGGGTTCAATTAAATTTTTTTTTTTTTCTCAGCAAAAACCCCTGTATATCCTGGCTCCTCCCTTATCTCTGGAGAAGGAAATGGCAACCCACTCCAGTATTCTTGCCTGAAGAATCCCGTGGACAGAGGAGCCTGGCTGGCTACAGTCCATGGGGTCGCAAGAGTTGACACGACTTAGTGACTAAACCACCACCACCTCCTCCCTCACGTCAGTCACCCACAAACTGGCACCTGCCGTCCACCTCTACAAGGCTTACATCAGGCGCTGCTGCGGCTGCCGACCTTCAACGCCCCCTGGAAGGAGCTCAGGGTGGAGAGCAGGAGCAAGGCCCTCTGTGCTCTGGAGAAACTGGCTGGACAGGTGTTCAGGTAGCTAGATACTTTCAGGAGCTGATTTTGTGAGCCCAGTTCTTGTACCTGCTCATAGCTATATAAGCACTAAAATCCTCATGGTGAGGACTGCCGCTCGTGACTAGCAGTAACCCTCCTGAGACGAGTAGAAATCTTCTGCCAAAACATGTGCCTGATCGTATGGACTCCCCCTTCGCCACAATCACGTGTATACTGGCCCGCCCCCGACTCTTCGGAGCTGCCCATCAGAGCTGGCTATCCGAGACGCTGTCTCCCGGGCTGCCGTCCACTCCACCCAAATAACACTTGACTCGCGACTCTCACACTGCGCTTTTTTAAAAATCTTTTTTAAGTCAACACCTTTCAGAGCAGCTCCTCAGAGTGATCTGAGAGCCTCTCTCCCTGGCTACAGTCCTCAGGGAGGCCCCCGAATAAAACGTATCTCATGACTTTGCATTTCACTTCAGCCTCCACTACCCACTGCCCTGAACAGAGGTCTTGGGTGCCGCAGGTAAACGCAGGTGGCAGAACTGAGCCTCTAAGAGATTTGAGAAATGCTGAAGCTGGTGGGAAAACAAACGTGAGTGGGGCCTTCTCACCAAGGAAGAGCCGGGAGCAGCCCCGAACGTCAGGACACGGAGCGGACGTGGGGGAAGCCTGCTGCTCCTCACGCCACAGCTCAGCAGGCATTATTCCCAACTAGCAGCCTGTCTGCTAGAGCCGTGAAAGTCTGGATGCACTGTGGAATGACTGGGAAATAATTCAGGCCTTCAGCTAGACCTCTCAGCAAGGAAAACAGAATGGAGGAAAGGAGGCCTTTTCTTATCTGTTGAAGGGCTTAGCCCTTCCGGCAGTTCTGCACCCTTTTCCCATAGTTGCCTGACAATATGAACTCCTCCTTCCACGCTGATATTCCCAGTGTGCACACAAAACACACCCACACACACACACCCCTCCAGACCTACTGCAGTTAAATGTGGCGGAAAGTGAAAGTGTGAAAGTGGAAGTCGCTCAGCCATGTCTGACTCTTTGCGATCCTTTGGACTATACAGTCCATGGAGTTCTCCAGGCCAGAATGCTGGAGGAGGTGGCCGTTCCGTTCTCCAGGGGATCTCCCCAACCCAGGGATTGAACCCAGGTCTCCGACACTGCAGGTGGATTCTTTACCAGCTGAGCCACCAGGGAAGTATTTTGTCAAATTCTACTTGCCTCTTGAAAAATAATGAATATCAATTGGAATGCTTAATGGTTCTATTTCAGACAAGAAACAGATTTTAATATTTAAATCTATAATGACTCATAGTCCAACACAATGTGAAAAACAAAATTCTATACCAAGAACAATCTTCCCTAGAGGTGATTCTTACAATAATTAGGGTCAGAACGTTAGATGAGTCATGCCTGGTGATCAGCCAGGGAAAAATGCACCTTGCTCCTGGCCTGAGGTCAGTAACTCTGCCTGCTCATTACTAATTAGTCTTCCAGAAATACTCCCTGTCCTGTTTTGCTACAAACAGAATAATTTCAGTGAGTAGATCTTAGGAAATTAGAAGTTATCCATTTAAATGTCAATTCCTGCTGTGCAACCGGAAGTTGAGAATTGAGGTCATTTGCATGTCTTTTAAGATGCAGGTTAAAGACTTTAAGACTGCTTAAGCCAGCTCTTCCTCTTTTAATTAAGAGTAAGTAAGGTTAAAGGTCATTTTGTAGCTGCTTGTAAATTTATAATCACACATCTATCTGGATAGAGGGGTTCAGGACACAGTTGCTCACCTGTTTTTCTGCTCTGGACCAAATCGAGCCAGGGCTACGAGAGCAGAGAGGGGTGAGCAGGGTCCTCCCCCACCCCGAGTCCTCTGCCCTTTCCAGGCTTCTGAGGTGGAGGACAGTGTTGGAAGATTACAATGGTGGCAGAAAAATGCCTTGCTGTGTTACGCCTACAAGAATCGGGTATTTCCAGTTGTGTTTGTTAGACTTAAGGCTCCATTCTCCACCTTTTAAGTGCAAAATGAGATTCAGGCCAGCAGCGTGAAATGGAGCCCTGATCTATGACCCAGATAATTCAGGTCCTTGTTGTAATTAATTATACAAGGAGGCCATTGGACAAACATCCAAGCCAGTAAAAGCCTCAGGATTACCGGTCAGTGGGCACGCTGAGGAGGGCCAGCTGGGCAGGAGGTGGGCCTCCCTGGTGCCCGGCAGCTGATTCCCCCGCTCTGCCTCTGAGCCTGCACCAGGCCAGCCTTCCCAGGTTCCAACCACTTCCGGTTTGGAGCTTCCGGATCGAAATCGATTTTTGCTCAAATAAACTCTTCACTTTTCTAACATGCTTGTTAATCTTCTAACACTGTCCTCCACCTCAGAAGCCTGGAAAGGGCAGAGGACTCGGGGTGGGGGAGGACCCTGCTCACCCCTCCCTGCTCTCGTAGCCCTGGCTCAATTTGGTCCAGAGCAGAAAAGCAGGTGACCAGCTGTGTCCTGACTGTAACGAGTTCCATCCTTTCTCATCCCTGCCAGGCCTTGGGGAAAAAAAGAAACAGCACCCAATTATCTCTGAGAACGCAAGCTGCAGGAAGGAGCGAGGAGACTGCCGCTACTGTTTGCAAATAAGTATCCTCTGACAACCTGCACCTGAATGTCCTCCGGGGGTTGGCAGGTCTCAGGACACCAGCCCCACAGGTGGTGAGGTCTCTCCTGTCCTCAAGTGAGGACGTTGGAAGCCGGGTGTCTGTGTGTGAGGGGTTTTGGTTCAAGCCTTCATTCAGCGCTCAAAGCATCGTTTCAGATAACGGATGCCTCAGTCAAAGGAGGGAGCGACATCACAGCCCAGTTCTCGCTGTCCCTGAGAACAGCTTGTGTTGCAGACTGAGATCTCTACCTAGAACATTCCCTTCTCAGAATCAGCTGGTTCGAGCTGATGCTCTGGAGGGGTGCACTCATTATCTTCAGAGAGGGGAATGTACTGAGGACGGAGCACTCCCTGCCACGCCAGTAACCGAGGATGCCGCTGTCACGGGGACCGCAGCCCTCCAGCGTGAGCTGGTGAGCCCTGAGGGCACTCGGAGGGAGAACACCCAGGACCTAGCCGCCGCCGGCAGACTGCAGCCGCTGCCCACGGTGAGCCCCAGGGGAACTCAGGGTGTGCAGCCGCTGCCCGCGGTGAGCCCCGGGGAACTCAGGGTGTGGACACGCAGGGCTCTGGCCTCAGACAAGCTGAGATGCATGTGGAAGGAACGATGTCACCGCGCCCACATTCTTGCACTCTCCCATACATGGAAAGGCACTGAATTCCTTACTTTGGGATATCTGGTTTTCTTTAGCTAACAATAATCTTTGGGTGTTCAGACTACCTGACCTTTGCTGTAAAATGTCTGTGTAACCTGGCTCCTCTCCTGGCTTGCTCAGAACAGTTCTCTCAAGGTCACTTGAGATGCTGTCTCCTGGGCTTGAAGTTCTAAAAATTTCTGCCGAATAAGACTTAACTCTCAACTTGTAGGTGGGGTGTACTTTTTCAGTTGACAGTGTTATTGTTATCAATCACTCCATCTTAGCAGACTGCTGCCAGCTTTGCAAGGGCAATCTGTCCATGTCCCTTAGCACTGATCAAAATGTTGAGGAAGCTTTTAAGAACTTTCTCCTAAAGTTCCATTCAAATGCTTCTGGATCCAGCTGAAAGTGTAGGCTGATCTCTGTTATCTGTGTTAGCGTCACTTGAGATGGACTCAAAAATACTCAAAAACCACTCCGAAGCTAAAGCAAACACTCACTCCAGGGTCAAGATTCCATTTCCTGGCCTTTCAGCCAAGCTCTGCGGGTCAGTCAGGGAAAACCCCGATCTCTAGATCTTAGTGAAGCCAAGACTATTTCAACCCACGTGCTCAGGGAGTGCACCTTTCCCAACACAGCTGATAAAAAATGAATAAGACCTAATCGGCGGATCCTTTCTGAACACATGAAAGTGTTCTGCTCTGGCTCTCGGGAAAACGAGATTTGCTGGGGCAGCTTCCGAACAGCAATCTCTCTGCCACGCATTGGATTCCTCTGCAGCTGGGAAGGATCTTTCCCCTTCTCCACATGCACTTTAGGTGAATTCAAGCATCCTTCAAACAAAGAGTGGATGGACTTCCTACAAAGCTCTGGAATGGGTGCATGATGGAGAAGGTTCAGCTCAGTCCAGGTCAGTTCAGTCGCTCAGTCATGTCCGACTCTTTGCGACCCCATGAATCGCAGCACGCCAGGCCTCCCTGTCTATCACCAACTCCCGGAGTTCACTCAGACTCGCGTCCATCGAGTCAGTGATGCCATCCAGCCATCTCATCCTCTGTCGTCCCCTTCTCCTCCTGCCCCCAATCCCTCCCAGCATCAGAGTCTTTTCCAATGAGTCAACTCTTTGCATGAGGTGGCCAAAGTACTGGCGTTTCAGCCTCAGCATCATTCCCTCCAAAGAAATTCCAGGGCTGATATGGCATGTAGTCTCAAGGGGCAGTCATACAACATCTGGATCAAAAACCAAATGACGGGGAAAAAAGAGCAAACTGTTGCAGTAAAAAGAAAAAAAAGGCATGAGTTTTTTTTTTCTTTAACTTCCCTTGTGACTCAGACTAAAGAATCGGCTGCAATGTGGGAGACCTGGGCTCGATCCTGGGTTGGGAAGGTCCCCTGGAGAAGAGAATGGGTACCTAACTCCAGTATTCTGGCCTGGAGAATTTCACGGACAGAGGAGCCTGACAGGCTACAGTCCGTGGAGTTGCAAAGAGTCGGACAGGACTTAAAGACTTTCCCTTTTCCTGAGGATAAAGAAGATAAAGAGAACAGTGAGTAGGCCTGAACATTACTAGTTATTATTATTTTTTTTACTTTAACTGCTTCTAACTCTACACGTCTATAACCGAGTTTGCTTTTCTGCCCTTCACTCTGCAGAGGCTACACTTCACACCTGTTTCCTTTGACTCCACGCTAAACGCATCCTGTATCTGGTGTTTACCCTCACGACACCCTTCCCCGTGCAGTTACTCATCAGAAAGAAGGCTGCGGCGCCCCGGAACTGACCGACGCGGTTGCTGGGTTGCTGGCACCAGCCTGTGACTGTCTTTGAGACAATACAGGAGGAGGAAATCAAGATCCTCTCAGCTTTGTTCGTCATCACTGACTCCTGACTGTGAGCCCTCCTCTTAGATAAGCCCCTGGACTCCTCGTGATGCAAAGGGCTGACTCACTGGAAAAGACTGACCCTGCGAAAGATTGAGGGCAGGAGGAGAAGGGGCGACAGAGGATGAGATGGGTGGGTGGCAGCACCGACTCAATGGACATGAGTTTGAGCGAGCTCCGGGAGACAGTGAAAGATAGGGAAGCCTGGCGCGCTGCAGTCCGTGGGCTCACAAAGAGCTGGACACGGCTGAGAGACTGAACAGGATTCCCCGTGGAGGGGGGACGCAGTTCTGGAGGCATGAGCCTGCTGTCTTCCCCTCTCAGCCAGGTGAGAATTAAAGCCACCTTTGTATTTCCTCCAAACTCTCCGTATTTTTCATTTGCCTCCGGTGGGAAGAGAAGGCCAAGATTTTGGCCAGCACAAACCTAGCACATCAAAGGGATCACCGTGGATGAGTTTACAAGAAGAGACTGCTTTGCATTTTCTAGAAAGCTTAACCCAAACCCGTTAATTTGATAGTAGAAAACAGCTTTTTAAAAGTAAGAGAGATGGTTAAATGCAGGCTAATACCTGAACTGGAAAGGAAGCTCCCAGTGGCTGAAGGATAACCTTCTCTGGGTTTGTAACTTTACGTGACTCAAAGAGAAAGCCAGAACCGATCCTGTGGAAGGATCCAAGATTCTGCAGAAAGTGCCATAAAACCTTAATGACTAAATTCTGAAACAGGGACCACGAGACCTTCAGAATCAACTGCCAGCATAACCGGGAGAACTGTATGCTCAGGGATGTATAGGCTAGACTCTCCTATAGGTGGGTGCCCAGGGCCCGCCCGTCTTAGTTACTTGCTGCCGCCTCCAGTTTGCGCTTGTGAGGAGGGTCTTCAATGATCCTGTTGAGGTCCCCGCGGTTCCTCAAGTCCATCGGCTTCTCCCAGACGGACAACTGCATCGTCGGGTTGAAGAAGAAAACTCGGTCATCGCCCGTCCAGACCACACACCTGTGCAAATCAAGAAACCGCTCTTAGTCTCCCTCAAAGGCATGCACCAGAAGACCATAGCGTGTGTTCCAGGTCATCAGTCGCGTCGGATTCTCTGCAATCCTACGGCCTGTAGCCCGCCAGGCTCCTCTGTCCATGGGATTCTCCAGGCAAGAAAACTGGGGTGGATTGCCATGCCCTCCTCCGGGGGAACTTCCTGACCCAGGGGTCAAACCCGAGTCTGTTTCCCGCATTCACAGACAGGTTAGTGCAGGCCTGCGTCCAAACCCAAAACGCCCTTTGGGGCTGAAATCCACACATTCACAAAAGTAATATTTTAGAAAGTATGAATAATAATAGCGATATCTGGCTTTTCAGGGTGATTCTCAGATGTTTCTCATACGTTCTCTCACTTGATTCACAGGCAGACAGCGACCTGACCTTCCTTTTACTGGTAAGGACAGAAAAGTTCAGAGAAGTGAGAGGCTTAACTGGGTCCCAGGAGGTGGAGGTCTGAGCTCTTCCCGAAGGCCAGCTCTCCTTTCAGTTGGATTCCCACTCTGGCCCCGGGTCCAAGGACCAGGTAACACAGACCTTGGTTCCCGGTAAACTTCCTCAATTGGACGTTGACTGAGCGGCAGGGTTCATGGAGCCACACGGAGGCCACAGCCCATCCCTCTCCAGCTGAGAACCAGCAACCTGGCTGCTGGAATCAGCAACCTCAGCCCCACTGAGGTGTCCCGCTTTGTTTTCAGAAGAGCAAAGAATTAGCTTTGCATTTTCACATGGAGGAAACGAAAATCTCCAAAAGGAATAATACGCAATTTTAAGACTTCATCTCTGTGAAAGGTTATCAGAGAGAAGGAAAGGTTGCAAAGGAGAAATAGTGAGGAGAAGAAAACAAAGGAAAGGAAGAGGTCCCTTCCTGCGGAGTGAGCCTGCAATGTGGGAACGCACTCAGGAATCCAAACCTGGCCTCAGCGCGTCCCAGCAACACAGCCGGTCCTGAGGCTGTCCTGTGCCAGTCTCGTGATGGTGCAGAGAAATGAGATCTGTCCTGCCTCTGGTCTGGCCCTTCCAGAAGATTCTTCTTGGGTTAGGCCTCTCCCCTCCAGGGACCTCGGCGTCCTACAGTGACCTCTGAGGGCCCGGGAAGCTCCAGGGCTCTCCCCAGGCTCCTCAGAAGCTGCAGGAATGGGCAGGACTAGACCTCGTGGACTGAAACCCTCTGGTCACGGATTTCTTGAGGGATTGGGGAACTTCTGGGCCCTGCCTGGCCTCCCAGCCACCAGCTCCTGCCTTACCATCAGACACAGCTGGCTGCCTGCCCCCTCCCTGGATCCAGGCGGCACACACCAGTCTGCTTCCCACAGAGAAAATCACTCCCACCCTCGAGCCTCTGTGCTCAGACCAGCTGGCCACTTCCCGTGGGCCAGACAGAAGGCTCAGTGCAGGGGCTGAGCCTCACGTTCTGAAACTCTGTGCAGACCAGATCCCTACGTGGAAATGACCTTTAGATGGTCTGTCTGATTTACTCCACAGCCAGGCCAGGTTCATGGGAGTGTGAGCCAAATAACGACCCCAAAGAGGCCTATATCCTGCTCTCAAGACCCTATGAAGGCTACCCTACAGGGCGAAAGGCCCTTCAGGAGTGATTAAGCTCCTGTCTTGAGATGGAGGGAGCAGGCCGGGCTGTCCAGGCAGGCTCTGTGTCATCAGAAGGGCCCTCATAAGGGAAGAGGGAGGCTGGGGAGTCAGGGTCAGAGAAGGGGGGAGGATGGAAGCAGAAGACAGACAGACACACACACACACGGGGTGGGCGGGTGGAGACAGAGATCAGAGGAGGCGCCACTCTGGCCTTGATGTGGGAGGAAGGGGCTGCGGATGCCGATGTCTCCAGGAGCTGGAAAGTCTAGAGCAGTCTCCCCTGAACCTTGGGAGGGAATCAGCCCCCTCCTCCCCACCTGGATTCAGCCCCATGGGGTTGGATTCTGACCTCCAGAGCTGTGAGATGGGAGTTTCCACAGGTTGACGACCGGCAGACCTCACCCTTGACCCCTCCCCACCCGGGTGCCAGCCCCAGGGTCTGCGTCCGGCCAGCGGTAACCTAGACCCCCAGCCTGCACAGGCCCCTGCTGGCCTGGTCGTCCAGGTAGACGGCCATGACCTGCCTTCTCGGTGGATGCACCCTCCAGCTCTAGGCATGCCCTTGACCTTCAGGTGACCTTGAGAGCTGCCCTCACCCTCAGCGATCTCCATTCCATTATCTGTAGGTGGGCCCACGATGGACATTTGTGTTATTCTAACATGCCCATCAATGTGGGAGAATTGAGGCAAACATGAGGGTCAGCCTTTATAGAGACTGGATGCCAGGCCAACAAGGGCTGGACCTGAGGGGCGGGACTGGCAAGCTGGACAAGGACCTGCCCAATGGATGGGTCTTCCTGCTGCCCCCAGCAGGCCCGGACAGGGCACAGGTGACCTCTCGCCTGGAAGCTGCCTGCCTGCTGGTGCGTCTGGCTCAAGAAGCTTTCACTGTGTATAAAGCTGCAGGTGATGATGCTGTTCGGTACATTATGTACAATTCTGCCACTGCGTGAGTTCTCACACAGACTTCTGGGCCGGCAGGGACCGTAAACCCTGCCGGGAGCACAGCCCCTTCCCTCTCAGGTGCTCTGGAGGGTGACAGGGTGCCTCCTGCTGGGTCTGGGGGCTGCGCTCCTGGCAACACTCAGCACGTGCTCTTAGCACCACGAGTAGCCCACCTGGGTTATCTGAGCACCATGGGGTGGGGGTGGGGAGGTCTGCCTGGTGTGATGCAGGCTGCTTGCAGCTTCAGCTAGATCAGAACGCAGGCGATGTCAAGTAAGAAGCCAGCAGACCCTCCTATGGGAGAGGCCCAGTGCCTGGACCGCCGTGTGCGGAGCAACCCCAACCCCCATTGCCACCACCACCCAGCCTCTCCAGTGACGGGAGAGCGGAGCCAATTAGAGCCTTAATGGAGGATTATTACCCCGGAGACAGAGGCGTGACAACAATTAACACGCACACGCTCATGTCCAGAATGCAAAGAGCCCACTTCCTGTGCCACAGGGACGCCCGTGGAACTGAAGCAAAGAGCTGGCAGCAGGTAAACAAACGTGATCCCCTGGGAGAAAGCTGCCCACTGGTCACGCCTGGTACGATGCAGAATTAATTTCATGTATCATTTATGCACATTTTAAGCAATACATATACATTCCTCTGGCTTAATCACAATGTATAATTTCTGGATGGCTGCCATGTTCCCTCTCCTCTTTAACTGTCCCCAAATCCCAGAGGGTACAATTAGCGTGCCAGAGTTAGTTAAGTCTGATGCAAAACATCTAGACTTAGCCGCCCTAGAGCACAAAGGCCCGTTTTAGCAAATGGACATGGGGACTGCCGGCTTGCCACACAAAACGATCCCCCCATGGCCTTCACACAGCACAGCCCAGCGTCCACGGCTCTGCAAGGGGGAAGATGTTTCCGCTTCTCCCTCCAAGCGTCCAGCTCAGCTCAGCGGGGGAGAGCTCCGAGCCTCACCCCCTCTCCCGCACACAGGAAGACACACCTGGGTCCCTCTCTCCTCCGGGCACTTGTCCCCGAGTGCGCTGTCCCAGGAGCTGAGTCCCGTCTGCAGGGTGGACCCGTGTGCCCTGGGCCACAGCCACAGGGCTGAAGTCTCTGACCCCGGAAGGCAGCACCTCTGTGTGCTTTGTGCTCTGCCCCCTTCCCCGTTCCGCCCACCTTTGTCCCCGGGAAGGGGCTGACCTGGGAGGACAGAGCAGCTCCGGCCCCACGGGGCAGGTCGGGTGAGGCACTGTGGGGCCTGCAGACGCGAAGATTCAGGGAAAAGAGGGTGGAAATGGCTCTTCCCTCTTCCTCCCGGGCTATGGTGGTTTATGCTCAGAAATGCGTATCTGCCTGTGGCCTCACTCTGCACGGAGCTCCTGGGCTTCCGAGCGACCTCTGATGTGAGAGCAAGCCTCCCTTGCTCTCTCTCTCCCTTGTGGGCAGGAAGCGAAGCAAACACCTTCTGGGTAACTCCATCTGGACCACGGGCTGGGGCGTCCAGGGGCACTTGCCTTCTCGGACAGTCACGATGCCACTTACTCTGCTGTTGCCTCCATCAGAGTCCAGCTCCATCACGGCAAGGGCTTCTGACCGCAGGGACCCCCGAGCACCGGTGCCCTGCCCGGCCTTATGAGGGCCAGAGCGGGGGGCCCTGCAGGGGCAGGCCTGGAGCTGGGCCAGCGGGGGCCTCTGCGGAGAGGCCGCCCGTCCGGGGGCGAACAGGCAGATCTGGGACGTGAGAGGGGCTCAGCACGCGGCCGTAACATGTGGACGCTTGTGCCGGGCATGCCTCCCAGCTCCTTGGCAGCCTTGACCACACCTCGGGTCACCCCAGCTTCCGACAGCACCCAGGGGCCTGCGGGGGCCTGGGGCTCGCGTCTCGCACCCGGTCCCCTGCCCCACCCTCCGCGGGTTCCTCCTTCGAGAGCTAACAGCAGCAGGCGCCCGCACAAGCCAAGGCTGGCGCTGCCCCCGCGCCCCGGCTCCCCACCCCCTGCAAGATCCTGGTTCCTCTGGCACTTTTCAGGGCGCACACAGACCCAGCCTCCAGGCGTGGGGGTATTTGAACGCCAGTACCCTTTACCCCGGAATGCTCGGGGAGGCCAGGCAGCCTCCCTCAGGTGGCACTGAGTCAGGGAGGCTCGGAGACAGGCGAGCAGAGGCGAGAAAAACGCCCGGGCTCGGCCAGCGGGCCCCACGCCGCCCAGAAGGCGGCAGGCGCGGTGCCTCTGGCAGCCCCGCTGCCCCTTCCCCGAGAGGGGCAGCTCCCCGCCCGGCCGACGCTCGGGCCGGAAGGCTCATCAGTGACTCATCCAGACCGAGGACCTGCGGCCTGGGGGAGGGGCCCCCGAGGATGCCGCGACCCCAGGATCCCACGGAGAATTCTGCCCTCGAGCACAGCGTCACCGAGAAGTTGAAACTGCAGCCCTAGAAGGCTCTAGAGCTCAAGGTCAGGTCTCCTGCCCATTATAACCCCGGGGCAGCACCGAGTACACAGCGTGAGAGTCACACACCTCGCTGAGTTCACGGCAGCCCCTCGTACGATTTGCAGTCAAAAGTGCTCGCCTTAGAAACACATGCAAGAGAGTTTGGTTCCAGAAGACCCCAGACAGCATCTCTGGCATCATAAAAAAAATAATAGTTTAAATCTATTTTGTCCCCCATTCAGTTCCTGGCACCAAGCTCCTAAAGCCCTTTTAATTAGTTGAGCCACTGGGGCATTGCTTTCACTCCTAAGGAGCGCCCCTGACCTCACGTGAGGTCAGGCTGACGACGTGGTGACTGAGGTGCCTCCGTGTGTGACCATGGAGGGGGCGGGCTGGTCCCAGAAAGACTGACCGCGTGATCAGAGGGTTGGTTTTCTGGCCCCACCCCCAGCCTCCAGGAGCCGGTGGAGGGGGGTGGTGCGGACAGGCCTAGTACTGAAGCATTCAGAAAGCTTCCTTTGGGTTCAGAGGGCTGCAGCGTGCTGACCTCGCTGACGTCCTGGGGGGTGGCAGCCCCAGGAGGGCGTGAGGCCCGGAGACCCCCGCCCTGCAGCCTGCCCCTGCCTCTCTGCCATCCAGCTGTCCCTGGGCTGCGCCCTGTATAATACAGATGTCATCACAAGTGAATCACTCTCCTAAGTCCTGTGAGTTGTTTTAGCAAATTTTCAAACCTGATAGGCTGTGGGAGCCCGGGACTCGCGATCAGCTGGGGAGACGTGCAGGGGCAGGGGGCTGGGACTCAGCCTTCGGCCCGTGGGGTCTGCGCTAACCCAGGAGCTGGCATCAGACCCGACTTGAAGGGCAGGACACTCTCAGCCCTGGAAACACTGAATCGTTAGGTGTCACCATGGGGGCCCCAGACCTGTGAGGCGCCCCCCGCTCACCGAGCACCAGAGCTGAAGGGTGGGAGGCCCTCGGGTGCCCGTGACACCGACCACTGAGCAGAGAAGGAGGGGGGGCCCCGTCTGTCCAGTTAAGAGCAGGGCTTCCCGCGGTAAGCAGGTGGCCGGAGCCAGACAGATGCAGGGATCCACTCAGGACATCACCCAGGGCAGACGCACACCCGGGGCCGCGGCCGGCTGCCTCGACGGCACCTTAAGTAAGTGGCTCTGTTCCAGTTCTCTGAATTAGCTGTTCCTCCCAGCCGTATCCTGCAGTCTAATCTGCAGGCTTTAAAACTAATTTTACTATAATAACCTTTTTTTTCTGATTCTAAATTACTCCATTATAAAAGGACATTTTTGAAAACCAGAGTCGGCGACTCCCTTGCGGAGGGCGCTTTGAGTGTGGAGGCGCAGAGAACGGGAATCCTCACAGGGCAGCCACAAAGAGCAGGCATGTCTTTAATTAAGAGCTCCTCGGTTATGCTTTTCCTGGAGTCCACAGAAAGGCCTTTGAAGTGCAAGGCGTGTCGCCGTCTCTCCAGACACGGCCTTGCTCAGATCAATACACAACGGCCTTCCTACTTTAATGCATATTTGCAAATATATTGGAGCAGGATAACTTATCACTTAAATGCTATTTTTCTTTTGGCAGATAGTGACAACGGCGTGGAGCTCTACCCGCCAGGAGCTGCAAATTGCTTTGTGTAAAACAGCATTACCCACAGGGCGTGCATTTCTCTTTGGTGGAGGCAACAAGCACTGGGTCAGCGGGGCTGTCTTACCAGGGGGATCCCGGCACCGGGGCGGAGGCCACGGGCCTCGTGCCTTTGGGCGTGCTGTCCTCGCGGGTCACCAGGATCGACGGCGGCTCCTGTGAATAGAGAGCAGGAAAGCACTTTAAAACAAATTGAAACACTCCTCTTCAATTAGAGGCAACCGAGTAAAGACTAACTGGTCTCCTGCAGACAGACCTGCCCACAGCGGCTATGAGGCAATGACCGGCTCAGCAGAGCCAGCGCGGGCCTGGGGGCCACGTGAGCCTTTAGAATTCACGGCACAACTGACGCTGTTGAGCGGCCCAGCCTAGGGCCTCCCTGTAATTATCCCGAATTGGCTTGGCTGCCTGCTCCTGCAGAGACAGACACGGGCAGAGCAGCTGAGAGATCGCTTCTGAAAGCCCCAGCGTCCGCGGGCAGAAAGCCCCCTGGACTCGCCTCTGGAAACAGGCTCACAGGGCCACCGAGCCCAGCCTCCAGTGGCGGAAACCCTCCGAGCAGCGAGGGCCCCGGGAGGCTGGGCTGGCCCAGCCCGTCCCTGGCAGGCAGGGGAAGTGACAAGCCCGTGTCCCTGCAGGGCCCTGTCACTCCAAGGACGCCCCCCCATTTCTGCAGTGTCCACCGGGGGGCAGAATTCATGGCCCGTTCCACAGGGTGCCGCTGACTGTGATGCACAGTGGGGCCTTTGTCTTCATGTAGAAAAGAATGTCTGAACATGATACCCCCTAGAAGAAAATGAAGATTTATTTCCTAAAGTTAAAAAAAAAAACAACCTACAGCTAGGACACCTGACCCATTGTTTATTATCGGTAGAAGTTGGACAGAATTAAAAGTTTTTCTGAGATCAGAAAACATAGGCAATTATAACACCAACATAAACATAGGCAATCATAACACCAACATAAACGTGAATCCAAGATTCAGATTGACTTCTTTAGCTGGGCGGACATTGGATTTTGTTAAACAAAGGGGACATGAAAAGGAAAAGAGTCAGCCTCTCAGTTGTGTCCAGTTCTTTGTGACCCCATGGATGGTAGCCCGCCAGGCTCACCTGTCCACGGGATTCTCCAGGCAAGAGTACTGGAGTGGGTAGTCATCCCCTTCTTCAGAGGATCTACCCCACCCACAGACTGAACCCCGGTCTTCCGCGTTGCAGGCAGACGCTTTACCGTCTGAGCCACAGGGAGGCCCTTAAACAAAAGGAAACAGAACCAAACTCCTAAAGGCAGACCTGAACGATTGCCACAAGAAGATTGTTTTAAGAAGTCAGTGCCATCTCCAAGTTTCAGTGGCTCTAAGAGGAAAAATGGGAGAAGGCAATGGCAGCCCACTCCAGTTCTCTTGCCTGGAAAACCCCATGGGCGGAGGAGCCTGGTGGGCTGCAGTCCATGGGGTCGTGAACAGTCGGACTCGACTGAAGCGACTTAGCAGCGGCAGCAGCAAGAGAAAAATGAAACCACAGTGAGCACAATAAATTCTAGTGGCGAGGAAACGTTCCTTTCCTTCTACCACCTGCTTTCATTATTTTAATCTCAAATTTAGAATAATATAATAAGGACCGCATTTTCTTTCTCTTGAAAAATCGCTAAGATTACAAGGTCCTAGTGCATTATTCCAAACAGCAACCAGGTTCCGAGCTGATAATGTTCAGTTCAGTTCAGTCACTCAGTCGTGTCCGACTCTTTGCGGCCCCATGAACCGCAGCACGCCAGGCCTCCCTGTCCATCACCATCTCCCCGAGTGCACCCAAACCCATGTCCGTTGGGCAACTAAAGCTCTAGATCCATTTAGAAAAAATTAAATGTCATTCCGAAAGCTGAGAAACTTTTTCTCCACCATCTGTGTCAGCGCTTTATGAGGTAGTCTAGGTAAGAACATGGTTAGCCGGTTGTCGGAATGATCAAACACCCAGGGCGCCGAGGCCCCCCGCCCTGTGGGGCACCGCTGGTGGGTGGCCGCGCAGGGACAGGGCTGTTGCACCAAAAGCCCAGATGCTTGTCCGGGGCCCCCAAGGGCCACCCTGGGACCACAGCTCATTCCCACCTCCCAGCTTCCTTTCGAAAGGTTGTTAGCGAGGAAAGTGCTGGGCCATGACAGCAGGGAAACGTAAGATCCAAACACACAGTTAAGAGACCACCAGGGGCTGCAAACCGCAAAGGAGCCACTTAAGGCTCCAGTGAAATCACAGGCAGTGACGTGAGACCTCCTCCCAGCAGGGCCCACGTCACCAGGAGTGAACGGCCACTGTCAGCCGAGCGGGCCAGAGCACGGGCAGCGAGGCCTGGGATGCAAAGGTCCGCGGGCCAGGTCCCGGGCGGCCCCTGGGAATCGCACTCAGTAAACGTTAGGCAAGCAAGGTCCAGGACTCGAGGGGTGGTCTCTTTCACACTCGACCATCCTGGTGTCTTACTGGGGTCTGCCCGGTGCCCTTCATTCATTGTGACAGGTAATTACATGGAATAAATGGTCTGTAATTTATATGATTATTCCTAAATTCACGAACAACTTTTTTTTTTAGAATTTTTGGGTAGTAGAAAATTTCTTAGTCTATGAGAAAATAAGTTCAGGATAAATAATGAACATAACAGGGTGTATTCAGAAACAATTGTGTTAAAAATATAAGGGCAGGTTGAGACCAGAGTTTACATTACTAAACCAATTAGGAAAACGAGGGGAGATTTTCATTACGAAGCTAATTGAACAATGGAACCCAATGAGGGGCCTCTGAGTAGAAGATTCTCCTTGATAATTTTTTCAGGGAAATACGGTGGGACATGATTTGAGATAGAGACTAACACTTAAATTCGGCGAAGCTGGGATTCTCCAGCTAATTACCAAGGTCGTCTTCTGGTGCAGCACACCGGCTATGATTTCTTGTTGGTGATAAAGATGGCTAATCATGGCATAAAATTCCCCTCCGCTCCGAAGTAATAAAAGTGAATTAGACGCACAGAGTGCAGAGATAAAGAAAGCAGTTAAAGCAGAAGAAAGACGATCTGTTTAATAAATATGTAATTCTGGCATGGATGTTCACCTCATAGAGAGAAATCCTTCATCGGGAAGCAAGAGATTAATTTGCTCTATTGTTCACGATTCACTTACACCATCTATCTAGCCCCAGCACTAATGATGGAGAGGGTGGTGGGGACCACAGGTGAGGGTGCCCGGGGATGTCGCTAATGGGGAACGGGCAGGACAACCACAGGAACGGGGGCACCTAACAGGCCGAGGTAGAGACAAGGCTGATAACAGCATAGGAAGAGAGAATGCTCACACAATCCTGGGGCAGACCAGAGGCCGCCCGGGTGTCCAACGGATCAGACCAGAGGCCGCCCGGGTATCCGGATCAGACCAGAGGCCGCCCGGGTATCCGGATCAGACCAGAGGCCGAACGGGTGTCCGACGGATCAGAACAGAGGCCGCCCGGGTGTCCGATGGATCAGACCAGAGGCCGCCCGGGTGTTCAACGGATCAGACCAGAGGCCGCCAGGGTATCCGGATCAGACCAGAGGCTGCCCAGGTGTCCGACGGATCAGACCAGAGGCCGCCAGGGTGTCCGACGGATCAGACCAGAGGCCGCCCGGGTATCCGGATCAGACCAGAGGCCGCCCGGGTGTCTGACGGTCAGAGCATGTTATGTGCCATTTGAGACTTTCAAAGGCAGCAGTAAAAGTTATTTCTTGGTTATTCCTGGGAAAGGAAATGCACTCAACACGTTCTCGGTCAATCTATAAAATGCTTCTTTATCGGGAAGGACCTGAGGTTCTGTGTTCAGAAAACACAGGCGTGCGTTGGTTTTCCTGTACCAGTGAAACCAAGTGCAGATTGCAGCTTCACCCAAGGGGTGTCACCTGTGTGCCCTCGCCTTCTGAGACGGGGGCCAGCATGCGTGAGAATCCAGGGTCACCACCCGGGCCCTCCGAGCAGAGCCCGTCAGTGAGCCTGGACTGGACGCAGACGGGAGGGCCAGGCCACTCCTGCTTGCCTCCCAGAAGCCCCTTCCTTCCGCTGGTTTCTGCAGCGGTCCGGCTGGCAGGGGCCTGGTACCACAGAGGGGACTGCAAAGTGCCAGTGCTGAGAGTCAGGTGGGAAATGGGGAGAAGGGTGTGCTGGCCCCCAGGGCCCCAGCCGGGGTTTTGCGTCTTGCAGTCACCAACCTTGTCCTCTCCATCCCCCGCCGGGCTCTTCCTCTCTGCGTGCAGCACCAGGGCTGGTGGGCAGGGCGCCCGGCTGCGCTCTCTGCTTTTATCTGTGGGACCAAAACAACCTTCGTTAGCATCCATTTGTCACGTCACTTTGTAAAACCGGCAAGGGACAAAGAGCAGCCTCGGGAATTCCAAGCGGTGGCGCACACAACGCGTCTCCAGGAGGCTGTGCCATCTGCGCTGCTGACCACACTGCTAACAGAGCCTCCCCCAGGGCTTTGTGTCCACTGGCCATGGAGCGGTTGGCCACGCACGCTGGACCAGGCCATGTGGGCCACGATGGACAGGACCCAGGCCTCTTCCACAAGGGCCAGGGGCCAGCGCGGCGGCTGAGCCAGCAGGCTCTGTCATTGGCTGTGACGGGCCACAGAGGGGCTTCGTCCGGACAAGGCAAAAGCAGGCGGGAGCCAGCCACGGGGCCTGGCCTCCATCTGTCACAGGCAGGGCCGGGTAGACAGAGGTGCCGCTGAGCACAGCCAGGCCCCTTGTCCGTGAGGTCACTCTGAAGGGCAGCCAGGCCTGCGGGCTCTGCCCCTGGGCCAGCTGGCTGGTCCTGGCTGCTCGGGAGCCCTGAGCTCAGGCTGGAGGCAAACAGGCCAAGTGTGGACCCCGGACCCCGTGGGCCTCCTGCTGCCCTCGCGTCTCCACACCGAGAGTGTCTGGAGCCTAGACCGCACTCTCCATTCGCACACGGGCGGCCAGTGCCGACCGCTCACCTCCCAGGCCACTGGGACCACCACCCAGAGGCCTGCCTCGGGCCTGGAGACACCACCTACGGGGCCGTTTCACCCCCAGACTGGGGGAATGAGCTCCCAGCCCTTCACTGAACGGTAAACCCATCTGAGTCAATAGACCACATTCCGCACCGTGCTCCGCCCTGGAGGGCAGTGGGGCTTTACTTCAGCGTCCCTCATGGTGATGAGCAGAGCCTGCCAGGCAGCTTCCAGACCCTGTGAGAATGAGCCCCTCCACCGTAGCCTGCTTCTCGTCCAGACGCGAAGGGCTGTGCGGGGCCAGGAGGCTGGCTCCAGATGGCACAGTCCTGACCACCCACTTCCTGTGTCTGCGACACAGATCACGCCACCCACAAAAGACAGAGGAGCTGATAGAGGGGGGTGATGCAGGAAGATGGTCCCCAGCTGGGTGACACTGAAGTTCTCCTTGAAACATCAGAGAAGAGACGAGAGCGGCCCAGAGCACAGAGTCGCTCGGGGAGGGTTTCATCGTGACGCCCCACGGCTGTGTCCCCCACGTGTCACGCTGTGGTGGGACCGCGTGCCTGGGTTAACGCCGGCCTCATCAGTGCCCACGGCAGGGCCACCGGCGCATCTGCCCCCCGTGGCTGCTTACTCCTCTCCTCCACGTGGGGACCCTTCAGGGCCGCAGACCTCAGAGCTCTACCCTCTGGCAGCTCCCAGCAACGAGATGCTCCTCTGCGGGTGGAAGGAGCCATAACGTCCCACGGGGTCAGCAGTAGATTCTCAATGCCCTGGCCCCAGGCCTCCCACAGGCGCTGACGGATAACGCAGTCAAGAGTTAGGGAGCCTCAGCTTCAGCTCAGGCCCGATCCCGCCGGCCACAGGCTCTGTGCAAGGCGGGGCTGGTTTGCAGGAGGCACCCAGGGAGCAGCCCTGGAACCCAGCGGTTCTCGCTGCTGCGGCTGAGGAACAGAGTGGGGAGCTGGAGCCCAGGGTGGGCGGACGGGGGTTGCAGTGACGTCTGGGTGCGGGTGACCTTGGAAAGACGTCTGCACCGGGCAGAAATGTGCAAGCGCCTGTGATGGGGGGTCCGCCAAGGAGACGCTGTGGAAAGCAGCATCGGAGACCCCACCAGAGCAGCTCTCCCGAGGAAAGGAGCCGGGAATACGGCGCCCTGCCTTGCCCTAGAGATCTCGGCTGGAGAACCTCCCCAGAGCCTCCCAAAGGACCTGGGGCCCTAGACCCCTGCTCTGCGAAGGAGGTCAGAGAACAGGAAGCAGCTGAACGCCCTCCAAGGCTCCCCAGCAAAGCCCCAGGAAGGAAGAGGAGAGCTTGAACTTGCAAGGAGGTGGACTGATCCAGTTACAAGCCTAGGCTCCGATTTCTAACTGCAGGGCCGGGCAGCTTCCAGGGGCCTGAGGCATGAACAGGAATGAGCGGGTGGCTGTTCACCACCCAAGCACATGGTCTGGGCTCCTTCCCAGACTGCAGGGGTCGTTCCAGGATGGGGGTGTGTGCTGACACGGAGGGAGAGGGGTTGGGGGGCTCCAGAGAGAAAACAAAGTGATCAGGTATCCCTGAAATATGAGGAGCAGATTCTTGTCTCGGGCCAATAATGCACACTGTAAAAAACGTGCAAGGAAGCTGATAGCATCCGTGCTCGTCACAACGTCATTCTCAATGACAGCAGTCTTGCTTACATGAGTTCCCTCCCTCATTACCTGAGAAAACATTCTTTTTTCATTAATTGAAAACACTTGGTCCCTGTAAAGAAACTGGTTCTTCAAGTCCAGCATTTGGGCTGCGTGCCTGGCGTTGGTCACAGGCCGGCTTCTTCAAGAAGACGGTCCTGATCATCACTCTCAAGCCCCCTTGCTGCATGGCTGGGCCGGGGCCCAGAGCGCCCTGTAAAGCCTGCGTCTCCCCATTCATCCTGGAAGGGCTGATGTGATGGCTCCCCAAGGGCCACTCCGGCCCCTCTGACCCGCTTCACCCCCTTGCGCTTCGACCTCTGCACAAACCCTATGGTGTCGCCATCAAACATCCCCTCGGGTGTCAAAGAAAACTAGTTTATGGAGGGAAATCAACAAGCCATAAGACCCTGATGAGCTTAGGGGTGCCCACGATACATTTCCACGCTGTGAGGGAGGCAGGGTGGTCTATTGATCCAGCTCAGCCCTGAGGTTTGAAGAGCTCTCAGACGGTCTGCAGTTTGCTTTTCCTCCCAGCAGGGCTGAGCAACAAGGCCTGGGCAGGTTGCATGGAAGCCCGGAAGGAGAAAGGGTGTCTGTGTGAGAACCGCCCTGAGAAGCATGGCACACACATTCAGTCCCTGTACTGAACCCAGCGCAGCCCTGGCTGCACGTGGGGACCAGCGGGGGGAAGACGGGTGAGAAGCGAGCCACGCCTCAGCATGCTGCGGGGGCTTCCTGGCGGTCCAGCGGCTGAGACTCCGTGCTCCCAATGCAGGGGACTCCAGTTTGACCCCTACCTGGGGACTTAAGGTCTTACATGCCACATGGCTAGGCCCCAAGATCAGAAACAAAGACCCTTTTAAAAAGAATGAAACAAAAAGAAATAGCGCTGTGGGAGCTGATGAGGGTGACGGCAGGAGATACACGAGAGCCCGGGGAAGGGGGAGTAGCTTGTCCGTTCCTTCTCGTGGGCAAGACAGCTCAGCAGTCGATCGACCTCGCCTCCCTGAAAGAAGAGCCAGGTGGGCTCCCTGTGCCCTCCCCTGTGCTCGGGGGCCGCCAGCACGTCACCTGTTGCTCAACAGTCCCCTCGAAGCCACCTGTTCCCTTAGGACCAGAGATGTAAGCACTCAGAGGTGTCCGCCAAAACCTAGAGTCAGGTCTCAGACCAAAGACGGCTGACTGACGTCAGCAGCTGCAGGGACGCGGCTGGCACTTCAGCCGAGGCTGCTTCTCCTGGATAAAGCACGAGGAGTCTTTGAAACGTTTAAAGATCGCTCTTTTAATTTCTGAAATGAAGAAGCACTGCAGACAACTCAAAATTGTCTCACTTTCCAAAACTATATGAAAGTATGTCAGCCTCTCCTAGTTCAAAACGTGATTCTGAACTTGAACCTCATTCTAATCCAACATACTTTGTCCTCTCTTGGTCTGTTTCCTCAAATGTGTGTGTGTGTGTGAGTCATTCAGCCGTGTCTGACTCTTTGTGACCCCACGGACTATAGCCCACCAGGCTCCTCTGTCCATGGGATTCTCCAGCAAGTATACTGGAGTGGGTTGCCATTTCCTCCTCCAGAGAGTCTTCCTGAGCCAGGGATAGAACCCGGGTCTCCTGCATTGCTGCCAGATTCTGGGATTCTGAAAGTCAACAGGACATCTGGAACTGTCTGCAGAATATCACAAGAAACAGAGGATGCCAGCTAGGAACTTGTTTTCCTGCTGGGGAGAAAGGAAGTGGATTAACCCCAAGGAGGAAAATGAAGGAGACAATTGTCCTTTTCTGTCCTGAAAACCAAGAGTGACTTCTGACGGGTTGTTCCCTGGGAACCAGCCTCCTCTGACCCATTTGTAATCAGTGGGGAATCTCCCTTAGACCGAGGGGGCCCCTGATCTACAGATGGTCCGCACGGCACGACCCTGGCAGTGACTTCCTGGGGTGCCCGTGAAGCTGCAGGGGGCACCAGGATGGCCTGAGTTCCCTGGTTGTTGCAGAAACGGGCCTTGGTGGGAAGGTTGACAAAGCCTGTCCACACTACTAAACCCCACGTGCACACTGGCCTCCGCCTGCAGACGTTGTAAGCGACAGACTGGTCCCTGCAGTGGGGGATGCGCTTGGAAACAGAGGGGACCGCCACTGGAGACAGAGGTGACAGCTATTGGAGACAGGGGGGACCGCCGTTGGAGATAGGGGTGACCACTGTTGGAGACAGGGGGGACCGCCATTGGAGACAGGGGGACTGCCACTCCTGGAGAAGCCCCTGCAGGACGTGGGGTGCCAGACGGCAATCCCGGCATCACGGGGCCCCAGCTTCTGTGCTTGCCACAATCTAGAGACGCCGCTCCCACACACGAGTGTTCTCACCTCCGAGCACCAACAGAGCGTCACCCGCTCAGGGAAGCGTCTTAAGGAGAATCATGAGTGGAGTTCTGATCTTGAATCCTGTCTCCCTGTAACCATTGTCTTAAAAATAATTTCTGCAATGCTTGAGCAGAGTGGAAACAATCACCTCATTTTATACCAAAGTAACTCACACAAGAGAAGCCGTTTCCCAGGTTGCAAAATAAACCACTGGGGAGGGCCAAAATTATTTGCCAATTTTAGAGGTATTGGACTCCTTTGAAGAATGTGATAATAAAATAAAGGAAGAGATGTGACTCGTGCTGAAGAAGCTAAAAGGGACGCGCTCAGGTCTGCTGTATGTGGTTCTGAAAGAGGCTGGAGGGGCACGGACCCTCAGATCTCCCCCTCCATAAAAACCACGGCCCCTGGGAACCTGGCTAAAGCCCAGCCTTACTGCCCCCCAGGTGGTACCTTAGCAAGAGCTGCAGGCCCTGGGGGACCCACAGAGGCAGGAGAGACACAGAGAGATCCCAGGGATGGAGAGCCGGCCAACAGGAGCGCCGTGGGGGGCGGGCAGGGTGCTGGGCTGGCCAGTGCGAGGGCGGGGGCTGCAGGCGGGCAGAGGGAGCTCATCCCTCCAGCCCCCTCGTTCCTCCAAGCTGCCCCCTTGGGAGCCCTGAGGGTTTCCTGACTCGGACCCTGGAAGGAGGAGGTGAAGGCTGAACTCCTGGGACCCCGTCTTCCAGGGCAGACTTCCGGGCTTGCCGGTCAGCGTGGCCGGGCGCAAACCTGGCCAAGGCCAGGGTCCTGGGGATCCCGTCCTCCTGTTCCTTTCCTCAGACCCGCATATCGGGGTCACCACAGAGAGGCCGACACAGCCGGAGACCTGAGGCCGCGAGTCAAACCCCGGGGGCCCTGGGAGCCTAGCTGGGGACGTCCACCACCAACACGGTCAGCGGACAGGAGGGCGTCTCACCGCCTCACTGAGGACGCAGCAGCTGAGCACCTGCGGGCCACGCGCCCGAGACGAGGGTCCCGGCAGGGGCTGCGTTTGTCATTTTCTCCAAGAGCCCAGAGCAAACTGGGGGTAAAGGACAGACACGGGCAGCATCACCCTGGGTGATGCTCTCAGCCTGCTAGGGGCCAGCAGGGAGGCCTGAGGCTGGGCCCCAGGCTCCAGAGACAGCCAAAGCCCCGACAGACACGGCAGCAGGGGAGGCCCTGGGTGATGCTCCCAGCCCGCTAGAGGCCAGCAGGGAGGCCTGAGGCCCGGCCCCAGGCTCCGGAGAGAGCCGAGACCCCCAAGGTCAGTGGACGCGGCCTGCAGCTGCGGGAACCCGCTTCAGGCTCACAAACGCTCCGCCCCGCAGCAAAGGCTGGCCAAGGCCTCCCCACCTCTGCTGTAACTGAAGACCATTTTCAGGTAAGTGGCAAATCATTTCTGAGTCCTCCTGCATTTCTCATAGGCGGTGATTTCTCAGAGTTGACAAGCTGCAGAGAGAATTCATTTTCTAACCCGTTAGTAACACCCTGGGTTTCCCTTTGCAGGAACAAAGGGTTTTAAAACACTCAGGAGAACTTAGCTTCCTCCAGAGAAAGGGTCACAACACTGCCACGTGGCCCCATCCCCGTAACCCGACTTTCCTCTCCCGCAAAGTGGCTACACGGAGCCTGTCTCCATCCCCTGAGCCCCAGCCAGGACCCCAGACCAGCGCTTCTGGATCCTGCCGCTGGCCTGGCTGATTTACCAGGGGTCTGATGTCACCAGTGGACAGAAGGGCGTGGACAGGACAGGCCGTTCTCAGCAGACTCCTAGAGCCTGAGGCACCTGGCGCTCTCGGAAAGGCAGGCCGCCTTAGACCATGGGCAGCCACGTTACACGGAGAAGGCGATGGCACCCCACTCCAGTCCTCTTGCCTGGAAAATCCCATGGATGGAGGAGCCTGGAAGGCTGCAGTCCATGGGGTCGCAAAGAGTCGGACACGACTGAGCGACTTCCATTTCACTTTTCACTTTCATGCATTGGAGAAGGAAATGGCAACCCACTCCAGTGTTCTTGCCTGGAGAATCCCAGGGACGGGGGAGCCTGGTGGGCTGCCGTCTATGGGGTCACACAGAGTCGGACACGACTGAAGCGACTTAGCAGCAGCAGCAGCAGCAGCCATGTTACATGATGGCATCACTGACTCGATGGGCGTGAGTTTGAGCAAACTCCGGGAGCTGGTGATGGACGGGGAGGCCTGGCGTGCTGCAGTCCATGGGGTCACAAGGAGTCACACACGACTGGGCGACTGAACTGACTGGCTGACTAAGCCACGTTAGGATGGAGATGAGGGGAACCGCCCGCAGCTCAGTGAGCTGTTGGACGCTGATGGCCAGCGCACTCCTGCCCCGTTTAAGGGCGCAGCATCTACCTCACCGGGACATGGGTCTCCCGGAACAGGGGGAACGTCAGGGCTGGGATGGAGGCTGGCTCCACGCTGTGCCAGCCCAGAGAGCTGCGCCCAAGGTCCCCGGGCAGCGCCGGCCCCGGGGAGCAGGCCCGGAGGAAGCTGGCACCCGGGACAGTGTGGTCCAGGGAGGCCTTAGAAGGCCGGCCACGCGGTCCACCCCCCCGACCTCAGTAAGCGTGTGCTCAGTGGACGAATGGATGCCGGAGCCGCAGGGACGCCAAGGACAGGTGCTGTTCCAAACACATGCTCAAAGTTCTGATCATCATCATTCCTAAGGAGGGACATCAGAGGCAAAGCAGACGCGTGAAATGAGACGATTTCTCTAAGGGATGAAAAATCTTCTGTGAACTTCGTCAGACGTGTCAGCTACGGCCTCCCCGCAGACGCGGCCAAGGAGAAGAGGAGACGGTTGGGTAGAGGTGGAGGCGGGACGGGAGGGAGCACCCAGGGGGAAGACTGAGAGACGCCCCGGCAGGCTGCACACCGTCCCTCAGAACCCGCCTCTCCAGCCCAGGTAGAGCGTGTGGCAAAAGGGCCGCATTCAGCCTTTTCCGAAAAGCGTAAATCCATTTCACAGTCCCAGGCTGAGTTGCTTCAGCAACGCCCGCCTTCAAGGCAGCAGGGGAATTACAGGCGCTGAGAGACAGAAAGCATCCGCCCACCCCTGCACCTCGCCCTGGGGAGGCCGGGGAGCACCCGCCCGGCAGTGAGCGCACCCCCCGCGTGGGCGTCGCGGGTATCACAGGGCGGCTGGCCCTGCGGGCACCCCGGGACTCCAGCCGGCACAGGGCTCAGGCGCCACGCACCTGAGAGGCAGCGGTGTGCCCCCAGCGCACACACAGGCGCACTCTCACACACAGACACGCACACGGGACAGACGACCGCTTTGATGATCTTTCAGCCATCACAGAAGTTAAACGCATTACACAGAAACCCTCTGCTTAGTTAGCTTACTGTCTGGTCTACACGTGCCAGGAAGGAATGGGAAAAAAAAAAAAAAAAAAAAAAACCCCATGTGCAGAAAGTGAGATGACTTTTTCTAAAGCTGACATCAAAAATAAGTTATCTGTGCTATAAAAACTGTTCATCCTATGCATCGCTTTCAAAAACCGCCACAATATTGTCAAGCAATTAGCCTCCAATTAAATTAATTAATTAAAAAGAGAAACGTGGATGCATCTTTGGAAAGTGAGCTAAGGTGTATCATTTCCCCTCTTTTGACTGCAAGGACACTGGATCCTCTCCTGCTTGGGCACTGACACCCGTGGGCAGGCCAGGGGCAGGCGTGTGCTGGGCCCCACATCCAGCAAGCCTCCCGAGGCCGCCGCTGGCAGCCACTCCGGGGCTGGCGCCGAGCAGCGGGCTTGGGACCAGGGTCAGCGGGTGGGCAGGTGCAAGGCGGGAGGGAGGGGTCCCGGGACAGCACTCCCCACGACGCCCCTGTACGCCCCCCTCCCGGACATCTCCCGCCTCCATTGAGGTCTGGCGTCCCGATGCACACTCCGGTCCTTCCGTCTCTAACGAGGCTGGCGCGCCTTGCGGCCCCCTAGGCCCTCTGCACAGTTTACACTCTGTTCCCACTCCTCGGTGCCTCCAACAACACGACCGGGCACGCTGCAAGTTTGAGCAAACTCCGGGAGCTGGTGATGGACGGGGAGGCCTGGCGTGCTGCAGTCCATGGGGTCACAAGGAGTCACACACGACTGGGCGACTGAACTGACTGGCTGACTAAGCCACGTTAGGATGGAGATGAGGGGAACCGCCCGCAGCTCAGTGAGCTGTTGGACGCTGATGGCCAGCGCACTCCTGCCCCGTTTAAGGGCGCAGCATCTACCTCACCGGGACATGGGTCTCCCGGAACAGGGGGAACGTCAGGGCTGGGATGGAGGCTGGCTCCACGCTGTGCCAGCCCAGAGAGCTGCGCCCAAGGTCCCCGGGCAGCGCCGGCCCCGGGGAGCAGGCCCGGAGGAAGCTGGCACCCGGGACAGTGTGGTCCAGGGAGGCCTTAGAAGGCCGGCCACGCGGTCCACCCCCCCGACCTCAGTAAGCGTGTGCTCAGTGGACGAATGGATGCCGGAGCCGCAGGGACGCCAAGGACAGGTGCTGTTCCAAACACATGCTCAAAGTTCTGATCATCATCATTCCTAAGGAGGGACATCAGAGGCAAAGCAGACGCGTGAAATGAGACGATTTCTCTAAGGGATGAAAAATCTTCTGTGAACTTCGTCAGACGTGTCAGCTACGGCCTCCCCGCAGACGCGGCCAAGGAGAAGAGGAGACGGTTGGGTAGAGGTGGAGGCGGGACGGGAGGGAGCACCCAGGGGGAAGACTGAGAGACGCCCCGGCAGGCTGCACACCGTCCCTCAGAACCCGCCTCTCCAGCCCAGGTAGAGCGTGTGGCAAAAGGGCCGCATTCAGCCTTTTCCGAAAAGCGTAAATCCATTTCACAGTCCCAGGCTGAGTTGCTTCAGCAACGCCCGCCTTCAAGGCAGCAGGGGAATTACAGGCGCTGAGAGACAGAAAGCATCCGCCCACCCCTGCACCTCGCCCTGGGGAGGCCGGGGAGCACCCGCCCGGCAGTGAGCGCACCCCCCGCGTGGGCGTCGCGGGTATCACAGGGCGGCTGGCCCTGCGGGCACCCCGGGACTCCAGCCGGCACAGGGCTCAGGCGCCACGCACCTGAGAGGCAGCGGTGTGCCCCCAGCGCACACACAGGCGCACTCTCACACACAGACACGCACACGGGACAGACGACCGCTTTGATGATCTTTCAGCCATCACAGAAGTTAAACGCATTACACAGAAACCCTCTGCTTAGTTAGCTTACTGTCTGGTCTACACGTGCCAGGAAGGAATGGGAAAAAAAAAAAAAAAAAAAAAAACCCACATGTGCAGAAAGTGAGATGACTTTTTCTAAAGCTGACATCAAAAATAAGTTATCTGTGCTATAAAAACTGTTCATCCTATGCATCGCTTTCAAAAACCGCCACAATATTGTCAAGCAATTAGCCTCCAATTAAATTAATTAATTAAAAAGAGAAACGTGGATGCATCTTTGGAAAGTGAGCTAAGGTGTATCATTTCCCCTCTTTTGACTGCAAGGACACTGGATCCTCTCCTGCTTGGGCACTGACACCCGTGGGCAGGCCAGGGGCAGGCGTGTGCTGGGCCCCACATCCAGCAAGCCTCCCGAGGCCGCCGCTGGCAGCCACTCCGGGGCTGGCGCCGAGCAGCGGGCTTGGGACCAGGGTCAGCGGGTGGGCAGGTGCAAGGCGGGAGGGAGGGGTCCCGGGACAGCACTCCCCACGACGCCCCTGTACGCCCCCCTCCCGGACATCTCCCGCCTCCATTGAGGTCTGGCGTCCCGATGCACACTCCGGTCCTTCCGTCTCTAACGAGGCTGGCGCGCCTTGCGGCCCCCTAGGCCCTCTGCACAGTTTACACTCTGTTCCCACTCCTCGGTGCCTCCAACAACACGACCGGGCACGCTGCCATGTTTTATCTAAGCGGCCCCTACCTTCCCGGGCAGTTATTAAATCTCTTCCCGCTCTTTCGTCCTAAGGCTTTTCCCAGCTGCCTCACGTGTTCCGTGAGCTTTAACAACCGCGGCTCCCACAGGGGCCTGAGGTCACAGGGGAAGGGGTCTAACTTAGTGGAGTCAGAATGGCTGAATAGGACGCCCCCCAGGCCCCCCGGCCAGTGTAGACCTCCATCATCTCTGGGCCCCTGAGAACGCTGCCTCTGGCCTCTGCACACTGAGGCTCCCTGTTTTAATGGGAGAATGAATTTCAGACTAGACAGTGGCCCGGGTGACGCTCCCAGGAGCTCAGGGCGAGTCTCCCACGCAGGGGCAGGAAACGAGAACGCGCCCTGGCTGAGGTCCTCAGCATGGGCTCAGACGAGGACGACGAGGTCTGAGGGTGACTGGCTCTCGTTCCGTCAGCTGAGCTTCAACAGACTCAGGAGGAGTGTCTCAGGACTCCCGGGGGCCCCTCTAGGGCCCCTCAGGGCTGAGTGTGGTTCCAGGCGGGGCTCCCCCACCCTCAGGGACAGGACCCCTTGCCATCGGGGGACTGGCCTTGGTTGAGAGCCTGGGGGTGAGAGCCTTGGTTGAGAGCCCCCCAGACCTGCGGTCTCCGCCACCAGGGGCCCCGGGAAGCATGCGGCTTGGGCAGCCTCCCGCCCCCTTGGTGGCTCTGGGCCGCCAGCAGAGTCCCCGGAAAGCACGTGGCTTGGGCAGCCTCCCTGCCCCCCCAGACCTGCGGTCTCCGCCACTGGGAGCCCCGGGAAGCATACGGCTCGAGCAGCCTCCCACCCCCTCGGTGGCTCTGGGCCCCTGGGGACCAGCATCCGCCCCGTGCAAACGCTGTGGACTGTGTGGTTTCCGCGCTCGCTCGCTCTCTCTTCTGCCAAGTTAAAGAGCAGAATCGAGACACGGGACTCCAATGCCCCCTCCAAAGAGCTGCAGGTTAACTGGTTAATGAGAAAGCAGCCTCCCCAAGGGCGCGAGGCTCCCTGCTGCAGAGACTGGAGCAGTGAGCAGCTCCACGGGCTCCCTGCCGCCGGCTTCGGTCCCCCGGGGACACACTCCCGCGTGGTCCTCACCAAGGGGGCTCCGTGGTTCCGTCTCACAGGGACGCCAGGCAAGCGCCCCGCCCTGGGGACCGGGCTGGCCCTGGTCACTTTTCCTCCTGCCCTCCCCCACGGTGGGGCAGGGGCAGGCTGAGCCAGGCCCCATCAGGGGGCAGGGTCCCGGGGCCACCCAGGCAGAAGCTGCCCCTGCGCGCGGCCCTGGAAGGAGCCTCTCTGCTTCCTCTCCCGGGTCCTGGGGACGCGCCACACTTAGGACAGGACTGGCTCGTTACTGAAACGTCGAAACTGGTATCATTTTGCTGTGAACTTTCCTCTCTGTTCGGGAATGGACCGGAGCAGAGGCGTTCAAACTCTGCTGTTCGAGTAACCGGAGAGGAGCTTGGTCTGCCCTGCCCCACAGGCCACCGTCCCTCAGGTCCCCCGGGCACCTCACCCCCCGGGAATCTCCAACCTCACAGCAGCCAGGAGTCCGAGACAGCCCAGCCCCAGGAACCTGGGAGGTGCGCGCAAAGCCCCCGCCAGCCTGCCGCCAGCAACACGACCACCATGGAGCGCTGGGAGGCAAGGCCTCCCAGCAATGTCTTCCAATTCGGGGTCATTCAACAAGGACCGCAGATTTTGGCTTGATTTGGATTTGGGGGTTAATGGAGAGGTTGCTGATCGCTAATCCACAGCAGCTGAGTGGAACCTCACCAGCACCTCCCAGTGATGGGAACAGTCTTCACATGGCAGTGGGGTCGTCATGCTATTGATCAGGGCAGGTGCTTCCATGGGGAGCGCCGGAAACCCCGATTTCCCAGCAGATGGTTCTGTCCTGACCGCAGAGAGGCGACGGCCGGCGGCTCAGAGGTCCCCACACCCTCGTTTCTGCACCGGGTCACAGGAGAGCTCCCCACGGCTCACAGCCGTTTCTGCCATTTTTGGCCGAGAGCGCGTGGCAAGCATGGCCCTGCTCCAGGGCGGCAGGAGGCAGGAGGGGGCTGGGGGCAAAGAGAGGCTGGTGAAGCCAGGCGAGCTGCAGGCGGCCAGGGTGCCCGGGCGAGGACGGGGCAGGGCAGGCCCCTCTGGGGCTGGCAGGTGACTCCACAGGTGGAGAAAGGGTCCAGAGGTGGATGCAGGGGGGTGGGAACGGCTGATGGAGACGAGGGAGAGCAAGTCCCAGAGCTGAGGCAGCCACATCCAGGACCCGACACGGGCCCAGGTGCCAGGGCAGGCGACCAGAGGCAGGGCCCGAGGGGGAGTGAGGCCACCCAGGCCGGCGTGAGGCCAGCTGACCCCGCGGGGGTCAAGACGGGGAGCAGGCAGCGCTGAGAATATGGGGACAACGACGCGTGGAACTGCCGGTATAAATAATGCTGTGCGGACCGTGCTATACAGGGTATGTTACAGAGTGCTTTACACGTGTAGCAGAATGGTACACTTTATTTTCACACTCAAGTTTTTTCCAAGGCGACTAGCTCCTGCTACTATGATTTCATAGAAAAAGAATCTCAAGAGAGACCTGCAGTTCTCTTAAGGGCATTTTGACAGTGGTAAAATTAAAAGTTAAGAGTCTTAGGGTTCAAATATCATATTTAACACCTTGGTTATCTTGGCATGAGTATTCATGACTTCAGATTTTAAACCATTCTCAAAGTACATTTTTATATAACCTTTAGTTATATGTGGAAGAGAAACGCATGATTAAATATATTCATATTCTAAATGACATCATTCACTTGTATCAAATAGAAACACTTATAGAAAAATTCAATATTAAAGCAATTGTAATATAAAAGGGAGATTTGCGAGACCTCCATTTCTGGAATAGGATTTATGATCGCCGAGCCTACTTTATTGTTAGTGATGTCCATTCCGTCAAAGAGGGTGTGTGTCTGGGCCTCCTGGCTGATGCAGCTGTCGTGGGGATGCCCACTGTGGGGAATTTTGGGGTTCAGGAGAGGAGGGGCATGCCCTCCCCGAGCACACGGCCACCAGGGAACTGAACCAGCCTCCTCTTCCCGGGAATCTCCCTGGTCCATGTGGTCAGGACATACCCTCTGCGTTTCTGGCCAGGGCCGGGCGCGGCCCTGGCAATGGAGCCCCAACCTGGGAGGAGGCAGCTGTAGTGGGGAGGAGGCAGCTGTAGTGGGGAGGAGGCAGCTGTAGTGGGGAGGAGGCAGCTGTAGTGGGGAGGAGGCAGCTGTAGTGGGGAGGAGGCAGCTGTAGTGCGGCTCAGGTAGGGAGCACCCTCCCCTTTCTCCTGATCTGGAGAGCTCAGGAATCAGAGAGGAGGGGCAGCAGCCACTGCGTCCTGGGGGCGCCAGGCTGGGGCTGGGCTCAGCACAGGGGTGGGGACAGGAATCACACCGGCCTGGGAACAGAAACCCAGCTGAGCCACTTACTAGACCTGAAACGTGGGGACAGTCTCTCACCTCCTTTGAGTCTCAACTTTCCCAACAGACAGGAAAGGTAATATCTTAGTTGGCTCATGCTGCCATAGCAAAATGCACAGACGCCGTTCTGGAGGCGGGAGCCCAGGGTCAGGTGCCAGGACGGGGCGTTCTGACGAGCGGTCTCCTTCTGGCCCGAAGACGCCGCCTTCTCCAAGTGCCCTTCTATGGCAGCGAGACTGCTCTGTGTCCCTCAGGGCACTAACCTCACCATCACGGCCTCACCCACGCGACCTCATCTGAACCCAATGACCTCCCAAACGCTCCACCTCCAGATCTGACCACATTGAAGGCTAGGGCTTCAGCATATGAATTTGGGAAGCGGGGGGAAGGAACGTTCAGTCCGTAGAAGCACCCCATGCAAGCTTCTGGCTGTGGACAGAGATGCTGAATATGCTGAGCACAGTGTCTGCAAGGCAGGTGCTCATGCAAGAGGATCCAAGGGATTACTGGGGCAAAATCCTCCTAAACCAGCCTCTTCTACTGCATAGGGTCTGCCTGCCACTGAGCAAGAGAGAGGACCCCAGCCAAGACGGAGACCGGGAGGACCCCACGAGTCAGGAGCAGGGGTCTCCCTGCGTCCCTGCTGCCCACATGTGCAAACTCAGCCCCAGGTCCAAGTGTCTCATGTGCAAAATGCCTGTTCTTCTTGCTGGATCTTATGAAAAATTGCAGAAATTATTCTATAATGAACCTTGTAAGGGAAACATTTGACAGCCCTTTGCAAATGAAACAGGAAAGACCATTCATTCCTCCCCAAGCGTCATAGCTCACGTTAAGATGCAGCTGCAGATCAGGACACAGGCGCCAAAACTGTTCTGATGCAGCAGCGAATCTAACGGCTCAGGTAGGGAGCACCCTCCCCTTTCTCCTGATCTGGAGAGCTCAGGAATCAGAGAGGAGGGGCAGCAGCCACTGCGTCCTGGGGGCGCCAGGCTGGGGCTGGGCTCAGCACAGGGGTGGGGACAGGAATCACACCGGCCTGGGAACAGAAACCCAGCTGAGCCACTTACTAGACCTGAAACGTGGGGACAGTCTCTCACCTCCTTTGAGTCTCAACTTTCCCAACAGACAGGAAAGGTAATATCTTAGTTGGCTCATGCTGCCATAGCAAAATGCACAGACGCCGTTCTGGAGGCGGGAGCCCAGGGTCAGGTGCCAGGACGGGGCGTTCTGACGAGCGGTCTCCTTCTGGCCCGAAGACGCCGCCTTCTCCAAGTGCCCTTCTATGGCAGCGAGACTGCTCTGTGTCCCTCAGGGCACTAACCTCACCATCACGGCCTCACCCACGCGACCTCATCTGAACCCAATGACCTCCCAAACGCTCCACCTCCAGATCTGACCACATTGAAGGCTAGGGCTTCAGCATATGAATTTGGGAAGCGGGGGGAAGGAACGTTCAGTCCGTAGAAGCACCCCATGCAAGCTTCTGGCTGTGGACAGAGATGCTGAATATGCTGAGCACAGTGTCTGCAAGGCAGGTGCTCATGCAAGAGGATCCAAGGGATTACTGGGGCAAAATCCTCCTAAACCAGCCTCTTCTACTGCATAGGGTCTGCCTGCCACTGAGCAAGAGAGAGGACCCCAGCCAAGACGGAGACCGGGAGGACCCCACGAGTCAGGAGCAGGGGTCTCCCTGCGTCCCTGCTGCCCACATGTGCAAACTCAGCCCCAGGTCCAAGTGTCTCATGTGCAAAATGCCTGTTCTTCTTGCTGGATCTTATGAAAAATTGCAGAAATTATTCTATAATGAACCTTGTAAGGGAAACATTTGACAGCCCTTTGCAAATGAAACAGGAAAGACCATTCATTCCTCCCCAAGCGTCATAGCTCACGTTAAGATGCAGCTGCAGATCAGGACACAGGCGCCAAAACTGTTCTGATGCAGCAGCGAATCTAAGTGCATCTGTGCTGTGTGTGTGTGGTGTGTGTGTGCGCGTGTGCATGCATGTGCGTGTGTGTGTGTGCATGTGTGTGTGCGTGTGTGCATGTGTGCCTGTATGTGTGCACGTGTGTGTGCATGTGCATGTGTGCTTGTGTGCACGCACATGTGTGTGCATGTGTGTGCACCTGTGTGTGCATGTGCACGTGTGTGTGCCTGTGTGTGCATGTGTGTGTGTGCATGCTTGTGTGTGCGAGTGTGTGTGCATGTGTGGAGTGTGTGTGTACACATGTGTGTGTGCATGTGTGTGTATGGAGTGTGTGTGTGTGGAGTGTGTGTGTGTGTGTGTGTGTGGTGTGTGTGTGGAGTGTGTGTGCGTGTGCATGTGTGTGTGTGGTGTGTGGTGTGTATGGTGTATGTGTGTGCGCGCACGTGCACATGTGTGTGTGCATGTGTGTGCGCGCACAGTGTGTGTGCGTGCGCATGGTGAGTGTGCATGTGTGTGTTCGTGTGCGCATGTGTGTGTGCACAGTGTGTGTGTGTGTGCGCACATGGTTAGTGTGTGTGTGTGTGTGCACACGTGCGTGTGTGTGTGCATGCACATTTTTAGGCTTTAAACCAAGTCATGCTGCTGAGCATTCTAGACCCTTTTACAGGTCCCTGAGTCTCCAGGGCGAGTGGACATAGGAAAAGAGGCCTGAAGAACTGCCAACCACCTCTTTAAAAAGTTCACCTTGCACTGTCCTCGTGCAGAAGCGAGGGGAGCACGCACAAGGGTCTATCGCCGTAAAGACAGTGAGCCTTGCTGAGTGGCTTCTGTCCCCTGCCTCTAGCTGGGGGCCTGGCACCAGGAACGCCTCGTTAAGTGTATTGTTTAAAAGGAATTGACATCTATTTTAAAAAATTCTCATGGTGTGTGATAAATCCATCCTAACCTAACCCACTGGCGTGATCTAAACAGACAGATATTTACAAGGTGCATGCCCGACGCCCAGAGGTGTCCTTATGTGTCTGATCACTCTGCAGGACTAATGCCAAAGCGGGTTTTGAGAGGACTGTGCAGACCATACAGTCTGACTGCGGTCGCCTTGGATTTACACGCCCGCCGCTCCAGCATGTGTGGGCCGGCTAGCCTCTTGAAGAGCTTCCTGGTGAGGCGGCCTGACTTCTGCAGACGAATCTACATGAGCATGCCGTCCTCACCACGCTGATTTATCTTCACATTTAGGGGTAATAAAATTAATAGTGCAGCGCTATGTCAGTGGATGAAATTAACTCGGACTTTTTTTTTTTTTGAACCAACTCCTTCCAGTTATTTTCTTTATTTTCAAAAGGGAAGTTATTCCAGTCATTTGATACAAATGGGTTTAATTAGTTTAAGGCAAACATAACCTTTAACAAAAATACAGGCTGGGGACCGCTGGTCTGTGTGCTACTGGGGAAAAAACAGCACTGCACGCGAGGGCCGATGTGCCACGGCCGCTGAGCAATCCCATCTGGTTCAGCGTCAGAGCAAACCACCCAGCACCTAAAAGAGCAAGTCCTCTGCCGAGGCCATCAAAAAGCCTGCCCGTCCCCACACACAAACATATTCTATGACAAGGGCAGGTGCGTGGAAAGATGGTGAGAAGGAGGCGGTCCACCGTATCTGTGCCCTGCCTATTCCGCTGGGTACCACCCAAGACGGGGCTGGCTCTGGCTGATGGCAGGGTAGACGTTTTCCAAGGGCCTTGCATTTTTAATGACTCTCTCTTTGAAAGGTATTAAAAATTTAGTAAAAAAAGAAAAAAAAAAAAAAAAACAGTCAATCCTACATTTGCCATGAAGCTTCTGCTAGAAAGAGACCCTTGGTTTTGGAAACACTCAGACGGAGGATCCTTACCTTAGGTTTACCCTTCCCCAGGTCTAAGGGGCTGGTTACCACCTGAGTGGGAACCTGATCAGCGAGAATTGGAATTATTGGTCCAGAAGCCAGCACTTCTGCTGTAAATCTGAGCTTGGACACCCATGCCCTTCAACGGCAGCCTCTCCTCCGCAGGACAGAACCCAGCCCGTTCCGCCCTGGTCATGTCTTGTCCTCCAGAACTCCTCCTGCCCCGATGAGCACAGGACGCAGCCCCGCGTCCTGCTGTGTCTGCGGTGACTCCCCAGCCCTCCGGCTCGGGGGCTCGGGGCTCGCCCTCTCCGGGGCTGTCCGTGACTCTCCGCATCCATGTCTCTGCTGAGTCTGCGGTGACTCCCCAGCCCTCCGGCTCGGGGGCTCGGGGCTCGCCCTCTCCGGGGCTGTCCGTGACTCTCCGCATCGAGCGGGACATCCCTGCTCTGCCCTGCGCTTTGTCCATTCCCAGTCTCTTTGCTAAAATCATTGGCCAACGCAAGTCTCCTTGGCAGATGGGCCCCATGAGGTGAGAGCCACGTGCCTGCATGCAGGCTGGAGTTCAGCGGGCGGCACCTGGCTCCTTTGGTCCAAGTCGCCTCCCCACTTGCTGTCCCTTCTCTCTGCTCCTGGCTGGGCTGTGGGTCTCCAGCTCACCACGTCCCCTGTGCTCGTGCCTCTGCAGTGAAGGCTTCTGTTTGCTGGAACCCACGTCCCTTTCTGCCTGAAAAAGTTCTTCCCTCCTCCACAAGGGTGAGCACGACTCCTCCCTTCTGCCAAGACTGCATGCAGAGTGCCAGCCAGAGAAAAGACCTCATGTCCTCCTGGTTTTAAAATACAGGATGCTTATTTCTATCCCTGAAAGTCACTTTTAAATGACTCATTTCATAGTCGTGAGCTATCTGAAAACAGAAGCCACACCTTTTAATCTTTAAACCTACTTTCAACCAACTGTGTGACTGGCACAAAACAGACACTTAATAAATGTTGAAGGGCTGACTAAGTGTCCACACGGATGAATGAGCACCTACGCGTGGGAGGAAATAAGTGGGTGTGTCGATCTGTCCCCGTCCATGGGCAGAGCAAGCAAACCAAAGAGAAACAAGTCAGCAGATAAACAAGGAAGTGGACGTTGTATTTGGCAAGAGCCGAGGCAACTGCTGTGGTGTTTCCATCCTAGAGCAAAGTCCCACAGCGGCCACTCAACGAGCCCCGGAGGCCTCCCGGGACAGCGGCACCCAATCTCAAGCGAGAGGCCGGTCTGTGCGGGAAGACAGGAGATCACGGCCAGGACTCACCCTTCCACTGGCTATTCCACAGTGTGAGTAGGTAGCCCAGGACCGTGGACACCTGAGCCAGTCTGCAGTGACAAAAACAAGGTCAGCTGTAGACGCAAGACAAAGAGCAACGGTGGGTCTCGGAGCGGAGAGGGAAAAGGCCAGACACCCCGCCTAGGGTCTGTTCATTTCATATAGTGTCCTTAAAGGGACTGAAGACGGTACTTCATTCATGGAGCAAGAATGGTACGCTGTCAAAAATTAACAGGAAACATAAATAATCTCTAAGTGAAGTCACTCAGTCGTGTCCGACTCTTTGCGACCCCATTGACTGCAGCCTACCAGGCTCCTCTGCCCATGGGATTTTCCAGGCAATAGTACTGGAGTGGACTGCCATTTCCTTGGGAACTATATATATCATATAATCTATATATGTATATATTAGCCTATCTGAAAGACACGTGATCCTTGGAAGGAAAGCTGTGACAGACTAGACAGGGTGTTAAAAGCAGAGACATCCTTTGCCAACAACGGTCTGTCTAGTTAAAGCTATGGCTTTTCTAGTGGTCATGTACGCTTGTGAGAGTTGGACCATAGAGAAGGCTGAGCGCCAAAGAACTGATGCTTTTGAGCTGTGGTGTTGGGGAAGGCTCTTTAGAGTCCCTTGGACGGCAGGAGACCAAATCGTGTGTGCTAAGTCGCTTCAGTCGTATTTGACTCTGTGACACTATGCGCTGTAGCCCGCCAGGCTCCTCTGTCCCTGGGACTCCCCAGGCAAGAATACTGGAGTGGGTTGCCATGCCCTCCTCCAGGGGATCTTCCCGACTCAGGGATCGAACCTAGGTTGGATTCTTTATAGCTGAGCCACCAGGAAGCTTTGGAGATCAAACCAGTCAATTTTAAAGGAAATCAATTCTGAATCTTCATTGGAAGGATTGATGATGAAGCTGATGCTCCAATATTTAGGCCACATGATGTAAAGCACCAACTCTGAAAAAGACCCTGATGCTGGGAAAGATTGAGGGCAGGAGGAAAAGGGGACGACAGAGGATGAGATAGCTGGATGGCATCACTGACTCGATGGATGTGAGTCTGAGTGACCTCTGGGAGATAGTGAGGGACAGGGAAGCCTGGTGTGCTACATTCCATGGAGTCACAGAGAGCTGGACACGATTTAGTGACTGAACAACAATATTTATAGGTACTTATATTTACCAAATATATTTCTATTGATCTATGGCACCCCACTCCAGTACTCTTGCCTGGAAAATCCCATGGACGGAGGAGCCTGGTGGGCTGCAGTTCATGGGATCGTGAAGAGTCGGACACAACTGAGCGACTTCCCTTTTCACTTTCATGCATTGGAGAAGGAAATGGCAACCCACTCCAGTGTTCTTGCCTGGAGAATCCCAGGGACGGCGGAGCCTGGTGGGCTGCCGTCTATGGGGTCGCAGAGTTGGATACGACCGAAGCAACTTAGCAGCAGCAGCAGCATGACATATATATATACACAAATATATGTATATATTAATATTCCAGTCTCACTGAGATAATGCTCTGTTTACCGCAAGAACAGTTGCCAGCCTAATGCAAGAAAATACTTATGCAAAAGCTTTGAAGAGTCAGAATCTGGAGCCTGGAGAGGGGTCCGGGGGAGTCATCACCGCCTGTCTGATCCCGAGTGCACACAGCCAGCCGTAGGTCAGCGGCCCTTCACCCCACGCGGGTCCCTTCCCTCCCAGCCCCCGCCTCACCCTCTAGCACACGGCTCTGGCCCTCGTGACCAGAGGCAATTCCACTAGGCTTGGCCGAGGGTGATGGGAAAGCCCGGCTGAAAGCGCGATGAGGGACAGAGGCTTGGGAGAGCAGTTGGTGGCCTCGGTGACGCAGAGCGCCTGGGTCGAGTCTGCCACCCCTGCTGCGGGCTGGAGGATCTGCTGAAGGAAGGCGCGACTCACACAGAGCAGCAGGTGTTTGCGAGGGCTGCGTGACGTCAGAACCAGGGTCCACGGCAACCCACAGCTGTCCGGACCCTCCCTGCATCCGGGACGTGATGGCGGATCCGGGAGTCCCAGCACGGAGCATCCCGCCCGGTGCTCCACTCCGCGACAGTGGCAGGACGGACCCGCCCCCCGCCCCATCCCTCCCTGTGCGCGCAGGGAGGGCGGGCCCCCCGGGAGGTGCGGGGCTGCCCTGCGCTGCCTCCTTAACCTGAGACGGAAACCCGGAGGCTGAGGGGTGTCCCCCGAAGCTGCGGTCTCACGGCCTCCCTGCGGTCTGCACGGTCCCGACTTCCCGCTGCCCCTTTCCTGCCCCTCACTCACAAAACTGCCCTGAAAGCGGGTGTTGGGCCACGCGGGCCTCTGCAGCCCGCTGTCCCACGCGCTGGAGGACTCGGGGTGTGCCGTGCAGGTCAAAACAAGAGACACGCCACACTGTCGCTCGCAAAGGGCGCGCCCGACCTACCCGCCCGCGCGGTCCCCACGAGCCCGAGGCCCTCCCCGCCAGCCGCCCGCCTGCCCGATGGCAGGGCCCTGACTTGGGGGTGAGGCAAACACGGGCCCTGTATCCCAGATGCTCCTCCCCTCCTGGATGACAGCCTCTGCCCTGTCCTCCAGACTGGCAGCCTCCAGTCAGTCCCCAGCACGCTCCGCCCCGGGAGCCCCTGCACCGCCCGCCGTGGGGCATTTAGAGCCAGGAGCACACGGCTTTTGACAAGAAGATGGAGGGCCTGGCTGTCAGGCGGTTAATTGGCGGTGTTATTTATGTGTTTGGAACGCTTGTGACGTCCCCTGGCTGTTTCTGATGCAATTAGTTCCATTGATGGCCAGGTTCATGAGCTGAAAGAGTGAGAACCAGAGCGCCAGGCCTGATACAATAGGACACAATAAAAACGAGCAGGCTCTGCTGGTTTCCACGCAGAGCACCCAGAAAACGGGCTTCAAAGTTTCCACAGGGAGATAAAAGCTCCCTCTCGCCTGCACAATTACTCTATCCACTTTGGAAATACATAGGCCACGGTCGGGGAGAACTGAACCTCTGAAATAAGAGGCAAATGTATATGAAAACAATTTTACTGGTAGGCAGTCCCAACATCTAATTAGTATTGCAGAAACAGCTGAATTTTTACATTTCAATTACTCCGATATCCAGTAATGGACTCATAATTAGCATGAATTCAGGACAATTACTACAGAAAACTTCAAAGGATGTCTCACACAAATGTTTCAATAGTTTGACTTTGGATTTTTTGCATGTGTCAGTGGGATGGGACCCTAACATATCTTTTTAAATCAATTTAAATTGTCATAGAGGTAATTCCATATCTGGGACCCAGGGGAGTGAAGACCACATTGAGCTTTGCAGCGGCTCACGGGGCCCGTGTGGCTGTTCCAGCGTTTGCTCCGTCTCCTCTGTGGCTGTAAAGGTCTTGCTGTCACACTCAGCCCTGCACACACCTGGCTGGCACGCGGGCGGTTTACTGAGGGTCAGTCCCCGTGGGAGAGCCGCGGGGTCAGAGGCCACGCGGTTTTGTGACTTTGATAATGTTGCCAGATTGACCACCTCATCTTGCACTGTAATGCGTGGCTGAGCCTCCCACCTGGAGGGGGGCTCTGGCTCCCGAGTCCTGGCCTCACAATGGGGCCTGCGAGACCCACGCCGACCTGAGAAGTAAAATGCGGGTCTTCATAGAGACACACCTGATTTTCACTCCTCCATTCCACAAATATTTTCCGAGAGCTTCCTGTGTCCCCGGCACCATCCTGGCCTGAAAGAGCACAGGATGGAATGAACCATGAAGTCCCCTGCCCCACGGAGCTTATCTCCTGAAGACTGGGACAGGGGTCATTAGGGTCGTGTCTGAACATCAGCGCGGGGTTGACGTGGTCGCCGAGCTGTGCTTCCTCTGGGTAAACTGCATCCACGGGGGCTGCTCTCTCCCCTTTGGGGCTGTGGCTCAGTCGTCTTACAGATTAAGGGCCCTTCTGCCTAGGATGCGTGTGTGTGTCTAGGAGAAGGATGGTGAAATACCGTTTCCTTCTGACTTTCCTTGTGACTGTGGTCTCTGTGACAAGCCCAGGCAGCATATCTAAAAGCAGAGACGTCAGTTTGCAGACAAAGGTCCACAGAGTCAACGCTGTGGTTTTTCCAGTAGTCGAACGTGGATGTGAGAGTTGGACCATAAAGAAGCCTGTGAGTGCCAAAGATCGGATGCTTTTGAACTGTGGCGCTGGAGAAGACTCTTGAGAGTCCCTGGGACTACACGGAGATCATATCAGTTAATCCTAAAGAAAATTGACTCTAAATATTCATTGGAAAGACTGATGCTAAGGCTGAAGCTCCAATAATTTGGCCACCTGAGGTGAAGAGCTGACTTGCTGGAAAAGAAAAGACGCTGATGCTGGGAAAGATTGAGGACAGGAGGAGAAGGGGGCTATAGAGGATGAGGTGGTTGGATGGCATCACCGACGCAATGGACATGAATCTGAGCAAACTCTGGGGGACAGTAAAGGATAGAGAAGCCTGGGATGATACAGTCCATGGGATTGAAAAGAGCCAGGCATGGCTTAGGGACTAAACAACAAACAACCACAATAATAGTTTCCATGCCCCGGGTTTTAAGGGGTCAGATTCACTGTTCTCTTCTTTCAGAGCTCCTGGGTTCTTGCTGTCTTGAAAGACTTATCTTACTCCAAAACCTGGTCATAATTCTCCCATGATTTTCCCTAGGAGTTTCACAGTTTCATTTTGCATGCCTCGGATGGCTCCATGTGGACTTTAATCAGGTGAAGGTGTGAGACGTGGATACATCTGTGTAATTCACCAGGTGGCTTCTCTGCTCCCTCAACACCATCACCGGGACCATCCATGCCACCCTTTGATCTGAAATTCTTTCCTGTTGGACATTGAGTGCCTATGGGAATCTGAGTCCATCCCTGGGCCTACGTGCACCTATTTGTTAATAGATATGAGCAGACTTCCTTCCATTGCACTTCGCTTTACGGTGGTTTGAAAATGTGGCATTTTTTTTTTACAAATGGAGGGTCTGTGGCGACTTTGCACTGTCAAGACAATAGGCACATGTTTGGCAATGAAGTATTTACAGCAAGGCATGCCCACTGCTTTTTTTTGATGTATTACAGTTGCACGTTTAGTAAGCTGCAGGGTAGTGTAAACATGACTTTTATATCCACTGAGAAGCCAAAACAGTCCTGCGGCTTTATCGTGGCGTCTGCTTCACTGCGACGGCCCGGCTGGCTTTATCGCGGCGTCTGCTTCACTGCGACGGTCTAGAACCAAACTCGCAGTATCTCTGAGGTGAGCCTGTACTGATCGTACATTTTTGCTGACACACATATGCACACACACGTGCTATTTTAAGACGGAAAAATTTATCTGATGATATACACATTAGTAAATCCAACCCACCAAGGTTTTCCCTGTTCCGTTTCCTGAGGTCCCTGACAGAGGCAGACAGCCCCGGAGAGCCAGCCCTTCCAGCGTCTGCAGAAAATCTGCCTTCGACACGACGCCCAGGCTGTGTTTCAGGGTCAAGGGCGTGGGGGCCGCTCTGACAGGCACGGGGCGCAGCGGTGGCGTGGGGTGAGCAACCCGCCCGGGAGCCTGGAGCTGTGCCCAGCGCGCTCGAATCGCAGCTCTTTGTCCTCCTCTGCCTGGCGGGGTGCACAGCTCAGCCCAGAAACGGGGGCCAGGAGGGTGGCCGAAGGGCTCCTCAGGCTTAGAACATGGCGAGTTTAGCCAGACCAGTCGATGGAATCTAGCTGAAATGGAAACAAGGAACTCCCCGAATTGCAGGGTTATTAGCTTTGGGAATCCCTCTCTGAAGTGGGCCAAAGGAAGGCTGCCTTATCCGTAGACAGTCCCTCCTGGACGGCCCTCCCCCCTCCCCATCCCGAGAGCATCCGGGGAGGGGCCCACAGAACCAGACAGAGTCCCGCCCACCCTGGGTGCCCGAAGCTCCCATCAGCAGTGGGAGGTGGCCCCGGCTCCCCCCCGGCCTCGGGTGGCCCACCCTCCTCCCCAGCCTGTCCTGCCCTGTGGATGCACCCTGGGTGGGGTGCTGGCTCAGGCATCACCTTCTGCAGAGCCCCGAACACCGGGGCGGTCAGCTCTGTCTGTGGACGCCTCTCTCATCCCTCCGGCAGTGCCCGGGGGTTGAGTAGTCACCTGTAACCTAGTCTTAACTAGACCTGGGTGGGGGGGTCAGTCCTTGAAAACCATGTCACAAGGGTACATCCTCAGGGTCTGGCCCAGGGCTGGTACGCAGTGGGCACACTAAACCAGGAGAGGGACGGTCAGCCACCCCGACCACAGGTAGGCACCCATTTCTGCCAGCCACCCCGATCACAGGGGGCGCCCACTTCTGCCAACCACCCCGATCACAGGTGGGCACCAACTTCTGCCAACCACCTCAGTCACAGGGGGGCGCCCACTTCTGGCAGCCACCCTGATCACAGGTGGGCGCCCACTTCTGCCAGCCACCCCGATCACAGGTGGGCGCCCACTTCTGCCAACCACCCCAATCACAGGTGGGTGCCCACTTCTGCCAGCCACCCCGATCACAGAGGGGCGCCCACTTCTGCCAGCCACCCTGATCACAGGGGGCGCCCACCTCTGCCAGCCCCTCTGGTGTGCTGGTAGGCAAGGAGTCCAACATTCATGAAGCTCACGCTGTAGGGGACAAAATGCCACAAAATTCCGCGGGAAAGTTAACGGATAAGTTAACGGATGAATGAAAGGCATAAGATGCTCAGAATACAGTATAAATCAATAATAGAGCAAGCCCGTTACCAGGCCCTGGGTGGAGGCCGAGTGTAGGGGCTGCAGCCTCCCGATCGCCCACCCACCGGACGCTCCAGTCTGGGGATAACCTCTCTCTCCAGCAGCAGTGGGAAGAGGATGCTCTGTCTTAGAGAGGAAGTAACTTCCCCTCCCTGTAAAGTGAGCCTCCATCTGCTGTGACCGATGGAGCTGTGACCTCTGCCCTGGAAATGGGGCGTTTGGAGGCTCAGCGTCATCTGAATACCTGGTGAGAATGCCCTGGATCACCATTCTTCAAAGCTCAATGATCACTGATGTCCTTGAACCCAAGACGGAGGCGCATGCACGTGGCCTCTGGGCAGGCACTGCCCATGTCTTCAGAGACGGACATGTGCCCCCCCGCCACCCTGTACCGAGGAGAGGAGGAGCAGGACGCTGGGGGCTGGGTCAAGCGCCCCGTGTGGCTGTCACGCCCACGCCCGAGGCTGCAGCATTTCCTGCAGACGGCCTGGACGTGCCTGGGACGCTCCTCTCTCCCGGCTCAGAAGGTTCAGTCTCTACCATCCTGAAAGTCTGTGAACACGGCCTGATCCCCCCACCCCGCCCAGCGCAGACTCCAAGACAGAGCAGGAGGGTCGTGGGAGCAGGAGGCCACTCCTCACACCTCAGGGTCACCACCCAGAGTCTCAGCTTTTCTGCAGCCTGAACGGATTTGCTTTGCCTGGGGCACCACGACCAAGCAATTTATCAGAACTCGAGACAAACAGCAAGCGTCTCTGCTACCATCTCTAGCAGCCACTCACCTCTTAGCAAAAGCGGGGAAACCTGGACTGTTGATCCCAAGCACACTAGGAGAAGAGGAGGAACTTTCCAGAGAAGGAGGCACTTAGGCAGAGCCCTAACCGGCCCCCGCGAGGGAGGGACAGTGAAGGAACGGGGCAGCAGGACAGAGAAGATCAGGGGCTGCTCCTGAGAAGCTGCCGACGGGGCGCAGCCCGCCCCACCTCCCGCCTCTCTGCACGCGGCGCGTCCCTCGTGGCCCTTCAGCATCAGGGACCGGAAGTCTCATCACAGCCTCCCGTGGGCACCCACCCGGTCCCCTCTTCCTGAGCATCACACAGCGGTTCCCTTCTCCCCGCTATTTTTTCTGACACAAACCGCAAAAAGTTTGTCAAGGAACAAAATGCAAAATAAAGCAAAAAATAAAAGCATGCATCATCCAGTGTTAGGAAACACAACGAAACCGTCCTGAGTGTTTCGTTTACTTTCCAATCTTTACTGATGGACATATCTACCCAGGCGAGATGATCAAGGGTAGCAAGTCTGTGCAGAGTGCCGGGCCCTCTAAGAAACACAACAGAAAATTACAGAAACACATTTTGAACATTTGAAAATATATGTATGTATATCTCACCAAATCAAGAAAAAATTACATGATATTTATATCGACAGCCTTTCATACTTCTAAAATTCTCTTCGCTCCCACATTTTTGAGCTGTATCCCTCTCAGACCTTCTTCGTGTGATAATTTCGTAGCACCGTCGCATTGCTCTGTAGAAAAACAGAAACGAAAGGCATTTGGCTGTGATGCCATTGGTAGTAGCCACCACACCGGAGGCTGTTGGGGTGCCTGCAGCCGGGCTGGCCGGGGGCAGTGTCCCTGCCCAGGGGCGCAAGCGTTCAGGTCAATTCTGCTTAGTAGCATTATCATCATTGCATTTACATGCTCTGTTATAAAATATAATTAGACCAGGGAGGATTCGTATTTGACTCGCTGTTTTTGAGAAATGAACTCTTATCTCACTGTTTTACACATGCGATGACTGGACGCATTTTCCCCTGACCAGCTCCGCACATTCCCAGCCTGGCCCTCACGTGTCCTGGTGGCATCAAGCGCCATCAGACATTCCCTGTCCTGCATCCTCTTTTCATGACACAGGCTGAGGGGGGCAAGACGCAGCAGATCCTCCGGAGTCATGCCCACCAGGTGCAGCTGGCACCGCTTTGCTGGAAGCGGGCAGAGATTCTACCTCCTGCACTCAGGGACTAGATAAGCCCCAAGCTCCTTCCCTGCAGGAGGGATGGCTGGTGGTGGAGCGGGGAGAGAGGGGCAGACAGCAGCTGGGGAGTGGCAGAGTCCGACACCTTGGCAGATTCCACACGAAGGACATGTGGTCACGCGGACGTGGGGCCAGGAGCTCCCAGGGCCTTGGAGAGACCCTGGAAGGGGGGGACTCCGGAGCTGCGGCTTCCCTCTTGTCTCTGCAAACTGTCCCAGAAACTCTGGAAACGCCTGCTCTACTTAGCCTGCTATCACCCGTGTTCCCCCTGCTTCCCAGAGCTCCTGGTGAGCATGGCTTGAACGGCTGCTTAATCTTTCGGCAGAAAGACAGACGACTGTGTTCTCAGCCCCCACTGCTCGGCACTGAGGCTTCATCCTCAACTCCCCTGTTGCCAACCGTGTTCTGTGGGTGTCCTGATGCCCCCTTCGCTGGGGGCCTGGATGATGCTTAACTGGTGGCTCAGATGGTAAAGAGTCCACCTGCAATGCGGGAGACCCTGGTTCGATCCCTGGGTTGGGGAGATCCCTTGGAGGAGGGAAAAGCTACCCACTCCAGTATTCTCGCCTGGAGAATCCCATGGACTGAGGAGACTGGCAGGCTACAGTCTATGCGGTTGCAAAACGTCGGACACGACTGAGGACTAAATGCACACACAGGCTTGGGGTCTGCCGCTCAGCTGGCCGAGGAGCCTCAGCCTAGCTCGCCCCCGGCCTGGGGCGGCCTCCGCCGGCGGTGCCGCAAGCCTTCTTTCCAGACGGAGGAAGCAGGTCCAAGACCCTCCCGAGCCCCACGGCTGCGCGGGGCTGGCGGGCTCGCCCCGCTCCCACGGGCTGCAGCCGCCCTCAGGTTCCTGATGACGGGGTGTCTTAACACACAGTCCCAGCACTGGAACCGCGGGGCTCGCTGGTTTGGAAACAGTGAGTCTCGATTTTTAGCAACCTCCTTTTCTTTTCAGAAACACTGTAGCAAATTACATTATCCCAGCTACACACGCCGCTTTACCATCTGTATGAAGAAGTGTAGAAAACACTCACTAAGAGCTATTGGCAATGGTCCCACGTTAGAAGCAGCCTAATGTCCAACAACAAGTAAATATGTTTATGCTCAAACCATGGGATACCCTCTACAGGAGCAGTCAAGACTGGAAACTCTATGTCACTGTATTTTGATCTTCAAGGTACCTCGCTAAGTAAAAAGTCAGAAGCGCTTGCGCTACATGACCCTATGCTAATTTTAAAATAGCTTCACATTTTTATGAAAACACATGAATGCCGAAAGACGTAGGAAGCGTCGATTGCCACCCCAAACCGCTAACAGAAGGCTCCTCTAGGAAAGAGGGAGGCTGAGAGGGGCAGGATCTATGCGCCTCTAAACCGCTTCTGTTTTTAAACAGAATCTATTCACAAATAGAATTTGATTGAAAGTGAAAGTGAAGTCGCTCAGTCGTGTCCGACTCTTTGCGACCCCATGGACTGTAGCCCACCAGGTTTCTCCATCCATGGGATTCTCCAGGCAAGAGTACTGGAGTGGGTTGCCATTTTCTTCTCCAGAGAATTTGATTAGGTCTACTCTTTAATTAGGAAAAATAGTAAACATTTCAATAATTAAGTTTCTGGTCTACAGAGACACACAGCTCTGCTTAAGATAGTCTGACAACTTGTATTAATCAATTAACCACCCTCCTCAGCGCCAATTTGGGGTGAAGAGGTTCTTCAGGTTCCCTGCCAATAGAGGGGGGCGCAAAGACCTCCCGGATGTGCGTCTGCTTGGTTTATCACGTCGCCGCTGGGAGTGCCGCTTCTCAACTCAAGAACCCCGTGAACAGCCCTGAAGAGCGCGGATGACTGTGGCGGCCTCTCAAGGAGCCGGAGCCGCATCTACGACCGATGCTCGAGCCTCATCTCCAGCCTCAGAGACGCACGCGCTCAACCCCCTGCACCCCTCCCAGGGCAGCCGTGTGGGAGGAGGGTCTGCTCCATAGCTCTCAGTGTACTCCACCGTGACGTCCACGGCGCGTCTCAGCACTGCAGACTGGCTCATCTCGGTGAGGGAGGGCGTGTTTGATGAGGCTGACGACTCGGAAGTCCCCAAGGCTGCTCTTCTGCTCTTCTGTCATATGACAAACTGTTTCCAGTGGAAAACCCCAGCTGACCCCAGGCACTGTAGGTGTTTGCCCCTTAAGAAAGTGCCTTGTGAACGCTGCCGTGGACACTCCCCTAGTGTCCACCCATTCGGGCTGGAGATCACTCATCCCGTGTAAGACCAGTGACTCAGGGACATGGTCCCTCCCTGCAATCCTCAGCATCTCAGAGGAGTGAAAGGCAGCTGGGGGGTTGAGAGCAGAGAAGGCAGGTTCTCTTCTTGGTCACAGTGCCAGGGAGCTGACCTCATTGCTCTGCCAGTCGGCTGTCAGAACCAGCCTGCAGACCACCGCTGGCCACCTTGACTCAGGACACCAGGGAAACACAGTCCTGGGCCAGCAGCCGCGATCCAGCTGCAACTCTGCCCTGGCAGGGGGTGGCAGCAACCGTGGGTGGACGGCTAGTGTGTACACACAGCACAGCCAAGGGCGAGGTGGGGGCACATTAGGTGTCAGACCGGGAAGGGGGCTGGCATCAGCAGCCCACCTGCAAAGAATTTGATTAGGTCTACTCTTTAATTAGGAAAAATAGTAAACATTTCAATAATTAAGTTTCTGGTCTACAGAGACACACAGCTCTGCTTAAGATAGTCTGACAACTTGTATTAATCAATTAACCACCCTCCTCAGCGCCAATTTGGGGTGAAGAGGTTCTTCAGGTTCCCTGCCAATAGAGGGGGGCGCAAAGACCTCCCGGATGTGCGTCTGCTTGGTTTATCACGTCGCCGCTGGGAGTGCCGCTTCTCAACTCAAGAACCCCGTGAACAGCCCTGAAGAGCGCGGATGACTGTGGCGGCCTCTCAAGGAGCCGGAGCCGCATCTACGACCGATGCTCGAGCCTCATCTCCAGCCTCAGAGACGCACGCGCTCAACCCCCTGCACCCCTCCCAGGGCAGCCGTGTGGGAGGAGGGTCTGCTCCATAGCTCTCAGTGTACTCCACCGTGACGTCCACGGCGCGTCTCAGCACTGCAGACTGGCTCATCTCGGTGAGGGAGGGCGTGTTTGATGAGGCTGACGACTCGGAAGTCCCCAAGGCTGCTCTTCTGCTCTTCTGTCATATGACAAACTGTTTCCAGTGGAAAACCCCAGCTGACCCCAGGCACTGTAGGTGTTTGCCCCTTAAGAAAGTGCCTTGTGAACGCTGCCGTGGACACTCCCCTAGTGTCCACCCATTCGGGCTGGAGATCACTCATCCCGTGTAAGACCAGTGACTCAGGGACATGGTCCCTCCCTGCAATCCTCAGCATCTCAGAGGAGTGAAAGGCAGCTGGGGGGTTGAGAGCAGAGAAGGCAGGTTCTCTTCTTGGTCACAGTGCCAGGGAGCTGACCTCATTGCTCTGCCAGTCGGCTGTCAGAACCAGCCTGCAGACCACCGCTGGCCACCTTGACTCAGGACACCAGGGAAACACAGTCCTGGGCCAGCAGCCGCGATCCAGCTGCAACTCTGCCCTGGCAGGGGGTGGCAGCAACCGTGGGTGGACGGCTAGTGTGTACACACAGCACAGCCAAGGGCGAGGTGGGGGCACATTAGGTGTCAGACCGGGAAGGGGGCTGGCATCAGCAGCCCACCTGCACGGTGCCCACAGTCCTCAGGGCTCCTAGGCCTCGGCATCTCTCATAACCCTTTGGGGCTCCCCGACTCGGGTCCTCCCTGTGAACGTCCCGAATGGGGGCCCTGGGCATCAGCACCACGCCCTCAGCTCACCCGGTGGCTTCAGGCGATGCAGGCTGCAGGTTCACAGCCCTGAAACGCTGGCTCAGGGGTGCAGGGGCTGTTTTTGTAGGAGAGGATAAATGATAAAATTTGCTCCAGTCGCTGTCATTTTAATTGGGTCATTTGATCTTTAAGTGTGATACACCCAAAGTGGATTCCAGTCCATCATAGAAATAAGTGGGATGTTTGATGAAGTTGGCCATGGGCATGTAGCTAAGGATGTCCAGCCCTGCTGGGCTTCTCTGTTGAATTTCATTCGTTTCCAATGTCATGGCACCATCATCGGCTGCTGATGCTGTTGCCAAGCTTCTGACGGCAGAAGCCACTCGGTCTGCAGAGTGGGCACCACCCTCGTGCAGTAAGAAGGCGCCACTGGGCCCTGGCAGGGGAGCAGGGTCAGCCTGCCTCCAGGGTCAGCTCCCGAGCACTGATGACAAGCTCTCTCTTGTCTGTGGCCTGAGCAAACTTCAGCATGACCTAGATGGGCATGAAGGGGGTGGCCCAGGTGGGATTCCAGAAGGGACCATCGATCACGACCCAGAGCCACCACCAGCGGGCTCTGAAATCCCAGTCAAGAGACTTGTCCCCTTAACCTTCATATGCATGGGTGAGAAATGGGCTAAGAGGGTCAGGCCCTCCCCTACAGACTAGCAAACACCTGTCCAGCCCTTTCTAAAGTGGGGAGTCCTGTCTGTCAAATGCCAGCTTGTCCACATTGCCAGCAGAGCTCAGAGCTGAGCATCCCTTTAGCTCTGGGCTGGTGTAAACCAAATGCCTATGTCCTTAAGCTGAAGGACAGTGCTGGAACATTCTTCCTCTGGCAGCTACAGAAAACCCATAGACCTGCAGTGTGACAAGGGGAATTCTGTCTTCAGAGCAGAGGCCTTCACAGAGAGGCCTGCTTGGTGGGGGATATTTTCCACCTGCCTTTCTCAACTGGCCCGCAGGGTCAGTGAGCGGACTGGGGAGCAGATCTCTAAGAGCCTGGACTCGAAGAATCCCTAAATAGGCAGAGCAGCAGAGCCGGGGAGAGGCGGCAGGAAAGGGCGGGAGGGGCGGACGTCTGAGGAGGGGCGGCCACGAAGCCGGCGCGTGTCACAGGCATCACACCTCCTCCCAGTTAAAAGCGAAGTCCCACTGTTGAGGCCAGCTTAGTGTTCTGGGGCTGCTGAGAGCAACTACCACGAACTGATCTGCTACTGTTCAGTTGCCACGAGTGTCCAACTCTTCGCAGCCCCACGGACTGCAGCACGCCAGGCTTCCCTGTCCCTTGCCCTCTCCCGGAACTTGCCCAAGTTCATGTCCAGTGAATCAGTGACGCCATCCGACCATCTCATCCTCGGTCGTCCCCTTCTCCTCCTGCCTTCACTCTTTCCCAGTATCAGGGTCTTTTCCTATGAGTCAGTACTTCGCATCAGGTGGCCAAAGTACTGGAGCTTCAGCTTCAGCATCAGTCCTTCTAATGAATACTCAGGGTTGATTTCCTTTAGGATGGACTGGTTTGATCTCCTTGCAGTCCAGGGAACTCTCAAAAGCTCTGTCTTCTTTATGGTTCATCTCTCATAATCTGTACATGACTCCTGGAAAGACCATAGCCTTGACTCTATGGACCTTTGTCAGCAAAGTGATGTCTTTGCTTTTTAATACATTGCCTAGGTTTGTCATGAACTGGTTTAAGCACCAGAAATTCATTATCTCACAGTCTGGAGGCCAAAAGTCCAAAGTCAAGGTGTCAGCCAAGTTCCCGCTGAGTTCCAGGGGACGCTCCTTCCTGCCTCTTCCGGCCCCTGGTGGCTCCAGGCCTCCTCGGCTCGCGGCTGCATCGCTCCAGCCTCTGCCTCTGTCTTCACGGGGCCTCGTTTCCTAGGCTTCCGTGCCGCCTTCCTTCTCTCATAAGGACACCAGTCCCTGGGCTTACAGTTCATCCCAATCCAAGATGACCCCGTTTCAAATCCTGAGCTAATATATCTACAAAAACCTGCTTTCCCAGTTAAGTCACATTCTGAGGTTCCTGGCAGACAAAATGTGGGGGGACGCTATTCACTTCCATCTTTTTATAGAGTCCAGAGGGGTCTAGTGGTCATGTAAGGATGGGAGAGTTGGGCTATAAAGAAAGCTGAGCACCAAAGAATTGATGCTTTTGAACTGTGGTGTTGGAAAAGACTCTTGAGAGTCCCCTGGACTGCAAGGAGATCCAACCAGTCCATCCTAAAGAAGATCAGTCCTGGGTGTTCACTGGAAGGACTGATGCCGAAGCTGAAACCCCAATACTTTGGCCACCTGATGCAGAGGGCTGACTCATTTGAAAAGACCCTGATGCTGGGAAAGACTGAAGGAGGGAGAAGGGGACGACAGAGGATGAGGTGGTTGGTGGCATCACCGACTCGATGGACGTGAGTTTGAGCAGACTCCTGGACATAGTGAAGGACAGGGAGGCCTGACGTGCTGCCGTCCACAGGGTCGCAGACAGTCCCACACGACTGAGCAACAACATCCATCCCCACGATCCTCCTGAAATAGATTTCCTTCTAGAGGAGGCTACGCGGATGGCTCCTGCCTCTAATTCGGTCCAGACGGAAACCACCAGGGGCTCGCACAGGAGAACGGCCAGGAATGGAAACGCCGAGGCAGGCAAAGGCGTGCCCGCTGCTTGGTCCTCCGAACGGAGAAGCAGCCAGGGACGAAGCTGAAACCCCAATACTTTGGCCACCTGATGCAGAGGGCTGACTCATTTGAAAAGACCCTGATGCTGGGAAAGACTGAAGGAGGGAGAAGGGGACGACAGAGGATGAGGTGGTTGGTGGCATCACCGACTCGATGGACGTGAGTTTGAGCAGACTCCTGGACATAGTGAAGGACAGGGAGGCCTGACGTGCTGCCGTCCACAGGGTCGCAGACAGTCCCACACGACTGAGCAACAACATCCATCCCCACGATCCTCCTGAAATAGATTTCCTTCTAGAGGAGGCTACGCGGATGGCTCCTGCCTCTAATTCGGTCCAGACGGAAACCACCAGGGGCTCGCACAGGAGAACGGCCAGGAATGGAAACGCCGAGGCAGGCAAAGGCGTGCCCGCTGCTTGGTCCTCCGAACGGAGAAGCAGCCAGGGCCCTGAAGCTGCCCGCCTCCCGGCTTCGTCCGCAGGTGCAGGGGTAGGTTCTCCTGGAGGCAGGGTTCTCCTGGATTCCAGGGTCAGGTCCCCGAGCCCGGGGCTTGGCCTGCCCACATTCAGGACCCGGTCTCTCCCTCCGGGACTGACCCCCAGCCCTGCCCCTTCGCTCCTCCTGCGGCCGCTCCGAGACCCAGTCGAGTCACATCCACTGAGCTGTTTCATCACCAGACCCCTCCTCCCTCCATCCAATCTCATCACACCTGGTTTGATTGCCTTCTGTGCCCGATAAGTGGTTCCCTTAAAAAGGGAAAGACAATGTTCCTCTTAGCCCTTTATCCTTTCATCCCCACAGATCCCTTTCATGGGAAGCGGCGTAATTAGAAAGGGAAGGAAGGTCTCCTCGTGCGGCGTAAATTAAACCCATCCTGGCGACCGGCTGTGTCACTTACCTCTCAGATGTAGAGCCAGGAAATCTAAGCAGGTTTTCAATTTCTCCTAATGTCAAAAAATGGCAATAAAATCAAAACGGGAAAGAAAGGGATACGGAGAGAGGCTCGGGAGCGGCGTCCGCCCCGAAACGACATCAGGTGTGACTTACTGCCTGAGACACCCTTCTCTGCGGAATTGCCTCCTCCCGCCCCTCGTACACTGAGTCTGGAGAGCTCTGGATGGCACCCATGGCTGGCAGCTTCCTCAGTGCCCATCTCCAGATCTGGTCCAAGACCCATCAGGGGATGCTCCGTCCTGGTATGGGACCGCAGCAGCGGGCCTCCCACCCTGGCTGGCTGTCAGCAGAGCCCGGAAAGCACCACCTGGTTACTCGTGGGGAGGTTCCCACCCTCTGAACCCAACACGTGGAGCCCTGCTTCAAACTCTGCCCCAGGCAATGGTGCCAGCTTCCCTGGTGAAGTGACATCCCCTGAGCATCCCAAACTGGCTTAAATCCATAAGCGTGTTGCTCACGGAGGAGCAGGCGGTGCAGGGCCCTGGACCCAGGTTCAGCTCGGTTCCTCCACCCGGACACGGTCACAGAGGACCCATCTGCTTGGGCCGCGGCCGTCTCCCCTCTGCGGCATCCGCTTTGCCCTGCCCTGGCTGCTGGGAGTTTGAGGACACAGGTGGGCAAAAAGTAAAGACACAGCAGAGGGTCACGCGGAGGAGGGCAGGGCTTCCTGTCCTGGAGGCAGGCCCTGCCCCTGGGAGTGGGCTCTGCCCCCGGGGGTGGGCTCCCTGTGACAGTCCTCCGACACAGACTCTGCAGGCTCAGCAGCGGGTCAGCTGTGAACAACCAAGGCATCCAGAACCCCTGAGCGGGTCTCGGCAGGGAGCCGTGGATGGAGGAAGAAAGGGCACCAGCATCAGCCTCCACCTCCAAACGCCTGGCCAGCAGCTTTGGGGCTGGGGCTGGGGGGAGAGGCGCTGTGACCCCCGCCGGGGCCTGATCCCCTGCAGGCCAGCCCCACCCCCGTGCCTGCACAGCCCTGCCCTGTGCCCTTGGGCTCCACGATCCGCACCCCTGGATCACAGGGCCGACCTAGCAACCTGCCAGAGTCGCTGGGTCTGGACCGTGCCTTTCTGTGCGCACAGCCGATCCGGAGTCTACAGCCCACAACCACCTCCCCGTCTGCCTCCAGGGACCCTGTCTCCCCTGCTGCCGTCACCCCGGGGCCGGGGCCAGATGGTGGGGGGCACCCTCACCCAAGCCCGCCAGGACCAGTCAACGCGCGGTCCTGACCCGTCTCCTTGGCCCGCCGGCTCTCTCGCAGGGGCCACCGCGCAGGCGCTGGACTCGACAGCAAGTCCTCCAGTGGTACTGGCCTCCCCACATGCTCACGAAGTCACCTCTACGAAGTAAGACCTGGACCAGCCTTACCTGAGCCCCCAGGACCTGCAAGAAGGCAGGGCTGGACCGCATCAGCCGCCGAGTCCTGTCATCTGAGTCACCTCGTGCCATGCAGGTCAGCAACCCTGGCCTTCCTCCACCGCCCTCCTCTGAGGCCCCATTCGACAATGCTCCTCCATGAGGGACCCCGTAAGCCAGTGCCCCTCCTGCAGGGGGACCCCCAGCTTACTGCAACGGGCAAAGCTCCCTGCCCGAGCCGGGCTGTGAGAGCGCCGTCACCTGGGTCGCCCGGCCACCACGCCTGGGAGGGTCTGCGGGGCTGGCCTGCCCCAGCAAGGCCCCCTGGCTCCAGCCGTGTCCACATCCACCAGCTCAGCAGAGACCATGGGTTCCGACCCCAGCTCTGAGCCGACCTCTGTGGAGGTGACATCTCAGCAGACAGAGCTCCGTCGTCAGAGTCAAAACAAAAACAGCATCTGGTGACATCTGGGTGCTGGGTCACCTGTCCCTGCCCGGCCGCTGCTTGGGAGGAGGGAAGACAGTCTGGCAGCAGCAAACCCACCGTCTCAGCCCGTTCTTACCAAACGTGAGGAAACGTGGGAAGCCATGGACCATTCACACACAAACGAAAACCGGATTTACTGATAATTTCTAGTGCAACAGTAAGGGAAAGTGCATACCTGCATACTCTAATTATATTCCAAAGCAGGAGTTTTGTTTAAAAATCATTAAGAAATCACCGTGAGGACTTGGAGGAACAGACATTTTTAATACACGCGGCATGATGAATAAAACAATTCTATTATCACAGATGTAAATGTTCCAGATAAAGGTACTTAGAAAAATAAATAATCCCTACCACTTGCAAGGCCTGCCAACCTTCTCTGAATAATCACCCAAATTCTGCATGTTCTGGCAGCCAATCACCCCCATCTGTCCCCCCATTATAATGACAGGCCTGTGGCTGGCATTACGATCATTATTGTATGCTATCATTATTTGAATACTTATTAAAAGAAGTTGTGAAATAAAATATTTTAATCTACATAAATTAATCTAAATGAATGTAAGTGTCGAATTCATTTTAAGCTGAAAGAATATTTTATGTTTTAATATTAATTTTCAGATACATGCTTTATAGATACCACTCTGTGATATATCACAGTCAGCAATACAACACCTCAGATAGCTGTATCCCAAACACATAGTGTGCCTGGAAATTCAGCATTCATGTGTCAGGCTGTATAACGAAACTGTCATGATTTCACTGGGCTGGCCAGACTAACAAGAGGGAGAATTTTGAAATCTAGATAAATATTTTTCTTTTCCTAGATACCAAACATGTATTTCTGTAAGGAGCATCAATGGGATAAAGATTAGCAGGAGAAAAATAAAAGGCCTGATCTGAAATTCAGTGTAACACGCTCCCAGGCATCCTGACACCCTCTGCCCCCTTTCGGCCCTCACTTCGGGGACACGGGGAGCTCGTCCCGTGCCCATTCTGCGGATGCGGGCACTGATGCTGAGGGATGTGCTCCCCCCAGCCGGGGCCCTGGCTTCACGGGGAGTGTTCACACCAGTGCCTCCCGGCTTCTTGNTGTAACACGCTCCCAGGCATCCTGACACCCTCTGCCCCCTTTCGGCCCTCACTTCGGGGACACGGGGAGCTCGTCCCGTGCCCATTCTGCGGATGCGGGCACTGATGCTGAGGGATGTGCTCCCCCCAGCCGGGGCCCTGGCTTCACGGGGAGTGTTCACACCAGTGCCTCCCGGCTTCTTGCCGCCCCTGCCGCCGCCCCCACCCTTCAGCAGAGCGGAGAACATGCCCACCCCGCTGTAGTCCCTGCCCAGGGCCACATCTGGAAGGACCCTCCCTGCGAAGTGCCCCCCAGCACAGAGACAGCAAAACGGTCAAAGCCAGGGGGGACACAGCAGAAAGAGAGGCCAGGCAGGGGGCATCCCACCTTCGCCGGGTCATTCAAACCTGCCGACTCAGACACCGAGGTCACTGAGAACATGCTGAGTCCTGGGAGCATCACAGGATGAAATTCAGGTCAGGAGGAGCCCAGCAGATCTGTCCTGGGGCCGGGGTCCCTGACTCCTCCACTCTGGGGACCCCTCAACACACCCACTGCCTAGTCCTTCTTCTGGCTTTGCTAACCCCTCTGTCAGGCCCAGGTTACACACATATTCCACTTGTTAGGAATAAATTAAATCTGCAGTCAATAATTCATTTTCCAAAAATTAATTTAGGAACAGCAATACCCAGCTCCCCAGGTAAAATCAAGTAGGCGTCGAAGCCTGGGCAACCCCAAGCCATTATTCCACGTCCTTCCTGAGTTTCTCATTTTCCTCCAGTAAAAATTTACAATTTCCATGAAGAGCTGCCATGCACTTTAATGTTTTAATCAAAATAAAATGTCTGGAGACGCTGCGTTCAATCTCCTCTTCTGATTCAGTCCCACTGATGCTTGTTTTCGGACTCTGCCTGCAGGGTTCGCATCCACGCTCTGAGGATGCCAGCAAAGGGTCTGCAGGGGGACAGGGGCGCCTGGCAAGGGATGCTCTGTGGGCAGTGCAGGCCATCAGGCCAGCGAGGCCCCCAGGGACACTGAGTGGGCAGGGCGGGCCGGCAGGCCAGCGCGGCTCAGCGCTCAATGCCAGAGGCACTACAGCCCCCCAGCTGCAAGTAAAAGAACCAGGCCGGCCTGGAGGGGCCGAGGGCCATTCTGGGCCATCACGGGCCCTCAGGCCTCCAGCAGGTAGGACTAGCATTAGGCCAGCTGCCCCCCATAAGGACAGAGTCGTCACCTGACCTGCAGGTACCCACAGCTCTGTCTTACCATGCCACCAGGCCCCAGGGGGTGAGGGAGGGCTTCCTGCTGCAACTGCCTTCCTGGTGTTCTGGACCCAAACTGTTATGGGGATCTCTCTCTTAAACACAGCACTTCTAGCTAAACTGACATTCATCATTCGCTGACACCTTTGCTACCAGCTCCACCTCCATCACATCCACCACCACCACCATCAGGATCATCATTACCACCACCATCCCACCATCATCCCACCATCATCACCACCACCATGACCATCACCATGACCACCATGACAGCTTCTATTTCCATCTTCACTGTAACTCCTAACATTTTTGCAGCCCTACTGTGTACAAGGCCCTGCATTAATTATCCTCACAGATAGCATTTAATTCTTCCTTCTACCTTCTGCACTATAAATATCCACATTTTATAGTAAAGAAACCAAAGAAGAGACAGTTAAAGAGACCTTCCTAGGATCATACAACTTTTCCACGGTAAAGCTTGATCCTGAGCCCCAGACCTCTGACTCTAGGACCATGGTGTCTAACCCGGAAGGGCCTGACACAGGGCACTGACACTGTCCCGTGCTAACCAGCTCCATTCTTCTCGTCTCAGCCTGGTGTCTCTTCTCTAGCACCAGACCATGATTCCGGGAACGCTGGAAGGCCACTCTTCACTCCCCGTTGGCCCATGGCCAGGGCTCGCAGCCGGGTCCCTCTCCTGGGCATCCCTTCACTCTTGCTCGTGTTTCTGTGTCCTGGAACTGAGTTAGAGCTGTTCTGGTCCTCTGGACCGTGGCCGGTTTCCCTGCAGGGAGAGTGGAACCAGCAGAGCCAGTTCTAAACACCCACTTGACCTCGTGCCTCTCCTCCTTGGAGCCTCCCGAGTCCCCCTGAGCGCTGCCATGCACGTTTGACTATCACTCAACACGGTTCCTGGGAGTGACCCACGGCCAGAGACTCCGCAGAGTTGCAGGGTCACGGAGGGGTCAGGGAGAAAGAAGGGAGTGCCTGGGATGCTGACACGGGCAGATGCCCACCAGGGAGTCAGGGTGCCCAGGGGAGAGAGCCCACTCCCCACCGAGGCCCACAGGGAAGGGGGCCCCGGGAGAAGAGCCCCGATGGGCACACAGGACTCTCTCTCTCTCTGCCCCATCTGCTCATCTATGGACCCCCCCCCCACTGGCAAGGGATGCTCTGTGGGCAGTGCAGGCCATCAGGCCAGCGAGGCCCCCAGGGACACTGAGTGGGCAGGGCGGGCCGGCAGGCCAGCGCGGCTCAGCGCTCAATGCCAGAGGCACTACAGCCCCCCAGCTGCAAGTAAAAGAACCAGGCCGGCCTGGAGGGGCCGAGGGCCATTCTGGGCCATCACGGGCCCTCAGGCCTCCAGCAGGTAGGACTAGCATTAGGCCAGCTGCCCCCCATAAGGACAGAGTCGTCACCTGACCTGCAGGTACCCACAGCTCTGTCTTACCATGCCACCAGGCCCCAGGGGGTGAGGGAGGGCTTCCTGCTGCAACTGCCTTCCTGGTGTTCTGGACCCAAACTGTTATGGGGATCTCTCTCTTAAACACAGCACTTCTAGCTAAACTGACATTCATCATTCGCTGACACCTTTGCTACCAGCTCCACCTCCATCACATCCACCACCACCACCATCAGGATCATCATTACCACCACCATCCCACCATCATCCCACCATCATCACCACCACCATGACCATCACCATGACCACCATGACAGCTTCTATTTCCATCTTCACTGTAACTCCTAACATTTTTGCAGCCCTACTGTGTACAAGGCCCTGCATTAATTATCCTCACAGATAGCATTTAATTCTTCCTTCTACCTTCTGCACTATAAATATCCACATTTTATAGTAAAGAAACCAAAGAAGAGACAGTTAAAGAGACCTTCCTAGGATCATACAACTTTTCCACGGTAAAGCTTGATCCTGAGCCCCAGACCTCTGACTCTAGGACCATGGTGTCTAACCCGGAAGGGCCTGACACAGGGCACTGACACTGTCCCGTGCTAACCAGCTCCATTCTTCTCGTCTCAGCCTGGTGTCTCTTCTCTAGCACCAGACCATGATTCCGGGAACGCTGGAAGGCCACTCTTCACTCCCCGTTGGCCCATGGCCAGGGCTCGCAGCCGGGTCCCTCTCCTGGGCATCCCTTCACTCTTGCTCGTGTTTCTGTGTCCTGGAACTGAGTTAGAGCTGTTCTGGTCCTCTGGACCGTGGCCGGTTTCCCTGCAGGGAGAGTGGAACCAGCAGAGCCAGTTCTAAACACCCACTTGACCTCGTGCCTCTCCTCCTTGGAGCCTCCCGAGTCCCCCTGAGCGCTGCCATGCACGTTTGACTATCACTCAACACGGTTCCTGGGAGTGACCCACGGCCAGAGACTCCGCAGAGTTGCAGGGTCACGGAGGGGTCAGGGAGAAAGAAGGGAGTGCCTGGGATGCTGACACGGGCAGATGCCCACCAGGGAGTCAGGGTGCCCAGGGGAGAGAGCCCACTCCCCACCGAGGCCCACAGGGAAGGGGGCCCCGGGAGAAGAGCCCCGATGGGCACACAGGACTCTCTCTCTCTCTGCCCCATCTGCTCATCTATGGACCCCCCCCCCACACACACACACAGGAGCAGAACAGAAGTCTGGGAAACAGTTACCCCCGCCCCAACCTGCCACAGTCCATCCGCAAAATGAGACATTTTATAAGGAAATCAGCCTACATGCAAACTGACACAGAGATCCACAGTAATTGTTGACATGCGGATGAATTCAAGGCCACTCTTGGAGGAGAGCCTGCGTGCATACGATGTTTCAAGTGCCCATCAGTCCAACATCCCCAGGTGTTCCGGGAAAGCCCCCCTCCCCTTTCTGCTCAGGGCCTCAGTGAGATCCTCCCGGATTCTGAAGTTAGAGGCTGGAGAGCGGGGCAGAGCCCCAGGCCTGGAGGGGAGGGGAGGGCTCCACGGACCGTCTTCCATGTCTCAGAGAGCACGACCCTCACCCAGGAAGATCTTGGGGTGACAGGGTTGAGGTGAAATAGAGCAGCTCAGTGAAGTGACGGTGGTGAGTTTCCATAAAGAGAAACCAAGGAAACAATCCCATTTCAATCACATCAAAAAGAATAAAATACTTAAGAATAAGCCTACGTAAATGAGGTAATGGAGGAGGAAATGGCAACCCACTCCAGTATCCTTGCCTGAAAAACCCCACGGACAGAGGAACCTGGCAGGCTACAGTCCGAAGGGTCGTAAAGAGTCAGACATGACTGAGCGCTGAGCAGTGAGGTAAAGACCCTGCACTCTATCAGACTGATGCGAGAACTGCGGACAACACAGACACGGAAAGGCATGCCCTGGCCGTTGACTGGAAGAACTAGCATTGTTAAAGTTATCATAATAACCCAAGAAAATCCACAGATTGACTGCATTCCCTGTCAAAATACCAATTTTTTAGGAATTAGAACAAATAATTTTAAATTTTGTATGGAAAAATAAATAAATAAAAAATAAAATTTGTATGGAAACACAAAAGACCCCAAATAGCTCAGACAACTTGACGAAAGAACAGAGTTGGAGGAATCAAGCTTCCTGATTTCAGACTATTTCAGCTACAGACTGATTCCAGACTGATCTCAGACTGCAAAGCCACAGTGATCAAAGCGGCGTGGTACCGGCACAAAAACAGACACATAAATCAGTGGAACACGATAGACTGCCCAGAAATAAACTCACACACTTTTGATCGACGGGTCTAAAACAAAGGAGGCAAGAATATATAATGGGGAAAATACAGTCTTTTCAATAAGTGGTGCTGGGAAAATTGAACAGCTATGTGTAAAAGAATGAGATTAGAACATTCTTAATGCTACATATAAAAATAAACTCAAAATGGATTAAAGACTTAAACATAAATCTTACCACTATGAAACTTGGCGAGGAAAACATATGCAGAACAGACATAAAATGCAGCAATAGTTTTTTTTTTAATCTGTCGCCTAAGTTAAAGGAAATAGTAGCAAAAATAAACAAATTGGACCTAATTAAACTTAAAAGCTTGTACAGCAAAAGAAACCATCAATAAACAAAAAAGCAATCTATGAGCTGGGAGAAAATATTTGCAAATGATATGACTGGTAAGGGCTTAATATTCAAAATATATGTAACAGCTAATACAACTCAACATCACAGAAAGAGCAACTTGGATAAAAAATGAACAGAAGACCTGAATAGACATTTTTCCAAAGAAGACAGAGATGGCCAGCAGGCAGGTAGAAAGATGCCGAACCTGTAGTGCCTAATTTAAACTGGAAAAGGAGCGAGGATTTTGATGCAGTTTATTTTTCAGGCAAAGACCTTTATGACAAAGACCCACGGTGTGGGCAGGTTCAGCATGATGGGAGACCCCTGGGTGGTGGAATGTGGCAGGGCCCAGGACTCAGGCCTAGACTTGCTATAGCCTCACAAATTGCCATGACGTGTTACACCTTGAGACACACTGACACCTTCATCCACCTCCCTGACCAGGGAAGGCATGCCAGGCTGCAGCCCAAGTCTCAGCCAACGGAGGGAGCCTGCAAGAAAGACGATGGATGACTTCCTTCATGCACGCAGCCTACGTTACAACACTCAGAGCTTCCAACTGCTCAGCCACAGGGCAGGAATTACACAGTCTGAGGAAGATGCCCCTGGACGTGGACTCAGGCCTGAGGGTGGGCCCTGCTTCAGGAAGGGCCAGGCCACCTGGCCACTCAACCGCTGCTACCGCCTGGGTGCCCAGTGGCTGGCAGCACCCATTTCTCTGAGAGGATTATGCCAGAACTATAAAACATCTGTCATCAAATAGACCGAAAAGTCCGTGGCATTAGTCCCGGGCAAAGCCGTCTTTGTGTTTGTCCTATATACAACCACTCATAGTCCTTCTTGTTCTTTTCCCAGATTATGAAACCATGACAGATGACAAGACACACACAAACACACTTAGGGGCGTGCGTCCCCTCTGTGGGAGCCGGGGCTGCCTGGGGAAGCACAGGGAGGGGACTCCACAGAGAAGCAGCTCTGCCCCTCTGGCTGTGTGGCCCCAGGGGAGAGGCACAACCTCTCTGTGCCTCGGCATCTTCATCTGGAGAGACAACCACAGCGACACCTGCCAGCGCCCTCCCTGTGGGCACGGGGGATAAACGCTGTCACTGACTATCGTTCTCATGGGATTATCACAAAGCTTCCCCAGGAAAGCCTAGATTATTTTAGGGAGCACGGTAGCACCCAGAGTTGGCTTACAGAGAATTATATTTCCAGACTGGAAGCTTACATTTCTACCCGCTGCTGAAAATCTCTCAGCTGAATTTAATTCTTGGTTTGGACTTCAGTCTAGCAAAACTCAAAACCACGATGCCCAAAGGCTTTGAGGCTCAAGGTGTAGTGTGGTCACGCCATCCTCATTTCTCAGGTGGACAAGAGACTGTCTCACCCCCGGGTGATGCACTGAGGTGCAAGCAAGGTCAGCCAAGCTGCGTCTGCTCCCTGGTTCCCTCTCTCTGCCTGCTGACAGCATCTTAACTCAGACGGAGACTGGGCAAGAAGGCAGTCCCCTCTCGGCATTGCTCTCAGACACGTGGCACCATTTATCTTGCAAGGTCTTAAAGAAAAGGTCTTAAAAATCCTTCTCAGTGTCCACATTCATGACCTGACATTAAGAGTATCCCAGATGCATGATGGGAAACTCATCCATCCAGCCAAATGCATGATGGGAACTTTCATTCATTTAGAAATGCCACCTGTAACATGAAAATTACTAGACCTCACCTAATGAACCTATAACTAAATTTAGCCTCCAAAAAGGAATGGGAAATAAAAGAGGCAAGTTTCCAAATTTGACAAGTGTGTATTATAGAGAATTCTTTGAAGGGTCTCTGGGTCCCTCTAATTTGCACCAACACAAGCCTGCTATTCCAAGATTCTTAATTATACCTGAAACTACTAAATTAGGCCTGTTGTTTACTGATGGCTAATAAAACAACTAATTAACTTGTGAAGGCTGTGAGTAACCACAGACGCAAATAAAAGCTCATTTTACAATAAGGTGAAAATTGCTAAGACGTGAATAGTTAGGATGGTTTAAGAGGAGACGGTTGGTGCAAGCCTGGGTGACACGTGCTATGACAGGGGACAAGGTGCCCCACGTGGGGCCACGTCCCTGGAGTGCTCTCTACAGGAAGGTTCCCAGTCCATCCTCCCGGTACCCGCTGCTCGACCTCCAGCTCTTCATGCATCTGCAGACTTCAGGCACTATGGGCGTGCCTGCTCAGTTGCTCTGTGCGTGCCTGCTCAGTCGCTCCAGTCACTTCAGACTCTTCGCAGCCCCGCGAGCTCTAGCCCGCCAGGCTCCGCTGTCCATGGAATTCTCCAGGCAAGAGCACTGGAGTGGGTTGCCATTTCTCTCTCCAGGGGATCTTTCTGACCCAGGGATCGAAGGCTTCTCTCCTGCGTGGCAGGCAGGTTCCTTACCACTCAGCCACCTGGGAAGCCCATTTCAGTCACTAATGAGCCCCCTGTGCTCTTCTGTACTCCTGTGAGACGGGCAGCCCAGAAAACCATTTCCTAATCAGCCTCCATCAGAACTGGCATCAGCAACGGGGGTGCTGAGGAGTGGCGGCAGCATGACAGAGGCCAGGTAGGACCACCCGCCTGTGGCCAGCACAGCCCCAAAACCCGGAATGTGTCAGATTTCATGGTGGGAAGAAGGATCACCCAGACTCTGCAGAATCAGCACTGGCGTGTAGACTATCCTGAGGTGCTGGGAGGCTGGAGATCTGGACATGTCTACAGAAAATCAAACACCGCAACAAATATAGTCAGAGTTATAGCTCATGTTATATAATAATTCTCCACTAGGACCAGCCATTTGCATCCATTCTATAAAGTATTTGGGCTTCCCTGGTGACAGGTGGTAAAGAATTTTCCTGCAATGGTTTGACCCCTGGGTCTAGGAAGATCCCCTGGAGAAGGGAATGGCTACCCACTTCAGTATTCTTGCCTAGAGAATCCCATGGACAGAGAAGCCTGATGGGCTAGAGTCCATGGGGTTGCAAAGAGTGGAACATAACTGAGGAACTAACATTATAAGGCACTTGCACAGATCAAACCAGTCCATCCTAAAGGAAATCAGTCCTGAATATTCACTGGAAGGACTGATGCTGAAGCTGGAACTCTAATCCTTTGGCCACCAGATGCAAAGAGCTGACTCACTGGAAAAGACCCTGATGCTCGGAAAGATTGAGGGCTGGAGGAGAAGGGGATGACAGAGGATGAGATGGTTGGATGGCATCACTGACCTAATGGACATGAGTTTGAGCAAGCTCTGGATGTTGGTAATGGACAGGGAAGCCTGGCATGCTGCAGTCCATGGGGTCACAAAGTCGACACAACTGAGCAAGTGAACAGGAATAACATATGATTCTGTTCCTCAAATTCCTAGTGAAATATCGGAGAGCAGCTTAGAGCTCAGACTCCAGGAGCGCTGCAGCCTCAGTCAGCCTGAGCTGCCCTCTGTCCGCCCGGCCGGGCTGCATCTGGTCCCTTCCTGCAGATCTGGACAAACCCCAGAGCCGTGACCAGGGCAGCTGGGAAGTTTCCATGAACTCACTTAAGGAGAGCACTGAGAAGGGCACCTGGCTCCAGGTAAGCCCTGAACAAACGCAATCACTGTATCCTGCTCTCTGCTCTGTTTGCTGAACAAATGCCTGATTCAAGGAGCAATTTACACAAGAATGTGAGAACTTAGGTCAGCAGAAGCTTAGGGCTGCTGGTGTGCTGCGCTCTGGGGATGAAAGGGAGGAAGACAGGATAGCCGCCCCCTGAGAGGCTGGGACGCACAGCAGGAGGACTAGTTCCCCGGTCCGAGAAGCCCTCCCAGAGCCGGTCTGTCCTGCATCGAGGAAGCCGCGAACCTCAAGCCCAGCAGAGACTCCCTGTGTGTAAGGGTGGCTGCTGCCACTGCTGCTGCTGAGTCGCTTCAGGTGTGTCCGACTCTGTGCGACCCCATAGACGGCAGCCCACCAGGCTCCCCCGTCCCCGGGATTCTCCAGGCAAGAACACTGGAGTGGGCTGCCATTTCCTTCTCCGATGCATGAAAGTAAAAAGTGAAAGTGAAGTCGCTCAGTCATGCCCGACTGTGACACCATGGACTGCAGCCCACCAGGCTCCTCCATCCACGGATTTTCCAGGCAAGAGTCCTGGAGTGGGGTGCCATGGGGATGTGCTTTAATGCAAAACTAACAAAACAAAACCCAGCGACCCTGTTGACTGAAGAACTGGGCTTTTTTGGTGTGTGTTCCCAGATTTTTTTTTTTGCAGAAACAGACAGGTTTTGTGGTCTTCCCTGAATGTGGCTCCAAGGCCCTGCCAAGGGAGAGGTGGGGTTTCCAGGGTCTGGCTCACAGGCAACACAGCTTGGCTGGTCCTGAGCTTCCCTCACAGAGCCAACTCCTCAGGCCCAGAGCCCCTTCCCGTCTTCAGACACCCCTCCCTGAGCCCAGGGTGCCGTCAGCCAGTGCTCCGGGAGCCCTCCATGGTGCAAGGCTCACGGCTCCCCTCCATCCTCCCTGAGCTCCTCCCAGGGCAAGTCTCCAGCACCTTCGCCCGGGTCTCTGCCTGCGGGTGGGGTGGTGAGCCCTGCTCCCAGATTAAGGCCTGTTTCAGAAAATGGATGCGTCAATAGTCTAGATGCGGATGGAGCCTGCATGGAGCTGTTTCATACAGGGCCGCGCTCACGGTTCACATCTTCCATCTTCACTGAACATGGAGCGTCAGGAGGGCAAAGACGCTGGTTCCCACAGAGCCCAGCTCTGCCTTCGGCTCTCCGGGAGTGCCCGATACTAGTTTCAGGGCTGGGGGGCTGGCAGGCACGCTGTGTCCAGCTAAGGAAGGACTCCAACACCGAGGCGGTCTGAGGACAGCATGGGGGTGCCCCTTCTGCGCCCTGCACTGCCCGAGCCCTGGCAAAAACCTCACTGAATTTCCGCAGCAGCCCTAGCGGGGGGCACACTCACATGGCAGCCAGGGCTCAGAGCTGGGTCTGTCAGCTTCTCCAGATGACACAGAGCAGGTTCGGGGGTCTGGGTCAGCCAGGCCGCACTCCCAGTTCCTCCCGGGTCCTCCTGGGTGTGACACTGCCTCCCAGGGATGGGACCTGCTCAGTGCTGCTTGGAAACAATGCTGCTGCGGGCCCATCAATGATTTCCAGGTGTGAGGAGACCTCCAGGCCCTAAGCCGCCCCAGGGGCTTTGCCATCTGTGGTCCCACGATCCCCACGTGGGGTCCACATCATCCCTTGAGCCAGAGATGAACAGGTCATCAGACACGATTATTTTTAAGTTGCTGCTAGATAAACATACTAACTGCTGAGAGAAAATTACCTTATAATGTATATTTACACATAAATGCACATATTAATTCCAATCCAGTTTGACTGAAATGGAATAAACACAATTGGTGAAAGCCCGACCCTTCTGCTCTGCTGAGACTGTTAACTGAGGAGACAAGGGGTGTAAGCCGGAGGGACGCTGGGCCCCGCGGGAGGCAGCAGGCACTGGCCAGGGCAAGGGCCTCCCGTGAGGAGTGCAGGACGGAGACGCAGGGTCTGCGGGCACCGGTCCAGCCCTGAGAGGGCGCGGGGTGCTGGTGTCTGGCTACGGCCAGACAGAGGGGTGCAGAGGAGGAGAGGAAGCGGGCCCCCCAGTGCTTCGGAGGAAGTCACTGAGGACCAGGGGAGGTGACCTCTGCAGTGAGCCAGTTCCTGGCCACTCTGCCCTTGATCAAGGGGCAGAGACAGAAAAACCGTTCCAACTGTGCAAAGCCCAAGGTAAGATCAGAAACCAGAACTTCTGCAAAGAAATGGACAAACAAAGTGAGTTGCAGAGAGGCATGCACACGTTTCCCACAACAAACCTACGTGGCCCAGGAGAGCAGGGACCAAGCCGAGCGCAGAGAGGAGGCCGGTCTGCTGCTGGTGCGACGCCCGGGGCTGAGCAAACCTCCGGTCACCGCGGAGGCCAGGCTGCCGGCTCTGTGCCGGCAACAGCCCTGAAGGCAGAGCTGGGCTGGAATGCAGTGGCTTCATTTTTAGTAAGATCAGTTCCACGTTGGCAAGATCCAGTCAACAGACATCAGTGAGTCAGTGCCCGGTCCCCCTGCCCTTGATTAAGGAGCAGAAGCAGAAAACCCGCCCCAATCGGGCAAACAAAGCCCGAAGGATGCACCGCGTCAGAGGCGGTCAGGCGTGGGACGAGGGAGGCGCGGGGACGGGGGAGGTGCGGGACGAGGGAGGCGCAGGACTGGGCAGAGCGGGGCTCCCGGAGGCTGCAGGGGCCGTGGGGCAGCGCCAAGCCTTGGTCTTCGGAGGCTCCGCACCACCTCACATCTCAGACCGCAGCTGCCTGCTCTTGTCACAGGGTAAGGCCTTGTCTGGACAGCAGTTTGCCTCTTCCAAGAGTTTGCTTTGAGAACGCTGGGATAAAACGGGCATGAGCCTCTTCTGGAAACTCTGAGGAGGTTTTATCACATCTTTCTCATGGATCACAGAGAAGGAAACAGAGTCTCCTCCAGGCAGAGGGCTGGCTTCTCTGACTCTCAGTTTCTCTTTTATTTTACTGGGGCTCAGAGAGCAGACTCCCTTGGACTGCAAGAAGATCCAACCAGTCCATCCTAAAGGAAATCAGTCCTGAATATTTGTTGGAAGGACTGATGCTGAAGCTGAAACCAATACTTTGGCCAGCTGGTGTGAAGAACTGACTCATTTGAAAAGACCCTGATGCTGGGAAAGATTGAAGGTGGGAGGAGACGGGGATGACAGAGAATGAGATGGTTGGATGGCATCACCAACTCAATGGACATGAGTTTGAGTAAACTCCAGAAGTTGGTGATGGACAGGGAGGCCTGGCATGCTGCAGTCCACAGGGTGGCAAAGAGCTGGACACGACGGAGTGGCTGAACTGAACTGAACTGAGAGAGCAGATGCATGAAGATCTGTAGAAAACATTACTAAGAAAGCAAACTGCCAGTCAGCCCAGGGCAGGAGATTCCAGCTCCACTGACCATGGTGGGCAATACCTACTGGCGGTGTTTATGAAAAGACACACTTTGTGCCAACCTCGAGTTGGTCATGGGAGGCGTGCCACCTGCATTGACCTCGAAGGCATGTGCCTTTGCCCATGGCTGCAAGGGGAAGACGCTGCTGTCCAGAGACCCTGGCTGGTGGCAAAGGAGACGGGGGAGGGGGCAAGGGGGCAGGATGGAAGCAGGTCTGGATCTGAGACACAGACCTGGCTGGTGTCCTGCGGCCTGCAGAGCGTCCCCGCGTGTAACCTTCCCACGGACAGGGAGGGTGTTACTGCGCCTGGAAGCCAGGAAGGTGGCCACATGGTGAAGCCGGGAGGAAAGGGGACAGCTCTGACCTGACCCCAGGCGGTGCTGGCTTCTTAATCAAGGATGAAACAGCCCACCCCCGGGGCATGAGCCGCAGGCAGAGCCGGTGGCCGCGATGCTGAGACAATCAGAAGCAGACTCGTCCCCGCGCGTCGCCCTCCTGGCTCTCAGCCTTCCTGTCTCCCTGAGCGTGCTCCCTGGCCCACCGACTTGCATCCCTGTAACCATACATGCCTCTTGTATCTCTCCATGAAGTTCTGTGAGTGCCATATTAGAAAGTGCCAATACATTGCTTCCCTGGTGGCTCAGCTGGTAAAGAATCTACCTGCAATGTGGGAAACCTGGGTTTGAATTCTGGGTTGGGAAGATACCCTGGAAAAGGGAAAGGCTACCCACTCCAGTATTCTGGCCTGGAGATGTCCACAGACTGCATAGTCAATGGGGCTGCAAAGAGCCAGATACGAGTGAGTGATTTTCACTTTGACTTTCAATGTATCTAAGAGAAATGAAGTTGCTAGAGATACTGTTTCTACAGCACCCAGGAGAAGAGCCGGCCACCCTGATGGCTGCCCGCTGTCACACTGGGGGTAAAGCTGCCAGCCCCTCTTTCTGCAGTGACCCGGGCAGTTTCGGGCTTGGGAGTTGTCACGACACTTCATGTTGACAAAGTTCTCATATGAGAACTCCAGAAAGTTCAGACCTGGCCAAACTTGAATCCTCTTTTGGAACTGTCTCCTCTCTCCATGAGGAAACCACCATTTCAACCTGTCGATTTTGCGCACTGAATGTAGGAAGTTGAAGCATCAGCGGTTTAGAAATGAGCCAGCCCATCGCCTGGACCACTTCCCGTCTGGAAGCCCAGTGCAAAAGCACAAAGACCAGCTGCCACCAAATAAGGTGGGAAGGGAGAGGTCGGGGAGATCGTGAAGGCCGCTGGCTCGCAGACAGCCCCCTGGGAGAGACGCACACTCGCGCGGCCCCCGCAACGCACCTGAGTCTGCGACCAGCCACCAGACCCAGTGTCCCCCGCCCCTGACAGCTCAGGTTAGGAGGGCCCACAGTCGGGAAACGAGACCCCGATTCACGGGGAAGCTCCTGCTCATGTTGCCTCCTAAGCACAGGATTTTGGGGAGAAGCACCCCAACCCTGGGGGGACAGAGCTGTAGGACAGCTTCCACGAATTTTGACTCAAGGGAAGAAAGCTTATCATTCAATCCACTCATCTCCCATTGTATTGCTTCTATTTCTTTACATTGGTTTACAAATGTCAGTGAAATTTCTCAGATAGATTGCAAGGATGTCTCTCTCTTAGCCATCCTGCACGTCAGGATGGGACTCTCCTTTTAAACCTGTCAGATGACTCCTGCAAAACCTGGAGCCCGTTTGTCTGTGCCTCTCAGAGGGCCGTCGGCCATCTTGCCATCACATGCACACCGAGTGCCAGTTCCACGCCAAGCATCGTGGAGACACCATCCGCCCCACAGCAGCTCTTGGAGAAACATTCTAGTGCTTCAATTTATAAATGAGATGATCGAGCGGCATCAGGAATGTGGGGGGGTGTTCCCAGGAGCCCCTGGGCTGGAAGGACCGTCAGTATAAAGGGACATCTGGGCAAAGCTAAGTGGGTTATTGGAGGGGCTCTGCTGTCTCAGGTGGACCCAGATCACTTCTAAGACACCAGGCTGTCCTCCGCAGACACACGCGCACTCCTGGCGGCCCAGGCGAGTTACAGCCTCACTGCACGCCTACGGAACGACCAGACCCTGCTGCCCTGGCAGCCCTTGTCCCTGAGCGAGGGGGTCCCGCCCACCTTAGGACCCTGACTCCTCCCTCCCGCCCATCCTCAGACCCCGACTCCGCCCATCCATCCTCAGACTGACTCCTCCCATCCATCCTCAGACCCTGACTCCTCCCTCCCGTCCATCCTCAGACCCTGACTCCTCCCACCAGCCCATCCTCAGACCCTGACTCCTCCCACCAGCCCATCCTCGGAACCCGACTCCTCCCTCCCGCCCATCCTCTGACCCTGGCCCTCCCGCTTGCCGCGCCCTGGGGGCCCTGGCCATCCTCAGCCCTCCTCCCCCAGGCAGCACACAGGGTGGCTGGTCGGTAGATTTCTGGTCTGAGTGGTCCCCACCAGCGCCAGGCTGCCTGGACATTTCGCTCTCTCCCAGGGGACGCCTGTGCCTGGTCTCAGAGCCTGGCACGGAGTGGGTGCTCAGAAAATACATGCTGGGGGGTGAGACCACCCTGCAGCCGTGGCCCCTGACCCTAAGCGACACGGGGTGTGGCCTCCTCACTGCCCTGCCCACGTCCCCACTTTTCCCAGGAAGGCTTTCCCAGCCAGCCCTACCCCTCAGGCACCTCCAGGAAAGAGTCCCCTGATGGACGGCTCCCCAAGGCCACCGCCCTGGGAGTTAGGAATCCCCTGTTTTTGCCACACTAAGCAATTTAAACCAGACTTGTCACTATAAGACAGTGCCACATCACAAGTGGAAAGCAAAATTAGTCAATAGTTACCTTTATGCTGTGGTTGAAAGACCGCCCTCTGCTGCCCTGGGACCCTCCTGGGCGGTCGGCTGAACCACAGCCCTGGTGGAGCTCTGCCTGCTGAGCAGAGCACAGGACACACCCTCACACACACACACACGCACACACACTCACACACACACGCACACACACACTCACACACACACACACCATGTAGGCACACACACACACACTCACCCCCCCCCCCCACACACACACCCCATGTAGGCACACACATACACATGCACACACCTTCACACACACACACCCCCCATGTAGGCACACACATGCACACACCCTTACTCTCACATACATGCACACACACCCTCCCACACACACACACACGTGCACGCACACACACACACACACACACACACTGCCTGGATGCTGCCACCCTGCCTCTGTGACCTGGGAAATGTGTCGGGTTCTTACTCCACTGAGCCGCTGGCAAAACACAAACAAAACACAGAACAGAAGCCGGCAGTGCCAACGACCCCCTCAGAGCCCCCCATCCTTTCCACTCTCAACCCCCGGCTCCCTTCTGCATGTTCTCCTTCAGGGTCAGGGGCACGGACCCACACAGCCTGGGTTTCAGTGCTGGACTCACCCCGGGAGTCCCTCCAGAAGCTCCCCGGGCCACGGCTTCATCTTCTGTAACCTGGAGAAGGACCAGCGCCTCTCCCTGGGCTTGCTCTGAGGCCACAGGAGGCCAGACGCATAAAGAGTACACGCCACACAGCAAGCGCTTAATACATGCTGATTAACCCTTAGTGAAGCAAGCGCTGAATAACTGCTCTGCAACCATGACACCGCCACGCTGGCTAATGCCCTGGACTCGATCAACCGCCGAGCATGAACCGACAGGGAGGCTGCTCCCCGTGGGCCTGGATGAACAGAGAGGACATCTGACGGACAGCCTCCTCTCTGCAGACATCAGAAAACTGACTCCAGGACCCGAGGGTGGTGGCAGGTCACCCCAGTCGCAGAGCAGCAGCTTCCGTCTCCAGGGAGCAGGTGAGGATGGGTCCCTGGTCTCCCAGGAAGAAGAGAGTGAACTAAACCGTGGTTTTTCCCCTGTGACTGAGACTCAGCATCCCACTCAATCCTCTAGAAAGCATTCAGCCCAAGGAAACAATGATCATTCCAACACTCAACAACTGATTTCCGAGAAAGCACACACTCCAGATTTTCAAACCTATGCTTTTCAGAGACATTTTGAGCAGAATGCATCTTAAAATTTTATCAAGGAAATCATCTCTTTTTTAGCAGCAGATTGCATTGGTAAGGCCAACTTTATATTTCTATGCATTTATAAGGATTCCCAAAGGACATATTTTCTGTGAATTAAAAAATTCCACCACGTTTCTCCTTGTGTACATACAAAGGCATTTTCTATTCTGAGAAGCTATTGCTGGTTAAGGAGGAGACGGGTGGCAAGGAGACTGAGTTCCGAGATGACAACACCAGGACTCAGAACCACGGGGCTCTTCGCTCAATGTCATCCTCTGCAGGACCTCCAAGGCGTGCCCTGCGGAGCAGTCCTCCAGGGAGAGGGCAAGGAAGGCCGCAGAGAGAGACCCTGCCCAGGAAGAAAGAACAGTGTCCCCAGAAATCCGCCCCCCTGCACAGCAGAAGGCAGCCTGAGAAAGAGGGGTCTTCCAGCCACGTCCCCAAGCCGGAGATTTCTAAATGGTGTATAACACACACGCAGCATCCACAAGCAATAAACTCGTAAAATTTTCCAAACAGGCTAAAACTCATAGGTAGTATCACCATCCATTAAAAACAGATTCAAATGCACCATTTTTCCACAGCTGACCATGTCCCCAGGCAGACACTCCACGCAGACTCCAGGACGCATCACCCCAGACAAGAGGCTACGTGGCTGCTCACCTGTGGCCTTCGCATCCTCCAGGAAGCAGCAGGGGTTCCTCTGCAGAAGGCTCACCCTGCCCCGCTGTGCGGCCACCCCATCCCCTGGGACCCCAACCTGCAGGGTGACGGCCTGACCTCGGGCATGGGGTGCTCCCTGCTTGTTACCTGTGCCCTCCCAGGTCCTAGTCCTCAGAGGGCATGGAAAGACACCCTTCCCCTCAAAACCTGGGATTCATCCACATCCTGGAACAGCCCAAACCAGGAGCCCGCCCCTGCACCGCATCAGGCGGGAAACAAAACGGGGATTTCCTCCTGGCCTCCCTGGCTCAAGTCCCTCCTCCAGCTCTCCCAGATAAAAAGTCAGAAAACACTGCAAATCTCTGCAAATAACCAAAAAGAAAAAGCAAATCTGGCAAGTTCCAATCTTGATAAAATCACAGTTTCTACCCTAATCAGGGCACTTCTGCTTTAGGAATTCTGAGACAGTGAAAAGTAGAACGGGCTTTACGGTTGCTGGATACAGTAGTCCTGACCTGGAGGGATGGCAACGCGGCTTGTAACAACACTAACCCACCCCACTCTGCAGTCTGTCACGCACCGGGCACTGTTGCTCAGTAAGCCATCGGTGTGCTATTGAGCAGGAACCTGGGACCCCATTTCACAGATGGGTACACAGAGGCGCTGGGGGCACAGCCCCTGCTCAGCACCCAAGCTGGTAGCACCGGGATCCCAGCTCGCTCCCCTCAGACGCCAGAGCTCAGGCATCCTCCCGCCTGGTGCAGAATATTATTGCTTTCAGATTAAACATTAGGCGCCTGATATCATTAGTACCTTATCTGAGGACAAAGACCATGGGGACAGCAGAACTGACACCGGGGGGTGGAGCTTCTGTGCGCGGGACCACGTGCCCCAGACACGGAGGTCCAGCAGCAAAGCCCAGAAGGCGGCCTGGCCGCGCTGCTCAGGTCAAATCGTCAGGGAGGGTCAAGAGGACTGGCTCCCAGGAGACCCTGCGTCTACCCTCACAGGTACAGGCAGAACAGGGGGCGGGGAGAACATGGGAGACCTGATGTCAACCCACACAGGTACAGTCAGACAGGGGGGTGGGGAGAACACAGGAGACCCCCTGTCACCCTCACAGGTACAGGCAGAATGAGGGGCGAGGAGAACCCAGGAGACCGCCCGTCACCCTCACAGGAACAGTCGGAACGGGGCGGGGAGAACCCAGGAGACCCCCTGTCATCCTCACAGGAACAGTCGGAACCGGGCGGGGAGAGCCCAGGCCGTCCTCTTTTCCCTCGTGTTCTTCACGTCGTGGCTCCAAGGACTCCAGTTCAGAGCGCGGCCTTCTTGACACGCGCATTTGTTTTTATTCCAGACAAGGGCATCTTTTGATTAATTTCAAGACCTACTCACCATTTAATGCTGACAACCGAAGCAACACGTCAGAAGGAAACCCTAAAATCTCACAGCTTGTACAGAAGCGCCTCTCTCCCTGGGATTCTCCAGGCAAGAATACCGCAGTGGGCCGCCGCTCCCTCCTCCAGGGGATCTTCCCGACCCAGGGATTATGCAGGCGGATTCTTTATCATCTGAGCCACCAGGGAAGCCCCTCATACAGAAGTGATTCCTTCAACAAACCGGAATAAGGACCCCCATCACCGCACAGCCCTGCACAGCCCCCAGCAACCCTCACGTGGGTGATGCTATGATCCATGTGTGTGTAACGACACCCAAAGTTAGAGAAAATTAGTGTTCTCAGCCTCACCGGTGCAGATTCAAAATCTAGGACTTGGGTTTAGATCATCTTGATGAGACAGACTCAACGGGCATGAGTCTGAGCAAGCTCCGCGAGTTGGTGATGGGCAGGGATGCCTGGCGTGCTGCAGGCCACTGGGTCTCAGAGAGTCGGACACAGGTGAGCAACGGAACGACAACAATGAGACAAAACGACCTGGATGAGGCAGCCCTCAGAGGCACAGACTCTAGACTCCAAACGCAAATGTCCCTTCACAGCTAACTGGCCTGATACTTTTCCACTCAGCAGAATTCTAGTCAGTCCCAGACAGGTGACCACCTTTCAAAGAAGAGAGAAGAATGCAGAAAAGGACCGGGCTTTCAGGCTTTCCTTCAGGGCCATAAAACTTCAGCGCACAGCACGGAAATCTGCATTCAGAAGGGGCAGGTTTTCTGCTCCTCGGCTAAGGAACTGAAGCGTGGTCTTATTAAGCAGACAACTAGAGGAAGTGAGAAATAATCAATGCAACAGCTGCTGTGAAAGAGAAAAATACATCCGCAAATTCAATTTCAAGGCATTCAAGGTAAATTAGCCACATAGTAAATACATGTAATCAAAAATAATTATAGTTTATAAGTTTAAAAGCCCAGGCAGTGAAAACTCGGTTCATTTTGAACAAAGAGGAATCCTGTTTTTGCCTAGGGGGCATATGGACAGAGAAAATGCTGTTTTTTTAATGTTTGTGCAAAATTTGGAAGGAATTGCGATTTTCTGCTTCAAAATAAAAGCACAGAAACCAAACAAAGGCCGGAATGTGGGTGTTCGTACCCCTGCTGGCCTCAGCTCCCAGGAGGGCTCGGGCAGGGAGGAAGTGCCCCTTCCCCTCCCGGGGGCTCACCTGCTTCCCCAGGTGGTCCCCTGCCTTTGGCCTCCTCACCACAGCCAGGCTGGAGACCCCAGGAGAGAGTCAACTGCCTCAAAGGGCTGCTTCCAGACCTTTCCATGAGTGTGGCCCGGGTCTCTGGCAGGGAGCTTTCCTTCAACCAGGAGTCACCACCCGGAATGGAAATGGGGCCCCTGTCCCCTTGGGGGCACCCACCTCTGTGCCCCAGGCAGAACGCTCTAGGAAAGACCACCCCCATGTCTCATCCTCCCAGGTGGGGCTCGGAGCTGGGAAACCGACAAGCAGAACGCACTTGGGGTCAAGAGGTGTGGGCGCAGGTGGGCGGGCTGACCCCGCGGGCAGTCTCAGCTTATGCCCCCTCCCAGGTGGCCGTGGCCCCCGGTGTCAGGGCTGGGGCCGGGGTGGGGGGCGCCCCACCTCCACACTCACCCGATCCAGACCTGAGATGCCGACACCTCCGAGGACCAGCACGTCCGCGATCACAGGTAACCTGGGGTTTTCTGAACAGATCTCTCTACTCAGCCAAACAACCAGTCTGGCCAACGCGTAAGAATCCATCAGGCTGACTGTCTCTGAATTGGCCATTTAGGACTGAATAGACGGGCATGTTACAGACATGAGCACACGGCCTAGGAGGGGGCAATGTGATTATTGCAAAAAGGTTATAGTCATACTCGCTAAAGCATTGATGTTCCTTATTCCTCACTCTTTCACAGGAAAGAGGACTCTGCTCGTGGTGTGCCTAGCCCTGGAGTGTTCATCTGAGCACGCACCTTCAACGTCGAATTGAGAACCCTCTCTTCGACCTGAGAAAACTCCAAACTGGGGCTCAGCTGGCAGGACGTTCGCGGCCCTACCCCACCTCACCCCCACACCTCAGGTCCCTGCTGGGCCCCAGCAGGCTCCTGCCTGCAGCTGGCAGGGCCTGAGACTCCCCAGGAGCACATCCTCACCCACTCACTGTCCCCTGTCCCCCAGGGCTACCCTCCCCAACACGCCTGCAGCCCAGCCAGGCTGCGTTCAGACCTTGGCCTTGGATTCCTCCAAGACCTATTACCCTGAGCACCAACCAACAGGTAACACAGCAATAAGCAGTAACAAACCTGCTTGTCAGAGCCCCGAGGGGATCACAGGAGGTTAGAAACGGAGCTGACCGCCTCCATGAGCAGCGGACCCCAAACACACTAAGACCAGGTTCTCGCTTTTGTATGGACAGAAAGACATGTGTGAGACAGAAGGCACGTGTGTGCATAGCGTGTGTTTACAGGGAAGCCCAGAAGTCTGCCCACCACACTTCCACGAGGACCGGCTGCATTCCCAGGGAGTGAGGTCAGACAGGACACGCGTTTTCATGCGCACCGTGTGTCTGGACTACCTCCCAAGCACATGTGACTTCTGTCCTCAATCCTGATGGCCACTGTGCCCCTCTTCTGCCCGCCCGCCTCCTCCCGGGCCACCAGCCCCACCCCGGTTCTGCAGAGGGGACTGGCTGAAGAAGCAGAGAGTCTGGGCAGTTCTCACCTGCAGCAAAGCTTGAGCAGATGGCGAGGCACCGAGTAAACAACCGTTCTGCAAAAGAGACAAAGATTCTGCCAGCTGGTGAGACTGGCGGTCCCCACTGGAGGGGGGGGCACACTGACTCTCGGCTCAGCAAAGCCATTCGGCTCCACGGGCCACAGAGCCTGGGCTGGACTGGTCATCAGCAGGCCCGCTGGGTGGCAGCCGCTCCCAGCCCCCCGGAGCAGCTTAGGGCCAGGCTCCCTGGCCACAGAGAGAGGCTGGCCTGCAGCCCTGGGAAGACTGACTGGCACATGGCAGTCAGTGTCAGGGACCGAGGGGAACAGTGTGCCCCACGCCAGCACAGAGGGGACTTCGGCGGGGAGACATGGTCTGGGTTAAAATCCAGCACTTGCATCTGCTTGGGATACAGGAAACAGACCCTAGGAGCCACCACCAAAAGTATAAGAACAGAGTCAGCAGGTGTGGCCATCCCGTGGTTGTGTCCAGGGGCCACAGCTGGCGTCACCCTCGGACCTGGAGCTGGACTTCTGCCAGGCCAGGAGGACTCGGCCGCCATCTGCATCCTGAGGGGAGGTGGCCCTCGCTGGAGTCACCATGGACGCCACAGCAGGCCTGGGAAAGGCAGCCTTGATTTTAGGGTGGGTGACGCTGAGCCTCTCCTACAGGAGAAAGCGACGGGTCACCCAGCTGCTCCCCGGGGCTCCCCCTCTGTGATAATACAACCATGGTTGGCAAATGACCAGGTCGGGCTTGAGCTCCTGTGCCAGCAGGCTTCCTCCCTCTCGTGCGTCTGCGTCCTCGTGACGGGGGGCCCCTGATGTGCTACTAGGACCCCCTGGTCCTGCGACTGCCAGGCAACCCCTCCACTTGCTGAGCACCTGCCCAGCTGACGCTTACTGCTGCCCAACGCCAGAATTTTGCTATTTGTTACACAGCATCACTGGGAGGTTAGCTAGCTGATACACCTCAGGTACCTAAAGCCAGCACCGGCACACATGTGCCTCCCAGAGGAGGGCTTGAGAAAGCCTGGGCACCTGGATCCGTGTCCCGTGCTTTGGTCCACAGCTCGTTTGCTTGATGAATCCTGAAGAAAAGTTTTCTCCTTTAAATTTCAGCGTGCAGAGAATTGCCAAGCAAGAGCCGCTGTGTCCTACCAGCGCTGACTCCTCTAGGAGCGCGTGCGCAGAGCTCTGTCTGCCGGGAGCTTAATCAAGAGTGCCTGGGAACCCTTCCGTCCCAGCTCCGTCACACGAGTGGCCGCCTCCAGCTCTCAAGACAGGAGTCCGAGGGTGGAGGCTGGCCTCAGCCTCCAGCCTCTGCGTCTGAAAGGCACCGTGTGTGCTTGGCACTCCGGGTCACTCTGCAGTGCTGGCAGGCAGCTTTTTCAAAAGGTTACATGAAAGAGTTATTTCAAAGAATTGTATATATATACAGAAAACCATTGGAGTTATAAATTACTGCCAGATTTAAAGCTTACAAACATCACAGCTCTGCTGAGAGTCAATTTCCTATGTCCTGAGACTACTAACTCCCCCAAGGGAAAGTGGCGGTCACAGGACACCCATGCCTTTTAAGGAAGTGACACAATTTCCCAAAACGTTTTCCGGAAGGTACCTTACTCTGTTGACAGCAGCCTCTGTCCCCGCGACCCTCTCCTGCAGCAGGTAACACGGCGCAGAAGGGAAGGCAGCAGACGCAGAGTGAAAGGCTCGGATCCCATCAACAGTGGCCCATTTTTGATTATTAGATTATTTTTATTATTTGAGTATTATTTTGATTATTCTGTACTTTCATTAACTTATGCATTTCAACTTTTGATCCCTTTATTCATAACACTATATTTTGTTATCAATAAGAGATACTATTTATGTGAGTGCTAAATCACTTCAGTTGTGTCCAACTCTTTGCGACCCTGTGGAATGTAGCCCGCCAGGCTCCTCTGTCCATGGGATTTTCCAGGCAAGAATACTGGAGTGGGTTGCCATTTCCTCCTCCAGGGGATCTTTCTGACCCAGGGATTGAACCTCCATCTCTTATATCTCTTACATTGGCAGGCGGGTTCTTTACCACAGTGCACGTACATACAAAATTTAAATTAAGCATTCAAGGTTTTCTGGCTTTTTGTGACTTTTCTCTCTCATTTCTACACTTTATTAAATTCTTTTCTCTCCAGATGCTTTCCCCAGTTAGCACTATTTTTCTATCATTTACATCCATTTTAATAGTACATTAAAACATAAAATGTGAAACTATCAAATACATATATATTGCAGTAAAAAAAAAAAGAATCTGTACTTCCCATTAAACTTATACGAGATTATTTAATTCTTTAAAAATTCTTGGAAGCAGATCATCAGGTATTTTTATTTTTATTATTTCCTGCTCCAAACAATCCTAATCCACTGAATCCCAAAGATTCAATGTACCTTGCGAGTTCACTGTTGGAAATACATTTCATAGTAAAATAAGCTAATGTCACTAATGCAATTTCATGAATGACTGAGATGATAAATAATATTTTTGCAATTTATCACTAGCTGTTAAGCACACCAAATTGCTAAAAATTGTGGAATGAAATATGAAGCCTATGGAGCTAATGTGGAAGTTCTGAGGAGACAAGGGCTTCCTGGCTTGTAGACAGGACTGAAGGGGATCAGGGGTGAGCTACTGACTCCGGGGCCATCTCTGAAGGTGATGCTGCATCCTCTTATCACAGCAGCATAGATTTTAGCATGTTTGTAGCTTAAACGTGACATCTATTCAATCACGGCCACCCCCACTGGGTAGAGGAGCTGTGAATCTTTTAATCGGCTCTCTCCCTGCGTTGGATCACAGCGGCAGATGACCCAGGATAAGGACGCTGCATAGAAGCGACCGTGTCTGTGAGGAGAATCCACCAGGAGCCCAGATCCGAGAAAAAGGCCCCAGAGCAGGCGAGCGAGGGCGTCTCCAGGAGCCTACAGCTCGGTTCAGACAGAGCCTCCGGCCGCCCCTCTGGTTTTCCTCGGATCGACAGCTTGGTGTGAGCAGGCAGTGCCCTGATCTAAGACATTTGACCAGGTGAACCTGGGCCTTGCCCTTTGCCCCACACTGGCTATTCTCAGGAGCCAAAGTGACGCTTCCCAGCTGTGAAGTGTGGTGTCAGGCCCTCGCCCCAGCCTGGCCGAGGCACCTTCACTTGCAGTAAAAGGCAGTCTCGAAAGCATAGCATGTATGTGCACGCTCAGTCACGTCCAGCTCTTTGCAACTCCACGGACTATAGCCCGCCAGGCTCCTCTGTCCATAGACGTTTCCAGGCATGAATATGGGAGTGGGTTGCCATTTCCTTCTCCAGGGCATCTTCCTAACCCAGGAATTGAACCTGCATCTTCCGCATTGGCTGGCAGATTCTTAACCCCTGCGCCACGCGGGAAGCCTTGAACGCGTAACAGGGAAGAACACATCTGGCTGCACACCGGGTCCGTTTCTTTCACTTTAACCTTTGCGATCCGTTCCTTTTGCTGTAAGTTACGAACATTGCCGACAGCCTGAAATGTACGTTCTCAAGGCTCTGACCTTTAAAGGGATAACACTTTCCCATTAATACAGAGGAAAAAGTTGCTGAACAGAGAGTAACATGTGTCTTGTTGAGGGCTTACAGGAACATTGTGACCTGACCTTCCTGAAGAGCTGCAAGAACAAGGGATTCCAACACCAAGAAATTTACAACAGCCAACCACACCCGCTCCTCTTTCAGTATAAAAGAAGCCTGAATTCTCACTTGCGGAGCATGGTTCACAGGGACATTAGTCCGTTACCTTCTCCGTCTGCCAGCTCTTGGAACAAAGTCACTATTCATGGCCCCCACAGCTTGCCTCTCGATTTACTGGCCCATTGGGCAGGAACAGTGCGAGTCTGAATTCAATAAAAATATCAGAACTCCTCTGTGTCCCAGCCCCTGCCATCTGCCCATCCCCATCTCCCACCACACCTCTCTAGCCTCCTGGCTGGTCCTTGAGCGCATCAGACTCACTCCTGACTTAGGTCTCCCTATGGCTGTCCCCTCTGCTGGAAAGGTCTTCCCCCAGAGAGCCACAGCTGAACCCCTCACCTCCTTCCAGCTTTGCCCCAAAGGTCCCCTCTTCAGGAAGCCCACCCGCCCCCATTTCACTGCGAGAGCCCCTCTGCACCTGCGTTTCTTCTCATCTGCCAGCTTGGTTTCTATAAAGGAGTCACTTTCCAATGCCCCAGGCAACCCCCATCACACCTTATCTCTTGTTGTTTGCCTCACCTGCTGTGGTTACGGAGACGGCAATGGCAACCCACTCCAGTACTCTCGCCTGGAAAATTCCACGGGGGACGCCTGGTGGACTGCAGTCCACGGGGTCGCTTAGAGTCGGACATGACTGAGCGGCTTCACTTTCATGCATTGGAGACAGAAGTGGCAACCCACTCCAGTGTTCTTGCCTGGAGCGTCCCAGGGACGGGGGAGCCTGGCGGGCTGCTGTCTATGGGGTCGCACAGAGTCGGACAGGACTGAAGCGACTTAGCAGCAGCAGCAGCAGCTGCAGTTACACCTCTCAAGTTTTTATTTTGTTTCCCAAGGTTTGGTGGTGGTTTAGTTGCTAAGTCATGTCTAACTCTTGTGACCCCGTGGACTGTAATCTGCCAGGATCTTCTGTCCTTAGAATTTTCCAAGTAAGCATACTGGAGTGGGCTGCCATCTCCTTTCCCAAGGGATCTTCCTGACCCTCTTCTGGACACCAGAAACAGTGCAGAGAGGTGCATCGTGAGCAGTTATTGACGTGAGCGAATGGATAAATGAAGGAAGATGACTTCATGCCTCCACTAATTTAATATCTGGTTGCATTATACCCGCTGGAGTGAAAGTGCAGATACAGCATCTGAGGCACACACATAAAATCCCGCCATCGCCCAGAGTGCTTCAGGAGGGTGCCGATGCTTTCTGAAAGCAGCAGCCACATCTCCCAGGTGTGCCTGACGTGGGGCCTCTGCTGGTTTGCGGCGGCAGGCGCTGGTCGTCATTGGCAGAACTGTGTTCTTGGCAAAGCAGGGACCACACCACTGAACTCCACGTCCTCTGAACTGACTTGAGGCAGATGGGCAGTAAATACATCTCTGCTGAGTGAACAGAGGATTGAAAGCGTGACCTCTTCTTGCTTGGCTGAGCCCACCTTCAAGTGGAGACTGTGGGGCTCCCAGCACAGACAGCGGGTCGGGCAGTTTCACGGTTACTCTGAGACACGAAAACAAGCCAACGTCTGCAGACTTCGGTCTGGAGCGCGTGGCGGATCCCTAACGGCCAGACCTGTGCTCACACCCGCAGTGACTGGAGAGCCGCCCACGTGCTTTGCTTGAGCAGCTGGTCAAGGGTCAGCGCAGCAGGAGAACATCAACCCCACGGTTCCGCCGGCCCGGTAGCTCCTCTTCTCCGTGCTCCCTGCAGCCCGGCAGCTCCTCTTCTCCACGCTCCCTGCAGGCGGAGCGCGGCTGCACCCAGTGACATCAGCGCTGCGCACGTTCCAGGGCCCTCTCACCACATGTAGTGAGAACTGAGCGGAATTTGCTTATCTTCATGTGTTCTTTGATTGCATACTTTATCCATTTTCGATTCAGAGTATTAAGTACAGCGCCCCCGCCCCTGAAGTCCTATTTCAGAGCATTCCTAACTCAAGAGTGGTGAAATATATGAGTTTATCTTCATCAAAGTACACCTCTGTGTTTTGGAAAATCATGGGACCATTAGTGACGTTAGAGTCTGCCCATCCTGCCATCCTTCCAGCCTTGCCATGGCAGCCACCCCAACCTAGGCCTGGGTCAGACTCACCCCTCAGTCCAGCCACCTCACGTTGGGACCTGGGTATGCAGTTCCACTTTCAGTCCAGCTTGAACTGGTTGCTCCCTGGATCTGATAGTTTGAAACGTTTCTGCAAAAGGTACAAGCTTTCATCCCAGAAGAAAGTCTAATGGAGCAAGTCAGCGCTCTGTGGTGAGTGGGCCCTCCTCCAATACCGCCCAAACCCAGCACGTGCAGAAACTCACCAACAGTGCGGCATCACCGCTGGGGGTGAGAGGGCAAGGCCAGCGAGCAGGGCCCCAGGAAACACTGGGAAGGAGCCGCATCCAGGGAGAGGCTTCCCGGAGCTGCACATGTGTCCACGCCAAGCCTTGCTCCGTGTTCATCACTGCTGCGGGCTCGAGCGTCCCAAGGCTCCATGGGAAGCAGGAGACAACGCTGCACTTAACAGCTGCCAGCATTGGCTCGAGCAGTGAGAACCAGAGCTGGGCCAGAAGCTCCCACCGGGAGTCTGATGGAGACTGCTCCAGAAAGGCTGGGGCCTTGCGCTGGCCACAGGCCCCAGATGCTCCAGTCCTCTCGTCATCACGAGGGCTGAGCAGAAAGCCTGGAAGGCTGGCTTCAGCCTGGGTCCGGCACTGCAGGCCCAGAGCCCCACTTCCACAGACACTGCACCCTGGGGTGCGGCTCAGGGGGTTAGCTGTCTTTCCTGGTCACGAGGGCGTCCCTGGCCAACCCTACACACCAGCACATGTGCCTGCAGTCCCGGGTGCCCTTGCCCACCGCACACGTGAGGTCTGAGAACATAAAAGCAAAGGCCCCGAGGAGCATGTGCCCTCCCTCTGCCCAAAGGGCAGCCCATGGGGGGCCCACGGCTAGAGCACAGTTCACCTCAGAGCGGAGCAGGGATGCCTCACACTCTCCCCAGAGACACAAGCCATATCTGCAGTCCCCCTACTGAAATGCAGTCCCACACCTTCGCTGGAATGCAGCCTTTATCAGACATGAAAAATAAATAACCATCCCTGAACTGTTTGCTGATACAGACACCAGAGATAGGCAGACAGACCGAGGGACGGCCACAGAAGACACGCATGGGGCGGCCAGAATAAGAACGCGAATTAAATGTCAACACACGCCTTATCTCCCAAAGTAAAGCCACGTCGAACGAAGAACATGCTCCCTTGTTATCTGTTTGTTTATTACCTCGAAAAAAGCTTTTTCAGATTTTGACAAGTGGTCAAACAGCGGAAACAACTTTGTTAATAATCAGACATCTTTCCCAAGCACCGCAGTCAACAATTTATGTTTGCAGAGACTGCCAGACGCCCCCGCTGCTCAGAGCCCAGCTGCTGAGCCAGAGGAACGAGAGGTCAGCAGAGCAGCGGGAGCACAGGGCTCTTTACGGGACTGACCTCGACGCCCTCAGCGCCGTGCCCGCCGGCGAAAACTGCCTCCCGCACTGCAGGGCTTCTGTCGCTTGACCTTCTCCCAGCAGCCTGCCTAAGCAGGGCTGCGGCCACGTCCTAATCGGCAGGGACCCTGCAGGGTCCCTACAAAGTGGGGGGGGTCGGTTATAAAGTGTCCAGAACACAGAGAACTGCCCTGCCAGCCTGTCGCGCAGAGGTCAGGTGGGGTCAGGAAATGGGACCCTGGGGTGGGGAAAGGGTCCTTCCCCCACACGACTCCCGCTGTCTGTCCCTGTGGTGGGAGGTGACCCTCACCCTCAGAATGTGGTCCCCCAAGGAGCCCAGCAACACCACGTTACTCTCCTCCAAGTCAACTTCAATCCTGTGCAGAGACGTGATCTGGTTTGGGTGGAGGACACGCACGGTACCCTGCCAGGCCAGCTCTGACTCAGAACGTGCAGGGAGCCAGGGTGGGGGCAGGTGCCTGTCATGTGGCCCCCACCTGCATCCACCCTCTGGCTGCAGGGCCTCTTTGTCATCTGCACAGGAGCTAGAAATGTCCCCCCCCCACCACACTGCCCCCCTTCGTTCATTTACTAAACGCATTTAGGGGCTGGTTTATTGTTTTCTCTCCACCTCCTCTTCCTAACCCGGAAGCTTCCTGAGAACAGAGTTTTTGCCTTTTTCATAAACCAACAACCTCATGCATTGGCATCATCCCTGGGTACAGAGCCAGATTTGCCTGTGAGGGTCCAGGAGTCTCTGGCAGGGGCGTGGGTCGGCGTGGCCTGATGCAGGCCTGGGGGCACTGCACGGACAGGGCCTTTGGAAGGAGGTCGCCGTTATCTTCATTACCTCCACCATAGTCTGGTCTCAGGTCAAACAACAGGGAGGGAAAACAGCCCCACCCATCAACAGAAAACTGGACTAAAGACTCCCTGGGCATGGCCCCGCCCATCAGAACAAGACCCAGTTTCCCCCCCAGTCAGTCTCTCCCTCAGGAAGCTTCCATCAGGGCTTATCCTCAGCCCTCAGAGGGCGGACAGATGAAAACCACAATCACAGAAAACTAACCAAGCTGATCACATGGGCCACAGCCTTGTCTAACTCAATGAAACTATGAGCCATGCTGTGTAGGGCCACCCAAGACGGACGGGTCTTGGTGGAGAGTTTTGACAAAACGTGGTCCACTGGAGAAGGGAATGGCAAACCAGTTCAGCATTCTTGCCTTCAGAACCCCATGAACAGCGTGAAAAGGCAGAAAGATAGGACACTGGAAGAGGAACTCCCCAGGTCAGAAGGTGCCCAACATGCTCCTGGAGATCAGTGGAGAGAGAACTCCAGGAAGAATGAAGAGACGGAGCCAAAGCAAAAACAATCCCCAGTTGTGGATGAGACTGGTGATGGAAGTAAAGACCAGTGCTATAAAGAGCAATATTGCACAGGAACCTGGAATGTTAGGTCCACGAGTCGAGGCCAATTGAAAGTAGTCAAACAGGAGATGGCAAGACTGAACATAGACATTCTAGGAATCAATGAACTAAAATGGACAGGAATAGATGAATTTAACTCAGATGACCATTATATCTACTACTGTGGGCAAGAACCCCTCAGAAGAAATGGAGTAGCCCTCATAGTCAACAAAAGAGTCTGAAACGCAGTACTTGGATGCAATCTCAAAAATGAAAGAACGATCTCTGTTCGTTTCCAAGGCAAACCATTCAATATCACAGTAATCTGAATCTATGCCCCAACTTGTAATGCTGAAGAAGCTGAAGTTGAATGGTTCTATGAAGACCTCCTAGACATTCTAGAACCAACACCCCAAAAAAGATGTCTTTTTCATTATAGGGGACTGGTGTGAAAAAATAGGAAGTCAAGAAATATTAGTAGTAACAGGAAAATTTGGTCTTTGAGTACAAAATGAAACAGGGAAAAAGGCTAGCAGAGTTTTGCCAAAAGAGTGCACTGGTCATAGCAAACACCCTCTTCCAACAACACAGGAGAAGACTCTGCACATGGACATCACCAGGTGGTCAACACGGAAATCAGATTGATTATATTCTTTGCAGCCAAAGATGGAGAAGCTCTATACAGTCAGCAAAAACAAGACCGGGAGCTGACTGTGGCTCAGATCATGAACTCCTTATTGCCAAATTCAGACTTAAACTGAAGAAAGTAGGGAAAACCACTAGACCATTCAGGTATGACCTAAATCAAATCCTTTACAATTATATGGTGGAAGTGAGAAATAGATTCAAGGGATTAGATCTGATAGACAGAGTGCCTGAAGATCTATGGACGGAGGTTTGTGACATTGTACAGGAGGCAGTGATCAAGACCATCCCCAAGAAAAGAAATGCAAAATGGCAGAATAGTCTGAGGAAGCCTTACAAATAGCTGACAAAAGAGACGCTAAAGGCAAGGGAGAAAAGGAGAGATATACCCATTTGAATGCAGAATTGGAAAGAATAGGAAGGAGAGATAAGGAAGCCTTCCTCAGTGATCAATGCAAAGAAACAGAGGAAACAATAGAATGGGAAAGACTAGAGATCTCTTCAAGAAAATTAAAGATACCAAAGGAACATTTCATGCAAAGACGGGTACAATAAAGGACAGAAATGGTACGGACCTAATAGAAGCAGAAGATATTAAGAAGAGGTGGCAAGAACACACAGAAGAACTATACAAAAAAGATCTTCACGACCCAAATAACCACAATGGTGTGATCACTCACCTAGAGCCAGACATCCTGGAATGTGAAGTCAAGAGGGCCTTAGGAAGCATCACTATGAACAAAGCTAGTGGAGGTGATGGAATTCCAGCTAAGCTATTTCAAATCCTAAAAAACGATGCTGTGAAAGTGCTGCATGCAATATGCCAGCAAATTTGGAAAACTCAGCAGTGGCCACAGGACTGGAAAAGATCAGTTTTTATTCCAATCCCAAAGAAAGGCAATGCCAAAGAATGCTCAAACTACCGCACAACTGTATTCATCTCACATGCTAGCAAAGTGAAGTGAAGTGAAGTAGTCGCTCAGTCGTGTCCGACTCTTTGCGACCCCATGGACTGTAGCCTACCAGGTTCCTCCATCCATGGGACTTTCCAGGCAAGAGTACTGGAGTGGGTGCCATTTCCTTCTGCAACTAATGACAGGACTTCCCTGGGGGCTCAGAGACCCGGGTTCAATCCCTGGGTTGGGAAGTTCCCCTGGAGAGGGAAATGGCAGTCCACTCCAGTGGGACGAGAGGGGGACATGTGGCGAGCTGGCAGCAAGGAAAAGATGGACTAGGGTGCTCAGGGAGGATGAGGCAGGGAGCTGAGCTGAGCTGACAGCGAGACAGGACGCGTGATCATGTCCAAGGAGGGTGGGGAAGATGCTGCGTGAGCCAACGGGGCAGGAAGACGTGTCCGGAGGATGCAAAAGCATGCTCTGACGTGGAGACAGAGGTTTTAAAAAATCTATACACTTGGAAAAGAAAGATGAGAAAGTCTCCCAAAATGTGGAAAGAAGTCAAAGAAGCAGAAAACACGGGAGAAAAGAAGAAGACTGGAGGGATAGCCTGGCAGACCAGAGACAGGGGCTCGGAAGCAAAGCACGCAGGGGGGGCCACACGGGGCGGGCCGCTTCCGCCACACTGCACGTGAGGCCCGCTTATATTCACTGTGTGTTATGCCGGCTTTCCAGGCGGCTAAGTGGTGAAGAATCCAACCACCAAGCAGGAGACGTGGGTTCCATCCCTGGGTCGGGAAGATCCCCTGGAGAAGGAAATGCCAGCCCACTCCACTACGCATGCCTGGAAAATCCTATGGACAGAGGAGCCTAGTGGGCTATAGTCCATGACACAACTTAGCAACTAAACGCCATCACCACACCATGTATTATACGGTGTACTGCTACTGCTGCTAAGTCACTTCAGTCGTGTCCGACTCTGTGCGACCCCACAGACGGCAGCCCACCAGGCTCCCCTGTCCCTGGGATTCTCCAGGCAAGAACACTGGAGTGGGTTGCCATTTCTATCTCTAATGCATGAAAGTGAAAAGTGGAAGTGAAGTCGCTCAGTCGTGTCCGACCCTCAGCGACCCCATGGACTGCAGCCCTCCAGGCTCCTCCGTCCATGGGATTTTCCAGGCAAGAGTACTGGAGTGGGGTGCCATTGCATTCTCCGATACAGTGTACTATGTTATACTAAAAGCGAGTGAATGAAATTCACTCAGTCATGTCCGCCTTTTTGCGACCCCATGGACTGTAGCCTGCCAGGCTCCTCTGACCGCAGAATTCTCCAGGCAAGAATACTGGAGTGGGTAGCCATTCCCTTCTCCAGGGGAATCTTCCTGACCCAGGGATCAAACCCAGGTGTCCTGCATTGCAGGCAGATTCTCTACCATCTGAGCCCCAGGGAAGCCCATGTGGCACTCTGTGTAATATAGAAGCTATAAATACAGCATGAAGATATAACATTTAATATATATTGACAGCACAGGTATTTGTTTGTATAAACCAAAGAGAACTTCCCAGAGGTAAAAAAGAGCATGAATCTTTGTATTGAAAAAGATGATAGAATTTTCCACAAAATTAACATTTTTAAAACGTAATGTTTTTAAAATTAGAGATTTACTGCACATCAGAGATAAATGACATGCTGTCTCCATATCATCTTTCCACAAAGAAAAGACAACACACCCATAAAGTAACACCAACTGGACTGTGCCTTTCCCTCCGAGAGCTGAGATTTTAGGTGATGTTACAGTAGCATCTTTAAAATTTTGAGGGAAAAACAATCCAAGCAAATGTGACTTCACATAGCAACCTATCAGTCAAGTTTGAAGGCAAGTGAGAATTTTAAGCATCAAAGGCACGTGAAGCATTTTGTATTGGGATATAATTCCAGGATGTTCTCCAGTAAAGTACGGCCATGGACGAGGAGAAGAAAGAAGACTCTAAATTCAAGAGGCAGAGGCTCAGGGCCAGCGGGGCGGAGACACGGAGCTCCAGCGTGCCAGCCTGCAGGGAGCCGCTGGGAGGATGTGAATCAGAGAGACAGAGGCTCTGAGGATGGGAGGGCTTCCGGGAGAAAGAAAGGATGGAAGGGAAAAGCATAGCGAGGAATCTGAGAAAGATCCCGGCAACATGTCAGAGGAAAAAAAACAGAGAAATGGGAAGAAATCAACCAAAGGTGCAACATAAGCCACCGCTTTATCTGGCATGATTTTAAGCAAGTAGAGAGGCATCTCGTCTCTGTCTGGCTCTGTTGGTTCCATGCAGTCCTGAGCGGGGTGGGGGAACTCTCTCCAAACAGCATCTACTACATCGTCACATGGAAAATCTATTCATTCACCTGTTTACTTGTTAACTTGTAGAACCGGTCTATGAACGATGTGGAAAACCTCCCTGGTGCCTGTGGAATATAGCCATGAGTGCCGCTGGCCGTGTGAAAGTGTACCTGCCCAGCTAGCACTGGGGAGGCCGACAAGGAGATGGAGAGGCCGAGACCCCCGTGTTGTACAAAAAAGGAGTCATCACATTAGGGAAGAAACGCGGCATCTTATGGAAGAAGAAGTAGTCAAGTCTGGGTGCTTCATTTCCCTGTAGTTCATTGCAAGAGTATTTAGCTTGGAATGCCTGACAGTGCAAGCATCACCGTGCGGGACGGGGTATGTGGGCTCAGAGAAGGGCGCGGCTGTAGAGAGTGGAGCCGTCTGCTCATCCCTCCCTCTGTCCAAGCCCCGTGGACACCCACCCGCACCGGCCCTGGCCTTGACCACGAGCCCGGCGGCCCCAGCGGCACAGGGGCAAGTGTGTCACGAGCAGAGGCTTGACAACTGCCTGTGGGTGAGGCTTCCCTCTCCCGCCGCCCCAGCCTCCTCGCGGAATACGCGGCCTCACGGAGGAGGGGCACAGGCCCGCCCTCCCCTCCTCCCTGCTTAAGCCAACAGACAGGTGTGTGGGGAGCACCACCCTCCGTCAGCCACCAGGGGGCACACTGGCAGCCGACAGTGACGCCCGGGGCGCCAGCTGGGAGTAACAAGAGGCACCCAGCTGAGCACCGGTCCAGCTGCAGACCCAGGGCGCCACAAGCTGGGCAAACGGCAGTTGCTTCCAGCCACTGAGTGCTGGGGTGGCGGGTTACGTGGCGGCAGGTGGCAGTTACAGAAAGCAGCGCGGAAAGAGCTGGCAAAGCAAACACCTGAAGAGCGTGGCCCTTCCATCAGGCCTGGCTGGGAAGTGGGTGCGGGAGCCTGTTAGACTGCGTCGAAACAGTCAGCAAGGCCACGGCCTGCGGTCACCCGAAAGATGGAAAATACGCTTGGCGACCCGAGCCACTGACCTCGGAAGATGGTTCCAGGCAAAAGGCTGCAACTGCCAATCAGCCCCTTGTCTGCAAGAGCCGAGACGTGAGAAGAGCAAGGCGGGCTGAGGGGAGAGCTCTGCAGTCTGCAAGCGGGACTGAGAGGGATCGAGACTGGCTGAGCTGCAAAAAGCAGCCGTTTCTCACTTCCAGGCCCCCAGCTGGTAAGTCAGCCTCAAAGTGAAGTGGAACCTCCACCAAGACCAAATGAAAGAAGTCACGGTGAAGCACTTTGGCACCTAGACTTCTGAACCATTTGAGGGGGGTGCCTAGTCCTTGTGTTCACTCACTCAGCTGCGGCCAACTCGTTTACAATCCCGTGGACTGTAGCCCACCGGGCCCCTCTGTCCGTGGGGTTCTCCTGGCAAGAATACTGGAGTGGGCTGCCATTTCCTACTCCAGGCACCTTCCTGACCCGGGGATCTAAGCCTCAGCTCCTGCAAGGCCCCTACCTCACAGGCCACTGAGGAAGCCCAGGGTGGTGCCTAGCAGCTGGATAAAGAGGCTCCAGGAAACCTGAAAGGTGCAATCCTGCCGAAGCCTGACCCTACCATTACTGCCAGGCCTATCTCAACAAGACATGTGGGTGCGGCTTTTGTGGGATCTGAAAACTCACAAGAACTTTAAGAATCCTGTACCAGCGGAAGGACAAGCTGCCTGGACCTAGTCCAAATGGCTGACCTGCAATATCATGAGTTAAATCAAATGGCTGACCTGCAATATCATGAGTTAGATAAGTGGTCATTCTTGTAAGCCACTACATGGACTGGTTGGTGAGTCAGAAAAACATCACTTTTCCATTATGCAGCTAATAAGATTCTTCGCCTTCCACTGGATGTGAATAGCCATTTTCTAAAATAGATCAAGAAATAAAATATCAACAGTCTAGTTCCAATGGAAGAGCTAACCGACAAAATCACAGAACTGAAAAGCAGCAGTCGTGGAAAGAGACCACCTCGAGCGGGGGCTCCAGGCCCTGGGGCAGGAGGCGCTCAGTCTCGTCCTGTCTTCTGTCCCCACGTGCACAGACGCGTGAGTGAAAACACGTGAAAAGCCGCGGGACGAGAGCCCCGGAAACGCCGCAGGTCGGAAGAGCCGGAGGCACCGTGACATGTAGCAGGCACGGGCTTTAGCGGAGTCAGGGTGCGTGCCCAGGAGAAGGGGAGCCCCACGAGTGAACCGCATGAAGCTGGGGGGGCCGGGGGCCTGAGGGAGGCGGCCTGCTAGGATTATTAAGCGGTGATGGGGGAAACGCGGCAGGGTGGTGCCGTCGGGATCTACAGCGGGCCAGGCGCTGCAGCCGGACGCACCGCTTGGCTGGAGAGCGGCCAGCAGCCGGCTCACTCGGGACACAGCCCCTGCTAGTCCCGCCAGGACTTCAGAGTCGGGGTGTCCCAGCTTGGCGGGACGGCCTTGGTGGGCTCTGGTCAAGCTGACCAGCTGAGGAGGGCTTCCGCCAGCTCACCTGAATGTGCTTTCTCTCTGGACAGAGTCATCTGCGTGACCTCAACAGCACCGTAGACTGAAGGGCCCTGGTCCCCTGGTCCTGCTCAGCTGCTCCTAGGATGCCAGCGCTGCTCTCCCGGCGGGCGGGGGAGCCGGGAAAGACCTGGTGCGTCTCCAGTCTCAGGAGCACAGCCGAGGGGCGCTGTCTTCCTGCCCAGGACACCTAGCCTTGGGGCAGCAGGCTGGGGCCAAGGGGAGCTGCGGTAGTTACGGGAAGGGCAGGTCCTGCAGGGGACCCGGGATAAAGAGACCCCGCTCAGGGCTGTTGCAGAGGCACCTGGAGAAAGTCAAGCTCCGGCCCCAGAGACGGGGACACGCTGGCAGTGTCCACCACACCTGGGGCCCAAGTGAGCCCCAGAAATGAGCCTGATTTCAGCCCACCCGCCCCGTCAGAGAAATCGGAAACCCTCGGTGATGGATCTGCCCTGATGAAAGAACCTCAGGACCTCCTGCTTTCTCGAAGGGGCCTCCCCGGTGCTTCTGCCACCGGCGTGCAAAGCAGGATGCCGTGACCAACACACACTGGAAAAAGTGTCGATGAGACGCAATTACAGAGGCAAGTGAAAGGAGGCTGTGGGAGCAATGTTAACTAACAGCATTTAACCCTTTAGGCAGTGCCGCCTGCTTAACCTCTTCAGGATTCTTTGAGTTTGTCTATGATTAAGTCTTGGACGAGGGGTATCTCCTTACCGCCGCCATTCCTGACCTTCAACGTGGGATAGATCACTAATCTAGAGCCAGACATCTTGCAATGTGAAGTCAAGTGGGCCTTAGAAAGCATCTCTACGAACAAAGCTAGTGGAGGTGATGGAATTCCAGTTGAGCTGTTTCAAATCCTGAAAGATGATGCTGTGAAAGTGCTGCACTCAGTATGCCAGCACATTTGGAAAACTCAGCAGTGGCCACAGGACTGGAAAAGGTCAGTTTTCATTCCAACCCCAAAGAAAGGCAATGCAAAAGAATGCTCCAATTACCGCACAATTGCACTCATCTCACATGCTAGTAAAGTAATGCTCAAAATCCTCCAAGCCAGGCTTCAGCAATACGTGAACCGTGAACTCCCTGATGTTCAAGCTGGCTTTAGAAAAGGCAGGGGAACCAGAGATCAAATTGCCAACATCCGCTGGATCATGGAAAAAGCAAGAGAGTTCCAGAAAAACATCTACTTCTGCTTTATCGACTATGCCAAAGCCTTTGACTGTGTGGATCACAATAAACTGTGGAAAATTCTGAAAGAGATGGGAATACCAGACCACCTAACCTGCCTCTTGAGAAATCTGTATGCAGGTCAGGAAGCAACAGTTAGGACTGGACATGGAACAACAGACTGGTTCCAAATAGGAAAAGGAGTGCGTCAAGGCTGTATATTGTCACCCTGCTTATTTAACTT
>SJYT01057386.1:209572-249572 GCA_006410635.1 Cephalophus harveyi
GAACCCCCCTCCCCCCTCCCTCCCATCCCATCCCTCAGGGTCGTCCCAGAGCACCAGCTCTGAGCGTCCTGTCTCATGCATCGAACCTGGGCTGGCGATCTGTTTCACATATGATAATACACATGTTTCAGTTCTATCCCTCAATTCATCCCACCCTCGCCTTCTCCCACAGAGTCCAAAAGTCTATTCTTTACATCTGTGTCTCTTCTGCTGTCTCGCATATATGGTCATCATTACCATTTTTCCAAATTCCATATACATGCGTTAATATACTATATTGGTATGTTTCTTTCTGACTTACTTCACTCTGTATAATAGGCTCCAGTTTCATCCACCTCATTAGAACTGATTCAAATGCATTCTTTTTAATAGCTGAGTAATACTCCATTGTGTATATGTAACACAGCTTTCTTATCCATTCATCTGCTGATGGACATCTAGGTTGCTTCCATGTTCTGGCTATTGTAAACAATGGTGCAATGAACACTGGAGTACACGTGTCTCTTTTAATTCTGGTTTCCTGGGTGTGTATACCCAGCAGTGGGATTGTGGGGTCATATGGCAGTTCTATTTCCAGTTTTGTAAGCAATCTCCACACTCATCTCCATAGTGGTGTTCAGCTCAGTTCAATCGCTCAGTGGTGTCCAACTCTTTGTGACCCCATGAACTGCAGCACACCAGGCCTTCCTGTCCATCACCAACTCCTGGAGTTTACTTAAACTCATGTCCATTGAGTCAATGATGCCATCCAACCATCTCATCCTCTGTCATCCCCTTTTCCTCCTGCCCTCAATCTTTCCCAGCATCAGGGTCTTTTCAAATGAGTCAGCTCTTCGCATCAGGAGGCCAAAGTATCAGAGCTTCAGCTTCAGGATTAGTCCTGCCAATGAATATTCAGGGTTGATTTCCTTCAGGATTGACTGCTTGGATCTCCTTGCAGTCCAAGGGACTCTCGAGAGTCTTCTCCAACACCACAGTTCAAAAGTATCAATTCTTTGATGCTCAGCTTTCTTTATAGTCCAACTCCCATATCCATACACGACTACTGGAAAAACCATAGCCTTTACTAGATGGACCTTTGTTGCCAAAGTAATGTCTCTGCTTTTTAATAGGCTGTCTAGGTTGGTCATAACTTTTCTTCCAAGGAGTAAGCATCCTTTAATTTCATGGCTGCAATCACCATCTGCAGTGATTTTGGAGCCCCCAACATAAAGTCTGCCACTGTTTCCACTGTTTCTCCATCTATTTGCCATGAAGTGATTGGACCGGATGCCATGATCTTAGTTTTCTGAATATTGAGCTTTAAGCCAACTCTTTCACCCTCCTCTTTCACTTTCATCAAAAGGCTCTTTAGTTCTTCTTCACTTTCTGCCATAAGGGTGGTGTCATCTGCATATCTGAGGTTATTGTTATTTCTCCCGGCAATCTTGATTCCAGCTTGTGCTTCTTCCAGGCCAGCATTTCTCATGATGTGCTCTGTATATAAGTTAAATAAGCAGATTGACAATATATAGCCTTGACATACTCTTTTTCCTATTTGGAACCAGTCTGTTGTTCCATGTCCAGTTCTAACTATTGCTTCCTGACCTGCATATAGGTTTCTCAAGAGGCAGGTCAAGTGGTCTGGTATTCCCATCTCTTTCAGAATTTTCTACAGTTTTATTGTGATCCACACAGTCAAAGTCAATATTGACTATTTGGCATAGTCAATAAAGCAAAAATAGATATTCTTCTGGAACTCTCTTGCTTTTTCCATGATCCAGTGGATGCTGGCAATTTGATCTCTGGTTCTTCTGCCTTTTCTAAAACCAGCTTGAACATCTGGAAGTTCACGGTTCACGTATTACTGAAGCCTGGCTTGGAGAATTTTGAGCATTTCTTTACCAGCATGTGATATGAGTGCAATTGTGCAGTAGTTTGAGCATTCTTTGGCATTGCCTTTCTTTGGGATTGGAATGAAAAGTGACCTTTTCCAGTCTTGTGGCCACACTGCTGGAATATTGTTAATATTGAGTTAATTGAGTTAATATGCCTGCATATTGAGTGCAGGCCACACTGCTGTAATATTAATATGTTAATATTGAGTAAATTGAGTTAATATGCTGGCATATTGAGTGCAGCACTTTCACAGCATCATCTTTTAGGATTTGAAGTAGCTCAACTGGAATTCCATCACCTCCACTAGCTTTGTTCATAGTGATGCTTCGTAAGGTCCTCTTGACTTCACACTCCAGGATGTCTGGCTCTAGGTGAGTAGCAGTGATCACACCATCGTGATTATCTGGGTCGTGAAGATCTTTTTTGTACAGTTCTGTATATTCTTGCCATCTCTTCTTAATATTTTCTGCTTCTGTTAGGTCCATACCATTCTGTCCTTTATTGAGCCCATCTTTGCACGAAATGTTCCCCTGGTATCTTTAATTTTCTTGAAGAGATCTCTAGTCTTTCCCATTCTATTCTTTTCCTCTATTTCTTTGCATCGATCACTGAGGAAGGCTTTCTTATCTCTTCTTGCTATTCTTTGGAACTCTGCATTCAAATGGGTATAGCTTTCCTTTTCTTCTTTGCTTTTCACTTCTCTTCTTTTCACAGTTATTTGTAAGGCCTCCTCAGACAGCCATTTTGCTTTTTTGCATTTCTTTTTCTTGGGGATGGTCTTGATCCCTGTCTCCTGTACAATGTCAGGAACCTCCGTCCATAGTTCATCAGGCACTCTGTCTATCAGATCCATAGTGGCTGTATTAGTTTGCAATCCCACAACAGTGTAAGAGGGTTCCCTTTTCTCCACACCCTCTACAGCATTTATTTTTGTAGACTTTGGGTAGCAGCCATTCTGTCTGGTACCTCATTGTGGTTTTGGTTTGCATTTCTCTGATAATAAGTGATAATGAGTATCTTTTCATGTGTTTGTTTGCCATCTGTACATCTTCTTTGGAGAAATGTCTGTTTAGTTCTCTGGCCCATTTTTTGGTTGGGTCATTTATTTTTCTGGTATTGAGCTGCATGAGCCGCTTGTATATTTTTGAGATTAATTCTTTGTCAGTTGATTCATTCGCTATCATGTTCTGCCATTCTGAATGCTGTCTTTTCACCTTGCTTATAGTTTCCTTCCTTGTGCAAAAGCTTTTAGGTTTAATTAGGTCCCATTTTTTTCGGTCCCATTTGTTTATTTTTGCTTTCATTTCCATTACTCTTAGAGGTGAGTCACAGAGGATCCTGCTGTGATTTACGGCAGAGTGTTTTGCATATGTTTTCCTCTAGGCTCACTTCCCGTTCACGTGAGCCAGCATCTCGGGCTGTGTGGACACTGGCCTTTGAGGTGTCCTTGCCCTTCCTGAGCTCTTCTCCACAGCCGGAGCGGCCAGAGGACCAGGTGCCTTGAGGACTTGTTCAACCACTTCCCCACGGGCTGCCAAAGTCTCTGCCCCAGGGGCAGAAGGCCAGCTCCCTCCCTGACTCGGGCCAGTGGATCAGCACAGGCCCACGCTCCCACCAGGCACAGTCTCTGCATGGCCTTCACCTTGCTGACCCAACAGAGGGGTCTGTTTGGGCCTGAAGATGCTCGCAGGGGCTTCCTGGCCCACGGTCCCCAGTGAGTGCACATCCAGCCACCGCGTCCCCTCCCACATCCTCCGCCACCTGCCGGGATACTGTTTCCAAGGCGATCTCATCACAGGTCAGAAGAGATGGCCCAGCCCGGGAGGGGGCTGCTGCTCTTGTTACAGCAAACTTCCCAAGACAAGGCTCTTGCCTTGTCTGTGACTGTGGCAACAGGACCTAACGCAGCACCCAAGCCTCCTAAGGATGGTCTCCATTAAAGCCACGGCCATCAGGCTCCTCTTCCTTCTGTAGACCAAGCTAACCTTCTTAGTCCTTCCGGAGTCTCTTCTAAAAATGCCCTCCCCCGGCCCCGAAGAGCTCACCCACCCCGCTCCCTGCCCCGGGAAGCCAACAACATGCATCACGCGAGAGAGGACTGCCCTGTCTGCCTGGGCTGGACAACGCCCCTGCAGCCCCACGAGCCTGGCCTCGGCCCTGGTCATCAGGCCACGCGCCCCAGCTCAGTGGCTCTGCGGCCGGATGTGAACTGTGGCAGGTGGGTGGGGCCAGTGGCGGGAGTCACGGATGCTGATGCCTGCAAAAGAAAGGGCAGGCCCTCGGAAAGGGGGTTGAGGTCCAGGCTCACTTGTCTGTTGTCCTGGGTCTCCCATCCAGCGGGCGGAGGGCAGCAGAGAGAAAGAAGCAGGAAACAGAGGCAGAGCCAATTCCAGACGATGAGAACCGCTACGGGGGAGTGAGCAGGTGAGTCAGGAAGGGGCTGACTCCGGAGGGTCCTTCGGGATGAGAGGGCAGGGGCGCGTCTCAGCTGAGCCTGATCAGTGGAGGAGGGCCCGAGCAGGGCCACGCCGGTGCAAAGGCCCCGAGGCAGCCAGGCCTGAGGCGTCCGAGGCTCAGCAGGAAAGGAGAGGTTGGGAGGAGCAGCAGCCGAAGGTCACCACGGGGGCTCCAGGGAGCCCGGGGAGAAGCCTGGGGCTTGGACTGAGCTCCGTGGGGGACAGCCACCGGGGTCCTGAGCAGGGCAAGGCTTGGCCTCATGCACACTTTGAGGCCTGAACGCTGGCGCCTGTGGGGAGAGTGTCTGACAGGGACGTGTGGAAGCAGAGAGACTGGGGCAGCAGGCTCAGCTGGGAGGTCGTGTTGGTTTGGACGAGGAAGTCAGACGTGGGAGTAGGTTGGGAGGGACTATGGCGCCAGTGTGTGGATGTGGGGCTTCAGGCAGAAGGAGGACCAAGGATGAGCCTGGGGTCCAGGGCTCAGGAAATGGGCAAGTTGGGCGGAATTTACAAATTAGGGAGCACGAGTAGTGTCGACAGCCCATTAAAAAGCGGAGGCATCACTCTGCCCACAGAGGTCCGTAGAGTCAAGGCTATGGTTTCCACAGAAGTCATGTGTGGATGTGAGAGTTGGACCATAAAGAAAGCTGAGCACTGAAGAACTGGTGCTTTCAAATTGTGGTGCTGGAGAAGACTTTTGAGAGTCCCTTGGACTGCAAGGAGAGCCAACCAGTCAATCCTGAAGGAAATCAACCCTGAAATATTCATTGGAAGGACTAACGTTGAAGCTGAAGCTCCAATACTTTGGCCACCTGATGCAAAGAACTGATGAATTGGAAAAGGCCCTGATGCTGGGAAAGACTGAAGGCGGGAGGAGAAGGGGACGACAGAGGATGAGATGGCTGGATAGTGTCACCGACTGATCCAGTGGTCATGAATCTGAGCAAACTCCTGGAGACAGTGGGACAGAGGAGCTTGGCATGCTGCAGTCCATGGGGTCGCAGGGTCCGGGGTGACTTAGCGGCTGAGCAACAAGGACAGGATGAGCGCACTTGGGACACGGCGGAGAGCAAGGGTCCTGCACTCCTGGGCTCTACAGATCTGTGCAAAGACGCCCCTCCAATCCGGAAGGACTCTCAGAAGGAGAGGTAAAGGCTTCCAGAGGAAAGGGGTCAGCTGTGCCCAACACCTCCCACAGCGGAAAGAATCTGTGTGGATCCACACAGACCAACAAACACGACACCACAGTGAACGTGACCGCATTACAGCTGCCAGCACCAGCAGGGAATTTACAGGAAAAAAAAAAGAAAAACATCATTTTGAGCAAAAAAGGCAATCACCGAAGAACGCACAAACTATGATTACATTTGTGTAAAATTCAGAAAGCGCCTAAACTCTGAAATACATTGTTTAGAAATAACGCTTCTATGTAAACATGCTTCTGAAAAACAGCACAGCAGTGACTGGCACCTCTTCGGGAGATAATTATTCCGGGGGAGGGTTGCGGCTCCCAAGGGTGCAGGGGTACGGAAACGGCTATTTCTTGGGCTCGGAGGGAGGTACTGGTGGGGGTCTATTGTATCAACGTTCTCTATACTTGGCATAAACATAGACAAGTTTTTGTGTGCAGGCCGGATTGCCAATTCTTTTCAAAGGAAGAATGAGCTGGAGCTAACAGTGTGGAGGGCAAGTGCGTCTCGAGGGATGGGAGTTCCTCAGGGAACCTGGCACCAGGTAGGTCCCAGGGGAATTTTCTAGATGGATGACCTAAAACAGGCCAGCCTGTTCATAGGAAGGGTTCACAGCTGGATCTCCACTGAGAAGATTGTGCACTCGACGTGGCCCAAACATCTTAACACCGGCTTGATGAGTTTCATCTCGCATCCATAACATGAGTTCATATGCGGATAACAAACTAGACAAAGTCCTCTCTTGTCTGTGTAAATCCAGTAAGTTTTCTCCTAAAAGGGGCTCATTCTCCCCATTAGAAACACATATGTCTTTCTCACGGAAGCCAGCTGAGTCTCCGGCACTCTGGGGTGTGAGTAATTATGCTGCAGCAGTATATCTGTCTCTACAAACCTCTAAAATGTTAATATGTATTATGACATGTTTGATTAGAGTGGAGGAGGAAACAGCTCCCGAGTAGAAAGAGAAGAGTCTGCCCGCCCGCACGGCTGGGTCACTGTGGTTACGCAGCCCGGTTGGGCAGCCGCAGACTTCGCGGATGGGACGAGCGGACAGCTCCGCAGAGGCCGTGAGGGCTGTCTGCTTGGCAACTCTGCTGCCTTGCCGTACAGCCTGGCTGGTAAGTTCCTGCTAGAGAAAAAAAGAGTCACTTCCCAGCTGTTCCGTGGCAGGACAAAATGGTAAATTTAGACCATGAAATGGCTCTGGAAGCAAAGGAACAGGTGGTGAATGGCTTCCAAGGCAGATGGCGCTTTTAATGGCTGTGTTCACCAGCCACTTGCTGAACCGGAGGCCTTGGCGGTCACTCACGCTCTGCCATTTTCACTTGAACGCTTACGAAATGGGGGGTGAAGTCTTAAAAATCGCTGCCGTCATTCTTAAAAAGGATCACTTTGTTTCATCAGACAGGAGCAGACGCTGGTGTGGCGTGATGCTTTTACCCTCCCTAAGGTGGGTGCCCACTTCACACTCCCCTGTAACATCAAGGGGTCCGCCGAGGGGTGCAGGCCAGGGGGCCCCCTGGAGAGGGCTCCCCCTGGAGAGGGCAGGAGGCAGCTCTTTCCGGCGGATCCTTTGGCACGGCTTCAGTTCTGCCCTGACAAACTCCACCTTCTCCTTAAAAACCAAAAAATAGGATACAAGGTATGCTCTTCCCCTGAACGCGTTCCTTCCTTGACCTGAAAATTCCAAGGCTTCAGGGACAGTTGGGAATAGGGCAAAGCGCGTTAGCTGAGACCCGCTGGAAGGAAGCGAAAAGAAGGGCAGCGCTCCCCGTCTGCTGGCCTCTTTAACCAGCTGCCCGCCTACATCTGAGTGCCTCCAGGGAGGTCTCTCCAGGAGAGCCCTCCTCTCCCCTCCTCTCCCCACCCTTCCCCCGACCTCGCCCCTGATGCAGGAGCAAGCAAGAGAGAGATGGCGTCAGAAATTACAGCCATCACGTGAACAAGTGGAAGCGTCTGTATCCATCCCATCCAGAAGGGACGCTGAGGTCCGGGCAGTTGCTGGAGGGTTAGTCTCGGATGGTGCTTCAGGCCGGGCAGGGAGGGGACCACACATCCTGCCAGCAGGTGTCTCCCAGGCTGGGCAGGGGGGCGGCGACCACACAGGCCGACGTGAGGCAGCGGAGACCCCGGGGTGCGCGGGGTCGTCCAGAGGAGCTGTGGCAAGGACTGACTTGGCTGCGCGTGCCAGCAGTGCTCTGGGGAGAAAACTGAACTGAACGTGGAATGGGTCAAGGGCTTCTGAACTGAATGTGGAATGGGTCAAGGGCTCTGTAAACAGGGCATCTTATTCGAAATCCAAAGCCACGATAAAGGCGTATCATTCAGCGGTGCTCGTGGCTGATCTTTCCAGCACCAAGCCTTCTTTTGGTGCTACAGTTACTGGATCAGAACTCTCCAGGGAGCTTCTTCACACACTGGTCCTGGCCCCCACCAGGTAGGCGGACGTCTAGACCATGAACTAGGGCTTCTCCATGGAGGCCCCCCTAACGTCTAGGGCCAGATGATCCTTCCCCCGGGGGCTACCTCAGGGTGTCACGCGTGGAGCTGAATCCCTGGTCTCTACACCAGCAACCACCACCAGGTCTCAACAAACAAACAGTACCTCTGGCCGTGGGTGAGGGTCCCTGGGAGCAAGCTTCCCTCCGTTGAGAATCACACAGCTAAACCACACAGGGCTCCTGAGGTTCTCAGGCTTTTATTACCAAGCCAAGGGCATAAATAAAATAGTCTAAATCATTTACCTAAAATGGAATTACCTTCTAAATAGAAACAGGATACTCAGCTGGAGACACACTGAAGTTTACACGCTTTTGTGACTTCCCTGGTGGGCCAGTGGTTACAAATCCAACTTCCAGTGCGAGGAATACAGGATTGTTCCTTGGTCGGGGAACCAAGATCTCACATGATGTAGAGCAACCAAGCCCACGCCCTGCAAGTACTGAGCCCCTGTGCTCTGGAGCCCAAGAGCCACAGCTGGACGTCCCAGTCCAGTTCAGCTCAGTCGCTCAGTCATGTCTGACTCTCTATGACCCCATGGACCACAGCACACAGGCCTCCCCACCCATCACCAACTCCCGGAGCTTGCTCAAACTTATGTCCATTGAGTCGGTGATGCCATCCAACCCTCTCATCTTCTGTCATCCCCTTCTCCTCCTGCCCTCAATCTTTCCCAGCATCAGGGTCTTTTCAAATGAGTCAGCTCTTCGCATCACGTGGCTGAAGTATTGGAGTTTCAGCTTCAGCATCAGTCCTTCCAATGAATATTCAGGACTGAGCTCCTTTAGGATGGACTGCTTGGATCTCCTTGCAGTCCAAGGGACTCTCAAGAGTCTTCTCCAACACCACAGTTCAGAAGCATCCATGCAAAAGTCAGCGCAGGCGCCACAGAGAAGGAGCCCACAAGCTACACCTAAGCCCGACACCGCCAAGCGAATTACCATGAAAATCGACTTGAACATGGAGCCAGCTTCATGGGGAGGTGATTCTCTGAGGCTCTGAAACCTTTGCTGGCGATGCTGCTCGGTCCCCTCGGTTGCCCTCCCCCCACCAGCCCTCCTTCCTCCCAACCCCCTCCCTCCTCCTCCCCACCCGCCTCACGCCTCACGTGGGTTAGGGGTCTCCTGGCAGAAAGCACGAACCTCCCCTGAGAGTCGGGACCGCCCACTCTTCAGCCTCACCGGATCTCATTCCGTGGGCTGCTGACAGCGGCTAAAATCCCACTCTGACAGGCCCCCTATCTGCCCTCGGTCTCTTTCAAGTCTTGGTTTCCAGAAAGCATCCCAGGGAAACGCTGGGAAGGGTCTCACCGTGGCCACGGGCAGTCCCTCTCAAATGCCTTCTGCTGACGTCAAGAGGAGTGAGCCGGGGCAGCCGGACTAGGAGGCCAGGTGGTCCTGCCTCCCCAAGAACCACTTCCAGGGGCAGCCCTGGTGGAACCGCGGGCACCGCTGATGCCTGGGGCTGGCCAAAGAGCCCGGAGGGCACCCGCCAGGCTGGGGCCATCGGCCCAGATGAACAGCCCGGGCCCGCCCCTGCGACCATCAGGGCTTCCAGGAGAGACGGACCGGTGGCCACGCCGCAGAGGCTATCTATCTCAGCGGCCACCTGGGGCTGCGGCCCCTTCACGCTCTGAGAGCCACTTCGGCGGCCTTCCACAAGACAGATCCACGGACGCTGCCTTTGTCTAACTGAACGCGCACGATGGGGAATTTGGTTATAGAGCCTTATAAAACACCAGCACGGAGACACCTGAGGATCAAGCCGCTTTATAAACCACAGGAGACGTGAAGAGTGAAGCCGCCCCTGGGGTACACAAGGTTTGGTTTGGGGTTCTTTCTAAGATTAATTTGCTCAGAAAATAGTAAGTCATCCTTAATAAATGCCAGTGGACTGATGGATTTTAACCAAAATCTTGACACAGCTGAAAATTATGTTCCACACAAGAGACTTTCCATGCATTTTATTTCCCCCGTCACACCCTCAGTGCATGTTCACTGACACGCTGAAATAGAAATAACAGTCGGTTCTTGAGAATACAACTTTCTATTGACCAACTAATTTACCAAGTTAACAAAGAAACACGCACGCCCAGGCCCAGTGCTGAGAAGAACACAACACTTACGCCAGGAACAAGCCCAGAAAGCCAGTAACACTCCCCAGTCTGGAAAGCAATGAAACCAAGTTATCTCTAGTTTTCCCACAGAGATGCATTTGTGTGTGTGTGCATCACAATCCAGTGGTGTCTCTGTCCCTGATAACAGAGCCATCAATGATATAACCCTGGAGAAGGAAATGGCAACCCGCTCCAGTACTCCTGCCTGGGAAATCCCACGGACAGAGGAGCCTAGCAGGCTACAGTCCACGAGGTCGCAAAGAGTTGGACACAACTTAGCGATTAAACAAACAATGATAGAGTACTAGTATACAATTCCAGGATTAACTCTGGTATAGAAGTAATAATCCCATAGAATTTCTATCCAAGTCTCACTGTATCATGTGAAAAACCAGAACTCCAATAAATCATACTAACTCACAAGACTCCAGCACTTACTAAAGGCCCTCCAAATCAACCCTGCTTTTGTGACATTTAAGGACGGACAGACCCAAAGATGCACTCGCCAGGATGGCCGGGGCACACGTCTGCGGGTGACAGTGAGCAGGCACGCGTGTGCAAGCTGAGGACAACCAGTCCGGGACCAGGCCCTCCAGCTCCCTCATCCTCATCCTCATCCCTCTCCTTCCTGAGACCCTCATCCTGCACCTCAGCTCACAACACCAGAGTCCGCCAGCCCCGCCTCGGCCCCGAGGACTTCAAACAGCAGGCCCACTGCACGGGGGGACTCAGAGCCTTGGTGGCCCCTTGGTGCTCAGCCACAGGCTTTGGTGGGCCCCTGCACAGGGCCTGCCGTGATGGGGGGACCCACACCTTGTGCTCAAAACAGGCCTGGGTCAGCCCAGGAGGGATGGCTCAGTGAGAGCCCCAGGCGAGTCTGCGCTCTGTACTTTTCTGTTTCATTAACTCGGATGCGTAGTTCTTTCCAGCACATTGCCTATGCTTTCTTCCAAGTTCTGCCTCAGACAATTAGATATTTCTCTGTTATGCGCATCATTCCCCATGAAGAGTAAGTAAAGGCGTGCCTCATTTCTTCAAATGGAAACTTGACACTTTGTTTCACGGCAGGAAATGCCCAGGTTGACCCACTGACCCACACGGTCTTGGTCAGTGGGACTGAGGTCCCTGAGTGTGGTCTGAGGATGAGCACACCCAGGAATCCCTCCCCTGTGCTCCCAGCACCAGAACCCAGGAAACCATGGACCTGGAGGCCAGCAGGGCCCCGCCTGGGCTGCCATGCTGTGGACTCTCGCCAGCCCAGGGCTCTGAGAGACCGGGCTGGGTACTTACCGGGGAAGGGTGCAGTCCGCAAGGGCATCCTGATGGGCGCCAGGGTCAGCAAGTGGCAGGGCTGCACACTGGAGGGGGACGGGCCGAGCCCCGCGGAGTCCACGGAGACCACGGCTGTGGCGGCGGCTGCGATGGCCACGGTGGGGCCGCTGCCCATGGGTTTAAGGCTGCTGAGACAACCACCTGTGGAGGGGGACAGGGAGGTCAGCACGGATGCCCGGCATCCACTGCAGGCAATGCCAGTTCATTATGGAGCATTTGAGCACCAAGGAAACAAGGGTGTGGTGACCCCCTTTCTTGGAAGCCCATGACCTGGCCACTGTCCCGGAAATAAGTGTGATGAGCTCTCAGCCCGTCCAGATGTCACCTGTGCACAGAGCTGTGTGCACCAGGGTCACAGTCTGCAGAGGACAAGCCTGCCTGAGAGAGAAGGCACTTTGCTGCCGCTCACAGTACGAAGTTCAGTAAACAAAGCCTCTTACACGGTCAGCTCCGTGTCTATGCAGCCGCTGGGCCAACCAGTCTCCACTTGGCTGAATAGATGCCAAGCGTGTTCTGGGTCTCAGGGGCAGAGCTGCACGCCTCACACTTTCAATACCAAAGGGCACGCTTGGTGCCAGATTCCTGCGTCTCTCTGCATTTCTGTCTTTCCGTGTTTTCAAATGCGCTACGATGGCATTCACAGACTTTTTAAATTTAATTTTTTATAGAGCAGCTTTAGAGTTACAGACAACTTGAGCAGCAAGTACAGAGAATCCCCACATGCTTCCCTCCATCACCCACTTGGATTGGGTGCTACATTCATGAGCCAACACTGGCACATTACAAGCCCAAGTCTATAGTTTCCTTTACTGTCCACCGCTTGTGCTGTTCATTCTGCAAGTTTCGTCAAATGCAGAACTAAAAACCCTGTGTGCTCTGCCTGTTCACCTCCGCAAGCCAGAAATGACTGAACACAGTGAGGAAGACGTGTGGGAAGCTGAGACGGGCTGGCGCAAGGCCTCTTGCACCATTAGTCAAGGTGTGACGGCAAAGGAAACGTTCTTGAAGGCAGTTAAGTGTTGCTGCAGAAGCTGCGGCAAGTTATTCAGAACTAGCTAAGGTAACTCAAGAAGATGACAATACTAACTAATGTATTTTCAGTGTAGACAGAACAGCCTTCTAGTGGAAGCAGCTGCATCTGGGGCTTTCTTAGCTGGAGAGGAGAAGTCAACGCTTCAGAGCTTCAGAGGCCAGGCTGACTTGTTAGAGGCTATTGCAGCTAGCCCCTGAGTTTAAGTTGAAGCCAATACATTCGGCATTCCAAAACTCCCAGGGCCCTTAAGCATTGTGCTAAATCTACCCTCCTGTGCTCTACAAACAGGATAGCAGAAGCACATCTCTTTACAACAGGCTTACTAAACATGTGAAGCCCACTGCTGAGGCCTACTTCTCAGGAAAAAAAAAAAAAGGATTTATTTCAAAATATTACTGCTCATTGACAATGCGCCTGGTCACCCAGGAGCTTTGATGGGGACAGACAGCACACTGAGGCTTTCGTGTCTGCTACTGCAGCATCCATTCTGCAGCCCAGGACACAGGAGTCGCTGTGACTCCTAAGTCTTATCATTTGAGAATCACATTTCATAAAGCTGCTGCTGCATGCTCGGTTGTGTCTGATTCTTTGCAACCCCATGGACTGTAGCCACCAGGCTCCTCTATCCATGGGGTTTCCCAGGCAAGCATACTCGAGTGGGTTGCCACTTCATCTTCCAGAGGACCTTGCTGACCCCGGGATTGAACCCATCTTCTGCATCAAGAGGTAAATTCTTTACCATGGATCCACCTGGAAAGCCCCTCATAAGGCTACAGCTGCCATAGATGATGATTTCTCTGGTGGATCTGGGAAAAGTCAACTGAAAGCCTTTTGCAAAGGATTCACCATTCAAAATGTCACTAAGAGCATCTCAGATTCCTGGGAAGAGATCAAAACATCAACCTTAACAGGAGTTCAGATGAAGTTGGTTCCAAGCTTCATGGGTGACTTTGAGCGCAGTGGGGAAGGTAACTGCAGATGTTGTGGAAATAGCAGGAGAACTGGAATGAGATGTGGCGCCTGAGGATGTGAGTGAGCTGCTGCAAGTTCATGCCAAAATTTTAATGGATGAGCAAGGAGCTGCCTCTTAAGGATGAGCAAAGAAAGCGGTTCTTTGAGATGGACTCTACACCTGGTCAAGGTGCTGTAGAAACTGTTGAAATGACAGCAAAATGTGTTGCCTATTTTACACAAATGCAGTTGAGAAAGCAGTGAGAAGGCCGAGAGCACGGACTCCAGGCTTGAAAGAAGACCTACTGCGAGTGAAATGCTATCAAATGACGCTGCAGGCAAAAGAGAAATCATCCTCGAGAAGAAGTAAACTTATGTGGCAAATCCATTGCTGCATCATTTTGAGAAATTGCTGCAGCCACCCCAAGCTTTAGCAGCATCACCCTGATCAGTCAACAGCCGTCAACATCACGCAAGTTCCTCCAGCAAAAAGACTACAACCACTGAAGGCTCAGATGACGGTTAGCAGTTATTAGCAATAAGGGATTTTTTAATTAAGGAATGTACGCTGTTTTACACATAATGCTATTGCACACTTAACGGGCTGTAGGATAATGCAAAGATAATGTTTATATGCATTTGGAAGCTAAAAAATTGCTTTATTACCATATGTCTTTTATTGCCGTGGTCTGGAACCAAACCTGCTGTATCTCCCAAGTGTGTCTGTTTGTCCTGTAAGTCCCCTGTGTCCTTTCATGGCTAGACAGCTCATTTCTTTTTGTTACTGAGTAATATTCCATTGTATGGATGTACCACAGTTCACCCATTCACCTACTGAATGCTTTCCGGGTTGTTTTCAAGTATTTAAAATTACGAATAAAATTGTTGCAAACATTTGTGTGCGTGTGTTTGTTTGGACATGAGTTCTCAACTCATTTGGGTAAATACCAAGGAATGTGACTGCTGGGTCACACAGTAAGACTATCTTTTGCTTTATAAGAAACTGCCAGACTGTCTCACAAAGCGGCTGCACCATTTCGCATCCCCACCAGCCATGAAGAGGAGCTCATGTTGCCCCACACCCCCGTCTGCACTAGGCGTCAGTGCTCTGGGTTTCAGACATTCCAGCAGGGGCACAGAGGCATCTCATTGTCACTCACAGATTTAAAGTCAGGGAAAAACCCACTATTCAACATATATTGTCTTACTTAATAAAAACTCATTATAAAAAAGGTATAAAATGGAGAAAATAAGTGTCTAAAAACACCCGCACAGCCCCCTCCAGCTGAACCAGAAGTTTCCAGAGGCAAGGTCTGGACTGCCAGTACACTGCACGCACGGCTTTTCCACGACGCACTAGAATAAACACGTCCCCTGTCATTAAATGGCCCTCCCAAGCCCAGTTGTTAACCAGAGGCTAGTGTTCCCAGCAGCGGACCCAGCACACAAACTTGCCTATTCACTTAGCCAGCCACCGTTACAGCGGGGATTGCCTGGTCAATAGCTCTGTGGGTAAAGGTTCCACCGGCAATGCTGCAGACATGGGAGGCACAGGTTCGATCCCTGGCCCAAGGAGATCCCATGGAGAAGGAAATGGCAACTGACTACAGTATTCTTGCCTGAAAAAAAAAAAACCTACGGACAGAGGAGCCTAGTGGGCTACAGTCCAAAGGGTCACACAGAGTCAGACATGTTTGAGCGACTAAGCACACAGCATAAACAAGCGTGACTTACACAACTGTGTAAGAAAAAGTTACTTTCTGCATTTAGTGCCTCATCCAGGATGGATGTTCAGGGTCGAAGCAGGGTGAGCATTTTAGGGTATGCAGGGTCAGTTTAATAAGGTAATTCTGAGAAAGCCCACAGCCGGTGAGGCTTCACACAAAGCTGTCTTTGTAACTGCAGCTTCCCTCCTTCAGGACTCCTGTCTACCATTCCACCACCGGTGCTGTCCCTGGAATTTAACTCCGTGGCCCCGTTCAGAGTCGGGTCCGCCGCTGTGACACAGGGCTTCAAAGAACTGCGATTCTCGGAGCCACGGTCGCTGACCTTGGTGGTAGGCTACTCTCGAGTTTGTTGAATAACTGGGTCTTTGGTTCAAAATGAAGATGGTCTTGAAGCAAAGGATGAGAAAGTAACTAACAGTGACTTAAACAGTTGCCAAGGCAAGAGCATTTTACAGATGGGTCTGTGGGAACAGTTTTACCTTATCATGATTTTGCTGTCAAAAATGATGATTCAACCAAAGGAAAAAAAAAAAAAGGTAAACCTTATCTGCCTCTTAAAAAAAAAAAAACCCTCAGAAATACAGCTTTTAACCTACTTTGCATCCACTTGGGTACGTATAAAAATGCACTACTCACTAGCTAGAGCACAAAATCAACTGCATAATATCAGTGGAAATAGAAAGTTAATTATCAATGCTGCCAAAATTACTATCACAATTGGCGGACGAGATGAGACGGAAAGAAGGGATCTTGTCCTGCCAGGCTCCCACCAGCTCCAGCCTTGCTCAGGCGCATCGTGTGTTGATGCTAAAGCCTGGTACTGGGTGTGGGAGGAGGAGCTGGTTCCCAAGACCCGGAGCTCAGGTGAGCGCAACCCGGGCGGGCAGCTGGAAGAGGCAGCATGCGCTGGGAGGGGAGCGGCTCAGGAGTCCCCGCGACCCCCGTCTGGAGTCCAGCGTGGCGAGAGCCACTGGCAGGGTCCCTCCCCTCTCCATCCCCAGGCCCCCCGAGGTCAGGTGTTTATGGAGCGTCTCCACCTGTCAGACTGCATGCAGCCTGGGGCAGGAAAGATGAGGCCACAGGAGGCATTGATGCAAAAGATAATCGCCCACAGGGACACGCTGCCCGAGGACCCCAGCCAGGAGGCGCGTGGGGAGGACGGGCCCGGGAAGCCAGCTGCTCCCCGGGAGAGGCCTCTGAGCCGAGCCTTGGAAGACGAGCAGGCACTCGATAAATTGCGTCGACCGATAAGTCATTATCATAACTTGCGTTCCCCAAAGGACTGCAGAGAATCCCTCAGTTGAGTAAATAAACTGAGATAAGAGGTCCAGCCAAAAAAATAAGAAAAAAACTGCTAAGCCAGCTAAGAGATAAGCCAGAAATGCTCTCCCATAAGGATTACTTATAAAAATCAATGTTTTAAGCAAAACAGTAATTAACCGTGTGCTTCCCTTGGAGGCAGCCGGCAGCCTCCACCGGTCGGGCTCACGGGCTCATTCTGCCGCTTCCGTCACGGCCGCCAGCCCCTAGCTCCCCCTCCGATAGCCAGACGTGCAGAGGAGCACTGCTTGCGCTCTGCTGAGGGACCCCAGGGGAGCCGCGCGCAGGAGAACCTCCACGGCCCTTGTTTGCAGCCAGAGCGTGGGACTCACCGAGATTCGGGGGACTCACAGGGGCCCCGGACAAAGTCCGCACTGACCCCCAGGCCAGGCGTGTCTGTCCCGGGCAGGGCGGGCGCTGGGGCCCCTCTGGCTTAACACACCCCTCCCTCCCCCTGGGCGGGCTGCAGCGTCGGGACGGGGGTCTCCTTTGAGCTGCCAGAGCCCACCCTGCGGTCCACACGGGGGCCTCGGGTCACTGACACACCGAGGGAGTCCTCCCAGGACACGGAGCCTGGGCTCTGTGCGGACCACCGGCCTCTCCCCTCACTGGCCTCCAAACCCAGAGCCCAGCCAGCAGCTAGAGTCTGCTTTTCCCAGGATTCAAAAAAAAAAAAAAGGAAGAGAAAGGCCGGTGGCCCTGGGGTGGCGGGACAGGCCGGGGCTCTGGAACCATCCAGGCTGAGCTGCCCGGCAGGCGCCGTGCGCTCCGGGGTGTCCACGCGGGCGGGGTGGCCCAGTCTGCTCCGGCCTCCTGGGTTTCGTCTTCCTCTCAGGCCCGCCCTGGACTCTCAGCCCCGGGGTCTCCGTCAGTGGCCGCGTTCAGCAGGGGACAGGGGAGCGGCAGTGCTGGAGAAGACCCCCGCCGCGTCCCTGCTGTGGAGGGCCTGCCCTGGCACTGGAGGGCCCTCGGAATTTTGACCACCAGCGGGCTGCAGGGTACGTAAGCCGCTAGAGATCTCACTCCCGTATCCGTCCAGAAGAGCAGGGTGAAGGCCTCGCCTGGAGCATCAGGTGCTGAAGACACTGGAGAGGACGACCCTCATCTCGGGCTGCAGAGGGTGCGGCAGAGACGGCAGGACGAGGCGGTCCTCTGATGAAGCGGATGCTCGCCTGATGCACAGGAGATGCTGTGCTCTCTGCTCGGCCACGTTCCCAAAGAACAGACGGTCATGTTTCTCTCTTTGTTTAGCATGTGATTCAGCTGCTGTGGAATCCTCCAGGCGAGGTATCTGCCAACTGGTAATTATTTCTGCAGACACAAGTGTGTGGTCAAGAGGAGACTTCACGCATCTGTCCACGTGCGGGGCGTCGCCCGTGTTCACACACGGAAGGCGGGTCTGGGGTCTTCGGAGACACCTGTGGCTTTGACACGTGAGCAGAGGGAAGGACAAGGGGACGGAGTCAGAACTCAGGCTCTTCCCTCCTGCCCTGCCCGCTGAGGGCCTGTGTCCCTGCGCGCTGACCTCTAGCTGCGGGGAATAAGGAGATCCGTCAGCATTGACCCGGCTGCTTCCAGAAAGAGCAGCGTGGGTCTTGGTGCCTACAGGGCAAGCCAGCGCCCAGCTCCCGCCCGTGTGTTTGATTCTTGGTGTCTGTCGTCCTAGCGGTTTTCTGAAGCAGACGTCCAGTCCTGGTTTTGGTCAAGTTTTCCACCTGCTGAGGAAGCAAGCCCAGGAGCTGGGCTGGTTGGTCACCAAGCTTCCAGGATGCTCACGCTGCCCCCTAAGAGTCTGTGTCTGGACCAGCTCTGGCTGCATGTGAGCTGCCAGGACGCCCACCACGTTTGTCTTCTGTGCCCCCCGGCAGCCGGGCAGCACCCCTGTGATGACAGAGTGTTTGCCAGAGCCCCACAGGGGTGGCGAGTGGGTGACCCCGCAGTCCAGCCACTGACCTCACCCCGCTCCCTCCTCCAGACTGTGGCCCAGGCACCCTAGTGACCTGAGGAGAGGGGACTCCGCTCCCCTTGCGAGGACTGCCGGCCGCCCACCACCGTGGAGGGAGCACCACTCCTTCCCGAGGCAGTGCTTCCCGGCTCCCCGCAGCCCCCAGTTCCATGCAGACCCTCAAGGAACAGGGTCTCATGCACACTGCCTCCTGCCGCAGAGGGGGCTCTGACCCTGCCCTTGACCCAAGCACCCCCTTCCGTGCCCACTTTAGACACAACTGCTGATGTGTGGGTCTGCCTCCCCAGGGGTCCCAGAGACGCAGTGCTCAGGTCCAGCCCAACCACGATGGGAGGGTGCCCAAGGTGGGGAGGTTCTCAGAAAGCTTTCTGCTCCATCTTTCCTGGAAAGAAGAAAATAATGTCAGGATTTGCCCCCAAGCAACAGTCAGCGGTCACAGGGCTCTCAGAACCCAAATGACAGTCTGCTGTGAGGAACGCCCCAGGAGAAGGAAAACTCTCCGTTCAAATCCCCCATTTCCTACCTTCTGGTGTCAAGAGCAACAGCGTGTTGTCTTGGCGTGTCGTACAGGAGTGACTGTCCTCGGAAACTCGTCCCCTCACTGCCCTGCTGGGCTGCCAGTGCACCAGCCTCGGGGTCCTAGGCCCGGAGGCCCTGGAAAGGTAGGACTGGGAACCAGCATGTCTGGAAGGACGTACGTCTCCATATTCTAAAGGGTCATTCCGTTCCTAAAAGGACACTCGGTGCAGAGTCCAGCCTCTGGACCCAGGGAGCAGGGTGATGTCTGCTCGTGGAGGGCATGCCAGCGTTGTTCTGGATCCTCCATCAGAACCTTGCCCCCGCCCCTCAATAGGAACTGAAGAAAGCGGAAGTGAAGTCGCTCAGTCGTGTCCAACTCTGTGACCCCAAGGACTGTAGCCCACCAGGTTCCTCTGTCCAGGGATTTTCCGGGCAAGAACACTGGCGTGGGTTGCCATTCCCTTCTCCAGAGTATCTTCCTGACCCAGGGAAGGAACCCAGGTCTCCCGCACTGTAAGCAAGACGCTTTACCGTCTGAGCCCCCAGGGAAGCCAGTGGCGACTAAGGCGAGCCTCTAAGTCCAGGTCTGGAGACCAAGAGCGGGAGCTTCTCTTTCAGAGCAAAAAGCGAACACCAGACGGAGCCCAGATGGGAATGAACCTGAGCTCATTCTCTGCAGACGCCACTGCATCAGCAGCTCAAGGTCAGGTGCCGGTGGCCTGGGCCAGAAATCACAGAGCAAAGCCAGATGAGCAGGGAAGGCCCCCCCGCCGGAGCCCCCGCCTTTCCCAGGGGACCTTGGGAGCCTCACGCTCCCACCCCGGTCTTTACTCTTAAAATCAAACCCCTCACCATGTGGACGAGAAGTCCATCCATGAACCAAGTCCCTGCTTCTCCATTCTGTGGCCACCGACTACAGCTAATGCTTCGCGCATGTGTGTGCTGGGACACTTCAGTCGTGCCCGACGCCGTGCAGCCTGTTACTGCAGCCCGCCGGGCTCCTCTGACCACGGGATGTCTCAGGCAAGAATACGGGAGTGGACTGCTCTTTCCTTCTCCAGGGCATCTTCCCAGCCCAGGAACTGAGCCCGTGCCTCCTATGTCTTCCGTATCGGCAGGCAGGTTCCTTACCGCCAGCACCACCTGGGAAGGCTGGCGCTGCGCAGATTTCGATTTCAGTTTTGTTATTTGGCTACATGAACCCAAAGTGTAAAGGAACGTTTTTCCCCAGGGCAGAGGGTCTCGGCTGGGTTAGGGGTCCATCTGACTTAGTTCTATTAACACAAGCCTGGCTCCCAAGTGTGCGTGTTCCCTTCTGCTAAGCCCACCTCAGCTGTTTGCGTCTCTGCCTCCCCTCACTTCAGACACTCGGAAGATGACTTTCCCATCAAGTCCTCTCCGTCTAGCACAGAACCCAGTCTTGGCGGGCATGTCTGGTGCAGACCTGCTCTGCAAAGCGAGGATTGCCGTCCGCTTGTCTCACTTAAAACTTCAGGAGCCAGCCCTTCCCACGGAGGCTCTGCCGCCTGACTCGTCTTACTCCACCTCCGTCTACACATCCGAGCACATTTCCACGTGCATCGCAGCGCTGGGGTGCCCTGTTGGCCCCTGATACACGCAGGCTGTGGGCAGACCCTGAAGACGCCGCGGCGGTGTCAGAGACCCCCGCCCCAGGGTGACCGAGGACCCCTCCAGCTCCTCGTCCCCGACCGGGAAAGAAAGGCGCTCCCCGTGCTGCCGCCGGCACTGAGCCCCAGGCAGGAGTCCGGGCCCTCCCCCTCCCACACGGAGAGGAGCAGGTGTGGCTTTGACCCGTGTCTCTGTCGGGGACACTGCAGACACATGCTGCCCTGGGCCCAGCTGGTTGGTGACCCGGGACCTGCCCGCCCCAGGCCCAAGCCCACGCGCCTGAGTAGAGCCGCTCTTGGAGCCACGTCACAGCCCAGGGTGGGGGCAAGGGTGAGCAGCCCCCCGCCCACAGACGGTACAGCGAGCACGCCTGAGTCAGCTCACGCTAAGAGGGGCAAGTCCACCACCTTTGTGCTCAGGGTAGACATCCTAGTTTATTGCTCTTTGTGTGATTTCATGTAACTTGGTGTGCAAGCTTGAATACTCACTATTAAAGTCAGAGATTAACTACACGGCCCCAAAGAACAAACTGCTGCTAATACTGAGTGATCTAAACATCCTGATATGATGAACAGTCAGTGAAGAAAAGGGGAGAAGGGGCAACAACCGTCTTCATCAGCAAACAGTGGACCGAGGGGCACAGTAACACCTAAGGGGCTGACAGCGAAGCCTCCCCTCGACTCCCAGCCCCCTCGGGGGAAGGCGCGGGGTGAGCGACTGCAGGGGGTAGGGGGGCGGCGTGGGAAGGCACTGTGACGAGTCCACGCCCCCCTCCCGCCCCCCTCCCCGGGCTGAGCTGGACCCCAGGGCAGGCTCAGCAGAGCAACGACCCCCACCAGCCCCACTTTCCTTGGAGTCACTCGAGACCTCGCACATCAGCAGCCTCCTTGAGGGCGGGATGGTGTTCTCAGGACATGTCCAGGTACGGTGGATACATCAGGCACACGGAACAAATGCACATCGACCCTGGCTCCCAGGCAGCATTCGTCTCCAGACGGATTCATTCCAGAAGCGGCTGAGTGTTCTCAGTGGGTCCAAGCAGATTCTCCAGCCTCGGAGTTTACTCCTAGAGGGGGAGCGGGCCACGCCTGCCCCATGGAGCGTCCCAGGGTGCACGCAGCTGTCCCTGAAAAGACTGTCATTTTCTACGGAATGCAGTGGCAAAAACACAACCTTTTGCCTGGAAACAAAGGAATTTCCCTGTGAAAGTCACAGCGAGTGGATTCCGTTCCTCCCAGGCAGCCCAAGGTTTTGGTGACCTTGAAAAGGACACGGCCTGTGTGTCTGCAGAGCAGCAAAAGCCGTGGGGAGGGCTTCGGTGAGACGTTTACCGACATGACCTGCCCATCACCCAGCAGCTGCTGTCCAGCTGCTTCATTATTTTCAGCGCACAGGACTTACAGGCACCGCTCACGGGTCTCACCACCTCCCATGGCAGCTGTGAAGCCCAGGAAAGATGCCCAGCCTCGTCTCTCTGTGCAGAGATGCATTTAGACAGTGACGCCATCAACGAGCTGACGGTTTTCAGGGATTTTCCTGATTGCTCGTGTGTCTCTTTGTTATGAAATTAAGATGATTGGCTGCCTCGTAATGGAGACACCAGCCCACCTTTCCCTTCAGCCCCAGCCAGCAGTGGGCGCTGTCCTGAGTCCCCAGGGGATGGTGTGAGGCCGTGACAGGGCTGGTTGGAGGGTCTCATGGACCCTCGCTGGATGGGGCTTTCATAGGTCACGTCCACACTGATCGCACCACTGCTCAGAACCCCAGCACTCCCAGGAGACAGCCTCTGCACCAGGGCTCATTCCATACCCACAGTGAAGACGTACGGTGCTTGAGGGCAGGAGCCTCCGAGACAGGAACCGTCGTAGACATGTCCTCGTCATCTGTAGCTGCTGCTGAAATGTGCTGCGTGGAACCACGGTTCAGCAAATAGGGGGCACGCGTGCCTGTCCTTGTAGAACTGATAACCCTGGTGAGATGAAAACGTGAGTTTGCAGAATCAAAGTGTCCGTCGGGGTTGGGGGGCTGACATCCTTGCTGATGCAGGAACAGTAGGGAGCAGTTCTTCTCTCACACGCAGACCAGTCCAGGGAGTCCGGCAGCCCACGTGGTCTGGTTCAACACTGCCTCCCTGGAAACCAGCCCAGCCTCCTCGGGAAACAAGGGTCCCCCAGGGCAGTGAAGATGCTGCTCCTGAGTCACAGAGGCCGTGAGGGTTCTGGAGCTCAGACCCGTCCATGGCAAGGGCCTTATAAGGTGTCTGCACATGGTCCATGCTCAAATAAAAGCCTATCAGCTTCCTTACAATTTTAAGGCACCTACACAGGTGCTGGCCCCCTATTTGCTGAACCATGGTTCCGCGCAGCACGTTTCAGCAGCAGCTACACATGACGAGGACATGTCTACGACAGTTCCTGTCTCGGAGGCTCCTGTCCTCAAACACCGTACGTCTTCACTGCAGGTATGGATGGAGCCCTGGTCCAGAGGCTGTCTCCTGGGAGTGCTGGGGTTCTGAGCAGTGGCACGATCAGTGTGGACATGACCTATGAAAGCCCCATCCAGCGAGGGTCCATGAGAGCCTCTGACCAGCCCTGTGACAGGGCAGAGGGAGTTGGGGGAGCGGGGGAGGAGGCAGGGGGCAGGAGCATAGGATGCTTGGTGCAGGGTATTCACCCGTCACCGTCACTCCTGCCAGGGAGTTCCAGGGAGCCTGTCGCCTCGCCCAGACTGCTCGTGGCCTACAGCAGCCCCAGGAAAGGCCAGAGGAGGCCGGTAGCATCAGGGCCAAGAGCGAAGGGCAGGGTTCCTGGGAGAAGTGACACTGGGTGAGATGGCTGCACGTTTACTGTGCCCGATGCAAAGAGGAGACCACGGCCGCGTGAGCCTGGAACCCACAAAAACTCCAAACAAAACATGGAGAGTCAAGATGAACCCAAGAGGAAGGCGGGTCATCCTGTGCCCCCGAGGACGATCAGGCTTCAACAGACCCGCCCGACTGCGTGAGGGAAGCTGGCCTTACATGGTCCGAAGGCATCGAACACGGATGCGTTCAGGGCTGTGGGTCTCAGGTAGCAATGACCCTCAAAGCAAACGCATCCGAACCCACTTCCGATCACTCCTCCGCCGCTCACGCCTGGGGAAGCCACTCGCTTAGGGGGCAGCTCCTCCTTCCATCAGGAGTTTCCACTGGGAATCCCCGGATGAGACAGCCTCCCTTGGTCCCCGGGCGGAGCAGAGGCAGCTTGCAGCCTTGAACACTAAGCTATGCGTGACACCACGCCTGCAGGAAGGTGCCCCCCCCCACACACAGTTCTCTCCGTGTGGACGCAGCCACACATCTGCCTGCGCAGCCCTTGCAGAGGCGCCTGCAGCCAGCCCGGGTCAGCAGTGCTGGGACCTGGCACCCGAGGCTCTGCAGCCAGAGGCGCCGGGGTCAGGGCTCCCGTCCTAAAGGGCCAGTTCGTCATCCACGGAATCCACACGGACGCTGTGGCCCCTGCCCTTCCCCTCCTGTCTCGGCATCCGTGTCCTGACCTTCGGCGTCCAACACAACGCTGCAGTTACAAGGTGGCATGGTCCTCCGAGGACGCCTTCTCTCTCATCCATCAACGTCCATGTGCCTCTTTCTCAGGATCTCAAGGGCAACACTGCCCACGGTCATCTGCCTCCCTCCTTCTGTGATAAATGGTAGAACCCCCTCTCTGCTTCCCAAGGTGCATCCAGTCTTCCTTTTCCTGAATCAAGGGACCTTTCTGAGTGTCCGTCACGGGCGAGGTCTTGCAGCAATGTCTCTGATGCATTCCCCCAAGTTGCCCAAACGACACAGGAAATCTACGAGCAGGTTTGTCTATCGTGGGGAATGAATGCAAATAGGCCAATTAGATCAGGAGAGAGTCAGGGTTCATTTCCAATTTTTAAAAAAAAATCCCCTCTACTGAGGATAATGCAGCCTGAAATGAATACTTATTTTCCTTAAAAGAGTGAATAATATGTTGTTTCTATAAAAGGTGTTTCTGTTGATGCCAGAGGAACAAGGAAGCTACAAGTAAAACTCAAGACCAGCAGGTTATTATCACAAGGAAAAATTCAAGACTTGATTCTCAGGGAAGCACTCACATTTCTCTTCTTCCTCAGGGCAGGGCTGCCTGGGCTGATGAGGCTAGAGCTCCAGGGCCTTTGTTCAACAAACTCTCCCAAGGCTCCAGCCCTAATTCCTACTGGTGACTTTGTACTCTTTTCCTTAAAGCATACACTGCTGCTGCTGCTGCTAAGTTGCTTCAGTCGTGTCCGACTCTGTGCGACCCCAGAGACTGCAGCCCACCAGGCTCCACCGTCCCTGGGATTCTCCAGGCAAGAATACTGGAATAGGTTGCCATTCCCTTCTCCAAAGCACACACTAAGTTTATACAGAACACTTGGTCTGCCCCTGTTTGCCACTTTCAATACCGAAAGGTAAATGTTGCCCCCTGCCCAAAGAAAAGAAAAGAAAAACCATCCTTTTACAAAGCCACTTACAAAGATTTTACCCAAATCTACATCACCTAAACTGCACCTAATAACTAGATATTCAGACCTTAAGCTTTCAAGTTTCTCAGAATTCTAACTGAAAGCACATCTACATGCATTCAACAAATATAATTGTAAAAACTGTGGCCTCGAACTACAGGGAGTTTTAGAGACACAAACAATATTTTGAGATTCCTGACGCAGTGTTTTTGAAGACATTGTTGGTGTTCAGTCGCTAAGTCGTGTCCGACTTTGCGTCCCATGGAAGCCAAGTTTCCCTGTCCTTCACTATCTCTTGGAGTTTGCTCAAACTCGTGTCCATCGAGTCGGTGATGCCAACCAACCACCTCAGCCTCCGTCACCTCTTCTCCTCCTGCTCTCAATTGTTTCCAGCATCGGGGAGTCCTTTCCAAGAGCTGGCTCTTTGCTTGGGTGGCCAAAGTACTGGAGCTTCAGCTGCAGCATCAGTCCTTCCAATGAATATTCAGGGTTGATTTCCTTTAGGATTGACTGGTTTGATCTCCTTGTTGTCCAAGGGACTCCCAAGGGTTTTCTCCAGCACTGCTATTTGAAAGCATCAATTCTGCCATGCTCAGCATTCCTAATGGTCCAGCTCTCACATCCATACATGACTACTGGAAAAACCTTAGCTTTGACTAGATGGACCTTTGTTGGCAAAGTGATGCCTCTGCTTTTTAATATGCTCTCTTTGTTTGTCATAGCTTTCCTCCCTGTCATAGCTTTCCTCCCAAGGAGCAAGTATCTTTTAATTTCATGGCTGCAGTCACCATCCACAGTGATCTTGGAGCCCTCCAAAATAAAATCAATTACTGTTTCTACTTTTTCCCCATCTATTTGACATNCCTCTGCTTTTTAATATGCTCTCTTTGTTTGTCATAGCTTTCCTCCCTGTCATAGCTTTCCTCCCAAGGAGCAAGTATCTTTTAATTTCATGGCTGCAGTCACCATCCACAGTGATCTTGGAGCCCTCCAAAATAAAATCAATTACTGTTTCTACTTTTTCCCCATCTATTTGACATGAAGTGATGGGACAAGGTGCCATGACCTTAGTTTTTTTAATGTTGAGCTTTAAGCCAACTTTTTCACTCTCCTCTTTCACCCTCATTGAGAGGCTCTTTAGTTCCTCTTTGCTTCTGCAATTAGAGTGGTATCATGTGTATAAATTAGGTTGTGGATATTTTTCCTGGCAATCTCGATTCCAACTTGTGATTCATCCAGCCCAGCTTTTCACATGATGCACTCTGCATATAAGTTAAACAAGCAGGATGACAACATATAGCCTTGACGTACTCCTTTCCCAATTTTGAACCAGCCCATCGTTCCATGTCCGATTCCAACTGTTGCTTCTTGACCTGCATACAGATTTCTCAGGAGGCAGGTCAGGCCTAGCTCTTTTCTTGGCTTTCAGACCACGAGTGTATGTAATCTGAGAAAACCATGTGTATTCTAATGGGCATTTCTTATTATACAGCTCGAGAGATAAGTGGTTCTGGGCCACTGGGCTGACCAGTCTTCTCAGGTGTCTCTAAATTCTGATAACGAAACATCTTCACTAGCAAACTGGGAATGGAATGTGCTTTTCTAAGCTCTTTGATGGACAGCTAACAGAATCTGCAATCCCTGTCAACGTTAGAGGGGAAGGATTTAGGCGCATCCGCTGGGAACGAGAACCAAGAGCGCCTGCTGCCACTCCTCCATTAGCTGCACAGAAAGTTCGAGACAGTGAAGGTGAGAACAGAATTTTAAAAGTAAAATCAACGCACTCGAGGATGGAAACAGAGAAATGGATCCTTTTCCCGGTCAACACATCTGTAGTCCTGCAAGGCAGCCCTGCACCCATTAAAGCAAGTGAAAACCTTCAATGACTTAGATAAGACATCTATAAGAAGCCTCAGAGATTATTAGATGAAATGATGCTCAGTTGCCTGTGGAGTATTCATGGACAGCGAAAACTTGAAACTCTGACTCATCCGTCAGATTTTTTAAAATTCATTAAAGATGACAGTTGCTACTTTATACTATGATGAAGAAATCTGTCTTAAAATATTGTCACAGGAGAACACAAAGCTATACTACAGTCGCATATCAAGTGTGGCAAAGCTTCGATACATGAGCAATGTCTGCAAGCATATATGTACTGCAGCTGTGGACGACTTTTTGCTTCTGTCTATATTTTGGTAGTTTCCAATTTTTCTACACCTAACAAATATGAAGTATTCTTAAGCTGGGGAAAATGAAATGTATTAAAATAGGCCACTTTTGCATATAAACACCATATGTTTACACCTTTTAAATATTTTAGTTATAGGAAAAACAGATGCTTTAACTAACACAGATTCATAAGCATTAATTAAATTTCTTTGAAATAATACCTTGACACCTTATTGAGTGGTCATGCTAAAATATACTCACAAAGAGATCGTTAAGATTGTCACAATAAACAATAAATAAGTAAATAAACCTTCCCACGCTGCCTGTCCCACTCAAGGACTCCAGTTACACAGCAACTGAGCACTTGAGCTGGGCTGACTGTAAAAGACACACTGGATTTCAAAGACAATATGAAACAAATTAACGTGACTGTCTCATTAATACTTTTACACTGATTATCAAATACATGTTTAAATGACAGTACTATAAATATACTGGGATAGATAAAATATTACTAAAATTAATTTTACGTTAATTACTAAAATTAATTTAACATTTTACATATTCTATGGGAGATCGGTGGAGAAATAACTCCAGAAAGAATGAAGAGACGGAGCCAAAGCAAAAACAACACCCAGCTGTGGATGTGACTGGTGATAGAGCTGACTGTGGCTCAGATCATGAACTCCTTATTGCCAAATTCAGACTCAAATTGAAGAAAGTGGAGAAAACCACTAATCATTCAGATATGACCTAAATCAAATCCCTTACGATTATACAGTGGAAGCAACCAGTAGATTGAAGGGATTAGATCTAATAGACAGAGTGCCTGATGAACTGTGGAAGGAGGTTCATGACATTGTACAGGAGGGAGGGATCAAGACCATCCCCAAGAAAAAGAAACACAAAAAGGCAAAATAATTGTTTGAGAAGGCCTTACAAATAGCTGTGAAAAGAAAAGAAGCGAAAGTCAAAGAAGAAAAGGAAAGATATACCCATCTGAGTGCAGAGTTTCAAAGAACAGCAAGAAGGGATAAGAAAGCCTTCCTCAGTGATCAATGCAGATAAATAGAGGAAAACAGTAGGATGAGAAAGACAAATGATCTCTTCAAGAAAATTAGAGATACCAAGGGAACATTTCATGCAAAGATGGGCTCAATAAAGGACAGAGTTGTGTGGACCTAACAGAAGCAGAAGATATTAAAAAGAGGTGGCAAGAATACACAAAAGAACTATACAAAAGAGATCTTCATGACCAAGATAATCAAGATGGTGTGATCACTCACCTAGAGCCAGACATCCCGGAATATGAAGTCAAGTGGGCCTTAGGAAGCATCACTACGAACAAAGCTAGTGGAGGTGATGGAATTCCAGCTGAGCTATTTCAAATCCTGAAAGATGATGCTGTGAAAGTGCTATACTCAATATGACAACAAATTTGGAAAACTCAGCAGTGGCCAGAGAACTGGAAAAGATAAGTTTTCACTCCAATCCCAAAGAAAGTCAATGCTAAAGAATGCTCAAACTACCACACAACTGCACTCATCTCACACACTAGTAAAGTAATGCTCAAAATTCTCCAAGACAGGCTTCAATAGTACGTGAACCGTGAACTTCCAGATATTCAAACTGGATTTAGAAAAGGCAGAAGAACTAGAGATCAAATTGCCAACATCCACTGGGTCATCAGAAAAGCAAGAGAGTTCTAGAAAAACATCTACTTTATTGACTATGCCAAAGCCTTTGACTGTGTGGATCACAACAAACTGTTGAAAATTCCTAAAGAGATGGGAATACCAGACCACCTGACTTGCCTCTTGAGAAATCTGTATGCAGATCAAGAAGCAACAGTTAAAACTGAACATGGAACAACAGACTGGTTCAAAGTTGGGAAAGGTGTAGGTCAAGGTTGCATATTGTCACTGGGGTTATTTAACTTAAATGCAGAGTACATCATGAGAGATGCAGGGCTTGATGACTCACAAGCTGGAATCAAGATTGCTGGGAGAAGTATCAAAAACTTCAGATATGCAGATGACACCACCTTTATGGCAGAAAGAAAAGGGGAACTAAAGAGCCTCTTGATGAAGGTCAAAGAAGAGAATGAAAACGTTGGCTTAAAACTCAACATTCATAAAACTAAAGTCACAGCATCTGGCCCCACCACTTCATGGCAAATACATGGGGAAAAAGTGAAAACAGCAACAGATTTCATTTTCTTGGGCTCCAAAATAACTGAGGGTGGTGACTGCAGCCACAATATTAAAGGGCACTTGCTCCTTGGAAGAAAAGCTAAGACAAACCTAGAGACCATATTAAAAAGCAGAGGCATTACTTTGTCAACAAAGATCCATCTAGTCAAAGCTATGGTTTTCCAATAGTCATGTATGGATGTGAGAGTTGGACTATCAAGAAAACTGAATGTCAAAGAATTGATGCTTTTGAACTGTGGTGTTGGAGAAGACTCTTGAGAATCTGTTGGGCTGCAAGGAGATCCAACCAGTCCATCCTAAAGGAAATCAGTCCTGAATATTCATTGGAAGGACTCATGCTGAAGCTGAAACTCTAGTACTTTGGCCACCTGATGCAAAGAACTGACTCATTTGAAAAGACCCTGATGCTGGGAAAGACTGAAGGCAGGAGGAAAAGGGGACGACAGAGGATGAGATGGTTGGATGGCATCACTGACACAATGGACATGAGTGTGAGCAAGCTGTGGGAGTTGGTGATGGACAGAGAGGCCTGGTGTGCTACAGTCCATTGGGTCACAAAGAGTTGGATACAACTGAGCGACTGAACTGAACTGACTGAATTTTACATTTTGTTATACTTTTTAAAGAAAAATGAGCACTAAAGAATTGCTGCTTTTGAACTGGGGTGTTGGAGAAGACTCGAGAGTCCCTTGGACTGCAAGGAGATCCAACCAGTCCATCCTAAAGGAAAACAGTCCTGAATATTCTTTGGAAGGACTGATGCTGAAACGCCAGTACTTTGGCCACCTGATGCAAAGAACTGACTCATTGGAAATGACCCTGATGCTGGGAAAGATTGAAGGCAGGAAGCGAAGGGGACATAGAGGATGAGGTGGTTGGAAGGCATCACCGACTCTATGGACATGAGTTTGAGTAAGCTCCAGGAGTTGGTGATGGACAGAGAAGCCTGGCGAGCTGCAGTCCATGGGGTCACAAAGAGTCAGTGGACATGACTGAGTGACTGAACTGAACTGACACTTTTTAAAATATGAGTATCAGACATTTTTAGTTTCCATCTGCGATTCTCACTGCATTTCCAATGAGAATACTGCTTTAGAATGGGCACGGGCATCTAGAAGCTTCCAGTGACAGGAAGGCAAGGTTACTTCATTTAGAAACACACAGTGACATACACCCCGGCATCCCCTCCATCATCTGCTAATGGCGCTTCAGCCCTGATACCACGATCCAGTATCCCATCTGTTACTTACACTCTCATGTCTGGACACACTGATTCATTACCGTGTGAAATGTCACCCGTAGATTCAAGGGAAAAAATGATCACCAGGACATAAATTTCTAGTTCTTTAAAATGATATGAGTCACGTTGATGAGCACAAATCTCATTTAGTTTTTTCATTATCTTGGCCATCTCTCAATTTTAGTTGGTGTCTGAATAATTTACCACTTGATCTGGGGGCACAGCCAATTTTCATACCAATGGGGCCTTGAAGTACAGTCTAGAAAAGATAAAGTGACCACGCTTGATTACTGCCAAGAAGGCACCTGCCCCCATCCCGTCTGGAGACGCATCACGTAGGGAACGTCTCTGCAGAGCAGTGGGGATGGAGTTGGCATCAGGGATGCGCTGAGGACGTCAGCCATTTGTGGGGGTCACTAACATGGCAACCACAATGCAGTGAACCCCTGAAATAACCGCACTTTACAGGCAAGAAAGCTGAGGCACAGAGAGGTTGAACAACCCTCCCAAAGTCACACAGCTGCAGAGCGCTTCCAGGCAAGAGGAGCGGAGAAGGCCACGGCAATCCACTCCAGCATTCTTGCCTGGAGAATCCCACGGACAGAGGAGCCTGGCAGGCTGCAGTCCATGGGGCTGCAGAGAGTCGGACACGACTGACTAAACAGAAACAACAAGAGGGCTTATTAGGAGACGGCTTCACATTCATGTTCCTCACGGGCAGGTTTTCGGATCTCCCCAGGTGGCAGCCGCCACAGGACTCCTTGCGTTCTCTCCCACCGACTTCCCAGCAGCCGGAGGAAGGTGTGAAGACGTTAGCTGGCGGGAGGACAGATCCCAGACTGGGCAGAGCAGGCCTGAGGTGTCCGTGAGGGCTTCCTGTTGCCTCTAAGAGTCAAATGCCTGTTTACCTTCTGCTGAAGTATCTGATTTCCGTGATAGGAAAGCAGTGTGTCTCCCCCAACTTTCTAAGTAAAATTGGGAACCTGAAAGATGATCTGTTTATCTCTTTTCCTCCAGAGATCGCTAGGCTCGGGGTGCCCCCCAGTTTGAGCGCTGAGGCAGAGGGACCGCAGTGACCCCAGAGTCTGACTTCCTAGGAAGTCGAGCTGATTCCTGAGGAGGCCTGGCCAGGCTATTTCCATTTACTCCTCCACGTCCGCCCATCACCGGCGTCCGGACGCACGGTCTTAGGTGCAGGCAGGGCAGACGGTCCAGGACAGCGGCTCTGTGTGGACACAGTGGCCAGGGAAAGTCAGTGCTCGCCTGCGCTGGACCCTGAGGCTCCCTGGGGCAGCTCCAAGGAGGAAACAGAAGACCTCTTCCTGAGGTTCTTCCAGACATCTGACCCTGTGGCTACAAGATGGAGAACCCCTCTTTCCCCAGACACGTTTTTTTTGCTGTTCGTCTCTGTCATGTCCAGCTCTTTGTGACCCCGTGGACTGCAGCCCACCTGGCTTCCCTGGCCTCCACCATCTCCCAGAGTTCACTCACACTCCTGTCCATTGGGTCGGTGACGCCATCCAACCATCTCATCCTCTGTTGCTCCCTTCTCCTTGTGCCTTCATGCTTTCCCAGCATCAGAGTCCCCAGATATAATGAGCAGTTAAAAACCAATCAAGCTTTGCGTTGATATCGGGCTATTTCTTAGTGGAACAGATGGATGCGACTCCATTATGAGTCCATCAGAGTGTCGCAGCCAATGGGAGGCTCAAGCAGCATGCAATCTTCTCGCTTTCAACAGCACGAAGAAGAAAGGAGCATGTTCATGCATTTTATGGCATTTTGTATTACATAAGTAATACATGCTCGTTGCAAATGGGAAATGAAAGAAGCTACATCATTGGAAATAAAAGTGGTCCCTCATCCCAACATCCAGAAATAATTTTCTGATGTTTCCATCTTTTATCACGTGTGTAAATGATGCATGTTTCATGTTTGTGTGTGAATGAGTACGTGTGTGCACTGCTCTCAAATCTGGCATCATCTGGCTCGTAGGGGTTGCAACCTGCTTCTAAAAATTAATAAAGCAAAACAAAAACTTTTTCTTTTGTCTGATTAATCTTCCAAATCGTTTCTACTAATGGTTGAAGAGTGCTCATTTTTATTGATACATGGTAACTGACTTAACCAGTTATTTAGTCATGGGAAGTTGTGGGTTTTTTTTTTTTTTTTCCTTTTGTTGTTATAAATTGACTACATATTTGTTCTTTACTTAACTTGCCATAGGAGAATCACTGAGTGAAATTATACTAATTAAAAAAAAAACTTTCTTGGAGTACAGCTGATTTACAACGTTGGGTTTTTGGTGCAGCCAGGAAGATTCCCTGGAGGAGGGCATGGCAACTCCCTCCAGTATTCTTGCCTGGGGAATCCCATGAATAGAGGAGCCTGGCGGGCTGCACTCCACAGGCTCACAGAGAGTTGGACATGACTGAAGCGACTCAGCATGCACCTGCAGTAAAGGGCATCAGTCAGACGTACATGGATCTATTCCGGGCTTCCCAGGTTGCTCAGTGGTAAAGAATCTGCCTGCTAAGCAGGAGACATGGGCTCAATCCCTGGGCTGGGAAGATCCCATGGAGAAGGAAAATACAACTCATTCCAGAATTCTGGCCTGGAGAATTCCATGGTCTGTATAGTCCACGGGGTCACAAAGAGTCGGACATGATTGAGTTTCACATCCGGAATTCTTGCTTGGGAAATCCCACTGACAGAGGAGCCTGGAGGACTCCAGCCCTTGGGGTTGCAAAAGAGTCGTACACAGTTTAGTAGCTAAGCAGCAACACTATCCACGCTTTCAGATTCTTTTCCCAAACAGACTGCTATAGAGTGCTGAGCAGAGTGCTGAACAGAGTGCTGAACAGAGTGCTGAACAGAGCTCCCGTGCTGCGCGTACATGCGTGTGCGTGTGTTAAGTTGCTTCAGTCGTGTCCGACTCTTTGTGACCCTGTGGATTATAGCCTACCAGGCTCCTCTGTCCATGGGACTGTCCAGGCAAGAATACTGGAGTGGGTCGCCATGCCCTCCTCCAGGGGATCCTCTGACCGAGGGATCGAACCCATGTCTCTTATGTCTCCTACACTGGCAAGTGGGTTCTTTACCACTACCGCCACCTGGGAAGCCCCCTATACTATACAATAGGTCCTCACTAACTATTTATTTTATATACAGTAGTGTGTGTATGCCAATCCCAATCTCCCAGTTTCTCTCTCCCCCCCTTATCCCCTGGTAACCATAATTTTGCGTTCTATATCTCTGACTCCCTTATGTTTTGTAAAGAAGTTCATTTGCACCCTTTCCTTAGAGTCCGCATGTAAGCAGTGCCATGTGACATCCGTCTTTCTGGGCCTGGCTTGCTTCTCTCGGCGTAGCCGTCTCTGGGTCTACCCGTGTTGCTGCAGACAGTATTACTTTGGTTCTTTTATGGCTGAGTGACAGTCCACTGTACTTACGCACCACATCTTCTTTGCATTCCTCTGTTGATGGACGTTCAGGTTTCTTCCATGTCCTGGCTGCTGTAAATGGCACTGCAATGAACACTGGGGTACATGTTTCTTTTTGAATTACGGTTTTCTCTGGATTTATGTCCAGGAGTGGGGCTGTTGGGTCATAAGTAGTTCAATTTTTAGTTTTTAAGGACCCTCCATTCTGTTCTCCATAGTGGCTGGACCAATTTACACTCCCACCAACAGTGTAGGAAGGTTCCCTTTTCTCCATATTCATTGTTTATAGATTTTGACCAGTGTGAGGTGATACCTCACTGAAGTTTTGATTTGCATTTCTCTAATAATTAGTGAAGTCGAGCATCTTTTCACGTGCTTTTTGGCGATCTGTAGGTCTTCTTTAGAAAAATGTTTATTTAGATCTTCTGCCGAGTTTTGACTGGGTTATTTTTTATATTGAAGTGCATGACCTATTTGTATGTTTTAGAGACTAACCCCATGTCGGTTGTTTTGTTTGCAAATGTTTACTCCCATTCTGAGGGCTGTCTTTTTGCTTGATTCATGGTTTCCTTTGCTGTGCAAAAGTTCTTAAGTTTAATTAGATTCCATTTATTTAGATTTGTTTTTATTTTCATTACTCTGGGAAGTGTATCAGAAAAGATGTTGCTGTGATTTGTGTCCAAGAGTGTTCTACCTATGTTTTAAATTAAGGATTTTAGAGTGTCCAAACTTACATTTAAATATTTAATCAGAAAGATAAATCAAGGAAACAATCCCACTTAACCATCGCAACAAAAAGAGTAAAATGCCTCGGAATAAACCTGCCTGAGGAGGCTCTGCTGTTCTTTCTCAAGATCGTTTTGGCTCTGTGGAGTCTTTTGCATTTCTGTGCAAGTTAAACGTCTTGTTTTAGTTCTGTGGAAAATGCCACTGGCGATTTGACAGAGACTGACTGAGCCCGTGGATTCCCATGGGTGGGGTGGTCACCTGAACAATGCCGGTTCTTCCAATCCAGAGCGCGGCGCACCGCTCCCCCTGCCTGTGGCGTCTTCCGCTTCTTTCATCAGCATCGCGAAGCTTTTGGAGTATAGTCTTCTCCTCTTCTTAACTCAGTCGCTCAGTCGTGTCCGACTCTCTGTGACCCCATGGACTGCAGCACACCAGGCCCCCCGTGTCACCCACTCCCGGAGCTTGCTCAGACTCACGTCCATCAGGTCGGTGATGCCATCCAACCATCTCACCCTCTGTTGTCCCCCTCTGCCTTCAATCTTTCCCAGCATCAGGGTCGTTTCCAGTGAGTCCGCTCTTCACATCAGGTGGCCAAAGACTGGAGCTTCACCTCCAGCGTCAGTCCTTCCAGTGAATAGATCGTGCTGTATGATCCTTCTAATGTATTGTTGGAGTCGGTTTGCTAGTATTTTGGTGAGGATTTTTACATCTATGTTCGTCAATGATGCTGGCCTGTAATTTGTGTGTGTGCCTGTGATATCTTTGTTTGCTTTCAGTGTCAGGGTAATAATGGCCCCACAGAATGCGTTTGGAAATGTTCCTTCCTGTGCAAATTTTTGGGATGGTTTCAGAAAGACAGGTGTTAACGCTTCTCTAAATGTCTGGCAGGATTCACCCGTGAAGTCAAGTCCTGGAATTCTGTGGTTGCGGTCCAGTCCTCAGTCACGCCCGAATATTTGCAAACCCGCGAACTGCATCATGCGAGGCTTCCCTAGCCTTCACTGCGCCCTGCAGTTCCCTCATATTCCTGCCCACTGAGCCGGTGATGCCATCCAACCGTCTCTTCCTCTGTTGTCCTCGTCTCCTCTTGCCTTCAATCTTTCCCAGCACCAGGGTCTTTTCTGATGAATCAATTCTTCGCATCAGGTGGCCAAAGTATTGGAGTTTCAATTTCAGCATCTGTCCTTCCAACAAATATTCAGGACTGATTTCTTTTAGGATTGACTGGTTTGATCCCCTTGTTGTCAAAGAGATTCTCGAGAGTCTTCTCCAGCACCACACTTCAAAAATATCAATTTCTTGGTGCTCAACCTTCTTTACGGTCCAACTCTCATGTCCATATGTGACTACTAGAGACACCATAGCTTTGACTAGATGGACCTCTGTTGGTAAAGTAACGCCTCTGCTTTTTAATATGCTGTCTAGGTTTGTCTTAGCTTTTCTTCCAAGGAGCAAGTGCCCTTTAATATCGTGGCTGCAGTCACCATCCTCAGTGATTTCGGAGCCCAAGAAAATGACCTGTCACTGTTTCCACGCTTTCCCCATGTATTTGCCATGAAGTGCTGGGACCAGACACCATGACTTGAGTTTTCTGAATGTTGAGTTTTAGGCCAACATTTCACTCTCTTCTTTCACCTTCATCAAGAGGCTCTTTAGTTCCTCTTTGCTTTCTGCCATAAGGGTGGTGTCATCTGCATATCTGAGGGTGTTGATATTTCTCTCAGTAATCTTGATTCCAGCTTGTGAGTTATCCAGCCCAGCATTTTGCATGATACACTCTGCATTTAAGTTAAATAAGCAGGCTGACAATATGCAACCTTGATGTATCCCTTTCCCAATTTTGAACTAGTCCATTGTTTCATGTCCAGTTCTGACTATTGCTTCTTGACCTGCATACAGATTTCTCAGGAGGAAGATAATGTAGTCTGGTATTCTCATCTCTTTAAGAATTTTCCATTGTTTGCTGTGACCCATACAGTCAAAGGCTATAGCATAGTCAATGAAGCAGAAGTAAATTTTTTTTTTCTGAAATTCCCTTGCTTCTTCTATGATCCAATGGATGTTGGCAATTTGATCTCTGGTTTCTCTGCCTCTTCAAAATCCAGCTTGAACATCTGGAAGTTCTCACTTCACATACTGTTAAAGTCGAGCTTGCAGGATTGTGAGTATAATTTTGCTAGCATGTGAAATGAGTGCAACTGTGTGGTAATTTGAACATCCTTTGGCATTGCCTTTCTTTGGGATTGGAATGAAAACTGACCTTTTCCAGGCCTGTGGCCACTGCTGAGTTTTCCAAGTTTGTTGGCATATTGAGTGAAGCACTTTGACAGCATCAACTTTTAGGATTTGAAATAGCTGAGCTAGAATTATAGTAATGCTTCCTAAGGCCCACTTGACTTCACACTTCAGGATGTCTGGCACTCGTGAGTGACCATCACTGAAAGTTGAGGGGGCACAAATATTAAAACACAAAGTGGGCACGAAGCTTACCCAGGTCATTAAGACTTTCTGTGCAGTTCTTCTGTGTACTTTTGCCTGATCTTCTTAATCTCTTCAGCTTCTGTTAGGTCCATACCATTTCTGTCCTTTATTGTGCCCATCTTTGCATGAAATGTTCCCTTGCTGCTGCTGCTGCTAAGTCGCTTCAGTCATGTCAGACCCTGTGTGACCCCATAGACGGCAGCCCACCAGGCTCCCCCGCCCCTGGGATTCTCCAGGCAAGAACACTGGAGGGGGTTGCCATTTCCTTCTCCAGTGCAAGAAAGTGAAAAGTGAAAGTGAAGTTGCTCAGTCACATTCGACTCTTAGCGACCCCATGGACTGCAGCCCACCAGGCTCCTCCATCCATGGGATTTTCCAGGAAAGAGTGCTGGAGTGGGGTGCCATTGCCTTCTCCAGAAATGTTCCCTTAGTACCTCCAATTTTCTTGAAGAGATCTCTAGTGCTTCCCATTCTATTTTTTTTTTCTATTTCCTTGCATTGTCTACTTAAGAAGTCTTCTCATCTCTCCTTGCTATTCTCTGCTCATGAGTCCACCAAAATAAGTCTTCATTTATGATACCATGTTTTATTTTGTCATGTATTTTCATTTTGCTTTTTTATATTTTCCATTACTATGATGAAATTCTCTATTTTTCATCCATGTTGCCATCCTTTTCCATTAGACTCATAAATAAATGAATCATAGTTATTTCAAAGCCCCTGCCTGATAGTTTCAAACGATGTCATCTCAGGATCTGGTTCTACCGTTTATCTTGTCTGCTGACCATTGTTTTCATTTCCTGCTTTGTGTGTCAGACGTCACATTTTCATAGGTGCCGCTAGTGGTAAAGAACCTGCCAGCAATACCGGAGGGATGTGGGTTTAATCCCTGGACTGGAAAGATCCCCTGGAGGAGGGCATGGGAGCCCACTCCAGTATTCTTGCCTGGAGAATCCCATGGACAGAGAAGCCTGGTAGGCTGTAGTCCATGGGGTCGTGAAGAACTGGACACGACTGAGTGAATCAGCACACAGATGTTATGAGGAGACAGCAGAGAATGAAGCAGCAGGCTTTACTCCTGGAATGGGCACCCTGTTCCCTCCGCCAAGGGCTCAGTGAATGAGGCGCACCAGTGTCCTTGGGTATTGGCCTGGTTTGAGTGTTTTTGCCACAATTGCCTGCCATGCCCCACAGGCCCCTTTAACAATGTCTTTTTCTTAGAGGGAGTTCTGGGGGGTCTAAGTCTTAATATCTGTGCCCCCTCAACCTTCAGTGATCCCCATATTCCTGCACCACAGAAAAAGGCCACTCTCCATGCCCGCCGGGCAGCGGTGGCAGACGGCTGTTGCTTTTACTTGTACTTGTAAGGCTGGCTGTAGGGCAGGAGTCCTTGCCCTGGATCAGCCTTGGATAACCTTCTTATCCGGCTTCCAATGCAGAGACTTTCCTAGTGTTTCAGCTTCTTTTATTCTATTTGAGGGATTTTGAAATACTTTGTATCCTCACATTTCTCACTTCGCCTCTTCCCAATTTTACCAGCATAATGTATTCAGATTACCGTTATTTTTCTCAGCTTTAGTTTGGGGAGAAAAAACTTCTCAGAATTTTTCACTCACTTCTTAACCAGATTAACAAATATTTACGTATATTCTAAATGATTGAAAAAAATGTTGACAATTACAGATATTTTGGAACCTGTCATTACCCCATTTTTAGCTGCGGCTTTAGGTTAATTTGTCAGAGGAAACTTAAGAGAAAAAAATAAATTTTTATGATATAAAGTTCTGCCCGAGGCCAGGGCAGCGACTGGGAGGAGCAACCCCACGCCCAAGGAGTGGTGGCTGCCCGGGCGCAGGAGGGCCTAGAGGAGCCATCCCACACTGAAGGTCAGGAAGGGCGGCGGGAGGAGATACCCCTCATCCAAGGTAAGGAGCAGCGGCTGTGCTTTAGTGGAGCAGCCGTGAAGAGATACCCCACGCCCAAGGTAAGAGAAACCCAAGTAAGATGGTAGGTGTTGCAAGAGGGCATCAGAGGGCAGACACACTGAAACCAGACTTACGGAAATCTAGTCAATCTAATCACACTAGGACCACAGCCTTGTCTAACTCAATGAAACTAAGCTATGCCCACGGGGCAACCCAAGACTGGTGGGTCACAGTGGAGAGGTCTGACAGAATGTGGTCCACTGGAGAAGGGAATAGCAAACCACTTCAGTATTCTTGCCTTGAGAACCCCATGAACAGTATGAAAAGGCAAAATGATAGGATACCAAAAGAGGAACTCCCCAGGTCATTAGGTGCCCAATATACTACTGGAGATCAGTGGAGAAATAAATCCAGAAAGAATGAAGGGATGAAGCCAAAGCAAAAACAATACCCAGTTGTGGACGTGACTGGTGATAGAAGCAAGGTCCGATGCTGTAAAGAGCAATATTGCATCAGTTCAGTTCAGTTCAGTCACTCAGTCATGTCCGACTCTTTGTGACCCCATGAATCGCAGCACGCCAGGCCTCCCTGTTCATCACCATCTCTTGGAGTTCACTCAGACTCACGTCCATCGAGTCTGTGATGCCATCCAGCCATCTCATCCTCTGTCGTCCC
>SJYT01057389.1:0-11126 GCA_006410635.1 Cephalophus harveyi
GCAGAGCTCTTGCAGAACAGAGACCTGAGCCTTGGGGAGCTGGAAGGGCTAGAGTGGCCTGGGAGCTGGTCACCAGCCAGGTGGCCCAGAGGCCACCCGGTGCCGACCAGTCCCAAGTGCAAGGAAAAAATGTTGCCAGCCATTCCAGTTCTGCAGGGATCAGGTCATCAGCCACAGCAGTTGCCCAGCTACAGCATGCCCTGAGAGGCATTCAGGATGGAGAAAAACAGGAACTTTTTCTGCTTTGGTTATACTGACTCCTCGATAGTTAAGATGTATGCGCTCAGTCGCTCAGTCATGTCCAACTCTGCAATCCCAGGGACTGCAGCCTGCCAGGCTCCTCTGTCCAACGCGAGGATCACACCCACGTCTCCTGCGTTTCCTGCATTGGCAGGAGGATTCTTTACCACTGAGCCACTTTCTATGTATGGGAAGCCCTTTTCATACAAAGAAAAGGGCTAAAGTCATCACCTTAAGATGTCTGTTCTTGGTGATTAGCAGTAATCTTTTGTTGACTACATGTCTTCCCAGCAGAAAAAGTTCATCCATATCCTGGCTCCTCCCTTGCCTCTTGGGAACAGGTCCTCAGAGATGCTGAGAGCTGTCTCCCAGACTGTAGTCCTCAGTCAGTTCCCCAAATTAAACTCAAAACTCATCATTTTTACATGCACGTCTTTCTGTCAGTCAACACTGGGGACAGGCCCAGTGGAGCCCTCACAGACGCCAGTGCTTGAACTGACAGTGAAAACTTCAGCTGCCAAGAGCCTCAGCACCCCTCCCTGAGGCTGGCACATCCCCGCCTGATAGGGGCATTGCTATGGGAAGCCCAAGGTCTTCCCAGAAGTTCTGGGTGATGCTGGCTCAGTGCAGAGGGAAATGGCTGGCCAAATTCAATGGGCCTCATCCTTGAGCCATATCACCGGGTTCCCCTCTCAAGTGTGGCCCTGCCACGAGGACCGGGAGGGCAGGCTTGTAGGCCAAGGCTCCCCATGACCCCAGGCCAGAGCCTGATGGCTGAGCTCCCCTTTCTGACCATGCCCCTGGCGACACACACTTTCTCCAGCTGGTCCCACAGTGCTGGCCACCTGGGGGAAGGGTCTGGAGTACAGGGGCCCCTCTCAAAGGGTCAGACTGCTCGCAGGATCTGGGGATTCACCTCGGCTTCCCCTGACATGGAGAGGTGCCATCTCTCCCAGGAATTCTCTCAGAGGAGAGCTATACTTTGTATCTCTATGGTAGAAGACACACAATGATTATCCTCAGGAGCATCTCACACACAACAGTATGCAACCACCAGCAGGCCCCAGTTTCACATCAGTGTCATCAGCCCAGGAGACCCCGTAACCACCAAGCAGTCACTCCCCCACCCTCTTCCTCTCCCCAGGCTTAGGTAACCACGCATCTACTTTCTGTTCCTATAGGTTTGCCACTTCTGGACATTTCATGTGCATAGAACAATACAGAATGTTTTCCTTTTGATCGGCTTTGTAAACTCTGAATCATATTTTTTGAGTGCATCCATGCTGTATCATGGATCAGTTGAGACTTAAGAATCCTCCAGAACTGACAGAATTTCAAAAGCCTCACCCCCAGGACTTCTTGCATCTCACTGGGCAGAACTGGGTCACGTGCCTGTCTCTGAACCAATCACTGGCAAGGCCGATGGGTCACCCTTAGGTGGTGGCTGTCTGGGCTGCACATTGGGCCACCTGGGGAGCCTCAGAAAACCCTGAGCCAAGGGTCATGCCCCAGACATTTTTATTTAATTGGCCTGGGCTGCTGGTGGGGGCAATTGAAAATTGATTGTTATCATCATTAATGGTGAAAATGAGAAGATGACGAAAAAACAAGTCAGGAGATGGGTGGAGGAGGCAGATGATGGGTGCCAGGAGTGGGGAGATGATGTCACGTATTTCCTAGTCTGTAGCTCAAGCAGCGGGACCCTGCTGTGGTCAGGGCAGCTGCCAGCCCTTTCCTGAGTGCGGCAGGAGGGGCTCAGGCCCTGCTTGCGCATGACTCTGGGGCAGTGTTGCCCTGCTTTGCTGTACAGTGAGCCCCCTGGGAGCTCCCTGAGGTGGGCTCCAGAAAGCAGGGTGCTCTGGCACCTGCATTTGGCGTTCCTCTACACCCAGTGGTTCTGGGAGTACCAAAGGTTGAGAATCACTGGCTTAGGCATTAACCCTTCTGTTCCTCAGACTTTGCCCTATGCTGGGCTGTGGCTTCTAGGAACGTGAGCCCTGGAAGCAGAGGCCCAGAGGAGAGGTGCTTCCCCCCATGGAGACCTGGTCCAAGGGGCCTGGTCTCTGACTGCACCTCTGCTGGTCACTATTTAATCTCATTACTTTCTCTCTCTGGCTTCCCAGCCCTCTCACTGCTGGCCAAGTGCTCTTTTGTTCTGCCAGTTCTGGTCTTGCCTGAAATAGCAGTTCTTCCAGAAAAAAGAAGATTCCAGACGGTGTCAAGTTTGCCTCTTTGCTGTTTGCACCCTTCTTCCCATCTGCCACCTCTACTCTGCAGAAAAGACATTCAACTTGAGAGGTTAGGGATTAAAGATGGCTTTCCTGGAGGCTTTACTTTTAAAAGGGCAGCGTGTGAAGAACATAAAATCACTAACAATGTTTTGCGATGGTGCCCTGGTGGTGGTGGCATTTTCAGCTTGATTATTGATGGCACACAGGGAAGGTCTATGTTACTTAAAGATATTATAATCTGGATTTTAATCATTTGCCAAATAACTCTCTTGGGTTACCTAGGTAGAAGGTTGTACTATCTGCTAACAACAGTTTTGTCTTGAACTTTAATTCAAAAAGATACATGCTCCCCAATGTTCATAGCAGCACTATTTACAATAGTCAAGACATGTTATTGTTCATATCCAACTCTTTTGCCACACCATGGACTGTAGCCCACCAGACTCCTCTGTCCATGGGATTTCCCAGGTAAGAATACTGGAGTGTGTTGCTATTTCCTTCTTCAGGGGATCTTCCCAACCCAAGGATCAAACTCACATCTACTGCATTGGCAGGTGGATTCTTTACCACTGAACCACCAGAGAAACCCCAGTCAGGATGTGGAAACATCCTAAATGTCCATCAAAAGAGGAATGGATAAAGAGGATACAGAATGTATATACAACGGAATACTATTCGTCATAAAAAGAAAGAAAGAATGCATTTGCAGCAACATGGATAAACCTAAATGCTATCACACTAAGACAGAAAGAGAAAGAGAAATATGATATGATATCGCCTATAAATGGAATCTAAAATAAGATACAGATGAACTTATCTATGAAACAGAAACAGACTTACAGTCATAGAGAACAGATGAGTTAATTTTTACATATGCTTCTTAAATCCTGTAGCTTTTTCTTGGAATTATTTTTGTATTGGAACATATCCTCTCACAGGTAAAACTGAAGATGATTTATCATCCTTGGATGCCTGAAATTGTCTTTATATATTTTGCCCTTACTCTTGAATGATAGCTTGACTGGTTCAAGTAAACGTCCCTTGGACTTCTAAAGCTAAGCCGTCACGCAGTGTTGCAGTTGAATCCGATATTAATCCGCTTTGCTCCTTTCTGTCCTTCATGTTCTAAATGCCATCATGACATATCTATTTGTTATCTTATTTTCTGTTCTGTGGTCATGTGATGGGCCCTTTCCTTATGAGAACTTTTGTCTTCATTAATTTGGGAAATTTCTTCTGTATTTATTCCAGGATTCTTCACTTCCACTTTCTTTATTCCCTCTTTCTGAAACTTCTGCTTAATGGACATTGGCTTTCTAACTCGATCGTTCATGTGTCCTAACTTGTTTTCCTCTTCTTCTCTCATTCTCTCCGCTGCATCCTAGAAGTTCTCAACTTGATTTTCCAGCTCATTTATCTGCTGTTACTCATATGTATCCAACCTCTTTGCAGCCCATTTATTGAATATGTTTTAAGTCACTTTTTATTTCTGGGCTCTCAGACTGTTTCTTCTCATAACTTTCTGAGGCCGTTCATGCTTATTCTAAATCCTTACTCCATCTGCTCTCTTAGCTCTGTTTCTTCGAGTGTCAATTCTTCTGTTCATTCTGCTCTGTGCCGCTTTCACGGTTGTGTTTTTCCTGCATGTTTAGTGACTCTTGGTTGTGTGCTCATCTTGAATTTGGGGTACCTTCTACCCAGTCTATGGATAATGTTTCCCAGCATGGTGTGGGAGGCATGACAGTGGGTAAGCAAAAAGCTGATGGAAAGTGTGCCCTTACCCAATTCTTGTTGCTTTGTCTCTCTAGCCCAAGTCCCCATGTCTGCATGGTGGAGGCAGATATTTCTGCTGCTGTTTGGCTAGGGGGAAGATGGGCTGGGAGGAGTAGGTTGCTGGTTGTCTTGGTTTTCCCTACTGCAACATCTTAAGCCATTACCCTATCAGTTACCATCAGCCCCATCCACTGTCTTCAAGCTTGAAACACCTTCAAAGCCATCACACTTTGTTAGTAGGTCTCTCCTACCCACATTTTAGGCCATAGTTTCTTTCTTCCAACTCCACTATCACTCTTCTTTCAGGAATTCCTTACAATTTCAAATCCACTGAGGTTACTGCTTCTTGTTTGCCAGAACACTGATGGATTATACGTAATGATCTTTTCTGATGTTTCTAAAGATTTGGGATAGGGAAAAGTGGCTGGAATTCAGTCTACCATTTTGAACTAATTTCTAAACAGATTGTTCAAATGTTATTCTCATTTTACAGGTGAGAAAACAAGCTTCAGTTCAGTTCAGTCACTCAGTCGTGTCTGACTCTTTTCACCCCATGGACTGCAGCAAGCCAGGCTTCCCTGTCCATCACCAACTTCCAAAGCCTACTCAAACTCATATCCATTGCATTGGTGATGCCATCCAACCATCTTATCCTCTGTTATCCCCCTCTTCTCCCACCTTCACTCTTTCTCAGCATCAGGGTCTTTTCAAATGGGTCAGTTCTTCACATCAATCAGGCGGCCAAAGTACTGGAGTTTCAGCTTCAGCACCAGTCCTTCCAATGAATATTCAGGACTGATTTCCTTTAGGATGGACTGGTTGGATCTCCTTGCAGTCCAAAGGACTCTTAAGAGTCTTCTCCAACACCACAGTTCAAAAGCATCAATTCTTTGTTGCTCGGCTTTCTTTATACTCCAACTCTCACATCCATACACGACTACTGGAAAAACCATAGCCTTGACTAGATGGACCTTAGTTGGCAAAGTAACGTCGCTACTTTTTAATATGCTGTCTAGGTTGGTCATAGCTTTTCTTCCAAGGAGCAAGCGTCTTTTAATTTCATGGCTGCAGTCACCATCTGCAGTGATTTTGGAGCCCCCCAAAATAGGCTGTCCCTGTTTCCACTGTTTCCCCATCAATTTGCCATGAAGTGGTGGGACCAGATGTCATGATCTTCGTTTTCTGAATGTTGAGTTTTAAGCCAACTTTTTCACTCTCCTCTTTCACTTTCATCAAGATGCTCTTTAGTTCTTCTTCACTTTCTACCATAAGGGTGGTGTCATCTGCATACCTGAGGTTATTGATATTTCTTCTGGCAATCTTGATTCCAGCTTGTGCTTCATCCAGCCCAGCATTTCACATGATGTACTCTGCATATTAAGTTAAATAAGCAGGGTGACAATATACAGCCTTGATGTACTCCTTTCCCAATTTGGAACTAGTCTGTTGTTCCATGTCCAGTTCTAACTGTTGCTTCCTGACCTGCATACGGATTTTTCAGGAGGTAGGTCAAGTGGTCTGGTATTCCCATCTCTTTCAGAATTTTCCACAGTTTATTGTGATCCACACAGTCAAAGGTTTTGGGATAGTCAATAAAGCAGAAGTAGATGTTTTTCTGAAACTCTCTTGCTTTTTCGATGATCCAGCAGATGTTGGCAATTTGGTCTCTGGTTCCTCTGCCTTTTCTAAATCCAGCTCGAATGTCTGGAAGTTCACGGTTCACATACAGTTGCATCCTGGCTTGGACAATTTTGAGCATTACTTTACTAGTGTGTGAGATGAGTGCAATTGTGTGGTAGTTTGAACATTCTTTTGCATTACCTTTCTTCGAGATTGGAATGAAAACTGACCTTTTCCAGTCCTATGGCCACTGCTTAGTTTTCCAGATTTGCTGGCATATTGAGTGCAGCACTTTCACAGTGTTATCTTTTAGGATTTGAAAGAGCTCAACTGGAATTCCATCACCTCCACTAGCTTTGTTTGTAGTCATGCTTCCTAAGGCATTCCAGGATGTCTGACTCTGGGTGAGTGATCACACCATTGTGGTTATCTGGGTCATGAAGATCTTTTCTGTATAGTTCTTCTGTGTATTCTTGCCACCTCTTCTGAATATCTTCTACTTCTGTTAGGTCCATGCCATTTCTGTCCTTTATACCATTTCTGTCCTTTATTGTGCCCATCTTTGCATGAAATCCAGTCTACCATTTTGAACTAATTTCTAAACAGATTGTTCAAATCTTATTCTCATCTTACAGGTGAGAAAACAAGCTTAGAAAAAACATAGATAATTTGCTCAAGATTTCACAAGTGGTAAAAGAGCAACATTGTGACTGTAATCCAAGTCTGTTCAACCCTAAGCCCAGGGTTCTAAACCAGCTTCCAGTGCTGGTGAGCTGAATAGAATAAGAGACCAGTCTCATGATCAGTCCTAGTATCCATAAAAGGTCCACAGCCTCCAGGTTTTCTGCTTCTGGACCACATTTGAAGACCACTGCTATAGGTCATGTCTCTGAAACTCTCCCACCCACCACAAGTCCTAAACTTGAATCTTTACCCCTCATTTATTTATTCACTAATTCACTATTTACTGAGTACAGACACTTCTGAAACAAGCTAGGCATGGTCTCAACCTTCACAAGCCTTCCTGTCTACTAGGCAAATGGCTCATGTCACAGATAAAGATGTCGAAACCTAGAAGGAAAAGGATTTGCCCAAGGTCACAAATTAGAGGCAGGGCTAGCATTAGAGGACCTCCTTACTCCCAGACCAGCACCCTCTTTCCTCTGTATTTTTAAGGTAAGTAATACATTGTGGTGGAAAGAATGATTCTAAAACCGAAACTCCAGTACTTTGGCCATCTCATGCAAAGAGTTGACTCATTGGAAAAGACTCTGATGCTGGGAGGGATTGGGGGCAGGAGGCGAAGGGGACGACCGAGGATGAGATGGCTGGATGGCATCACGGACTTGATGGACGTGAGTCTGAGTGAATTCCGAGAGATGGTGATGAACAGGGAGGCCTGGCGTGCTGCGATTCATGGGGTCGCAAAGAGTTGGACATGACTGAACGACTGAACTGAATTGAACTGAATACATTGTGGGAAAATTAGAAAACTCAAGTCAGCAATCAAGAAGGGAGTGAAAATCACCCATAATCTCACCTTGCAAAAGCCCAAGACATTGGCTGGTATAATTCTAGACATACATCTATGTATACATAATTTTTTTCTTAACAATATTTGTAAGGTCCTACAACTTTTGCTTTATCTTAAAAGAGTTAACACATTATATAGACTATGCCTTTTTAAGAATACACCTATATGCAAATACTCCCAAGTCAATGGATACTGCAACATCAATCTTAATCATTTTTATAGATGTATTACATGTTATTTAATTGCTATCTTCTTGCTGGAAATCAAGGCTGATTTCCCATTTTTCACATTCATACACCAGCCCTCCAATTAATATTCTCATATCTCATAATACTAATCCTCAAGCCAGACAGACTGTGCTAATATTAGTTTTGCCACCTTGGACAAATGTTAACTTCTCTGAGTCTCAGTTTCCTCATTTGCGGAGTGAATTACATGACATACATTGCACTCGGTATTTTTAGTTATTAAGGAGATAAGGTACAGAAAAGGCCAGGTATGGTTCTTCGTTCACTGTAGGTGCTAAATTCACAGCAGCTGCATGAGATTTATCATTCACTGCTTTCTCTCCTAGGAGTCCTGCTTAGTATAACGGGAACCCTTGGTCCACTTCAAGCATTCTCTAAAGGAACTAGTCTGTCTCCCAAAATAGAGCCAGCTCCACGCTAGGTGGAACCCACAGTGGCTAGCTCTCCCCTGTTACCATCCCTGAGGTCCTCCAAAAGCCCTCACACCACTAGAGGATGCCTGGACAGGTGAGATTCCCAGGAGTGAGCAGAGTGGGGTGTTGGAGGGAAAGGGAGAGACAGACTCCGCCGTGCCAGGATGAACACGAATGGCAGGGACCAAAATCTTGCAAGAATTAGTTTAAGCCTAATGGCACCCCACTCCAGTACTTCTGCCTGGAAAATCCCATGAATGGAGGAGCCTGGTAGGCTGCAGTCCATGGGGTTGTTGAGAGTCAGACACGACTGAGCGACTTCAATTTCACTTTTCACTTTCATGCATTGGAGAAGGAAATGGCAACCCACTCCAGTGTTCTTGCCTGGAGAATCCCAGGGACAGGGGAGCCTGGTGGGCTGCCGTCTCTGGGATCCCACAGAGTCAGACACGACTGAAGTGACTTAGCTTAGCATCATCCCAAGAATTCTACATGGAATTCACAGAGAGGCCTGATGGCTGCCCTCAAAGAGCCCAAATTCGAGATTAGGACTGAGGAACCCCACAGCGGGAGGAAACATCCGTAATTTACAAGAAAAAGTCCTTTTCTTTTTCTACTTTTATTGCTTTCACTTCCTGTTCCTCTTTGGTGTGGAAAGTAGGAGGGTTGGGAGAGAAAGTAAGAAGGGAGATAGGGAAGGGACGAGAAGGAGCAAAAGGGGAACACACCAAGGCTTCCACAACAGACTGGTGTGCGGGCTCGCGCTTGCCCTGCCCTGGGGACGACAGTGAGCCCGGAGCCTGCCTTTCCCCGGTGTCTAATCCTCGCTATCAACCAGATGATAGTTCCATGTTAGAGTCGAGAAAGTGGTTCTACGAGAGTAAGCACTGATGCTAACAGCTATTATTTATGGAGGGTTAATCATATTTCACAGTGCTACTGAATTCATTTAATTCTGATTATGAAAATAACTATTAATAATCTTGTTTTGCAGAGGATTTAACTGAGCCAGTGAGGGAGGCTCTGACACCGGGTCTTTTGGTCTCTTGTGTCTATGGAATCATGCTGTGCTGTGCTGTGTTTAGTCTCTCAGTCATGTCCAACTCTGCAACCCCAAGGACTGTAGCCCACCAGGCTGCTCTGTCCATGGGGATTCTCCAGGCAAGAATACTGCAGTGGGTTGCCATGCCCTCCTCCAGGGGATCTTCCCAAGCCAGGGATTGAGCCCAGATCTCCCACATTGCAGGAAGATTCTTTACTGTCTGAGCTACCAGGAAAGCCCAAGAATACCAGAGTGTGTAGCCTATCCCTTCTCCAGGGGATCGTCCAGACCTAGGAATCAAACCTGGGGGCCTCCTGCGTTGCAGGCGGATTCTTTACCAGCTGAGCTACCAGGGAAGCCCCCACTGAATCATGCTCTCTTCTAAATCAGGCTTTGAAAGCAAAGAGCAGCTGGTTTCCTATACCTGTGCCATCAGCCCCCTGCTTCCCTTTGCCCCCTCCCCTAGGGTCATAGGGCACATCCTGGGCTGTCTGCATATCTTCTCCCCCACATCCCCTCCACCTGGCCTCTGATGTCCACCCACCTTTCTTTTATTTATTTATTTTAATTTTTACTTTATTTTACTTTACAATACCGTATTGGTTTTGCCATACATTGATGTGAATCCACCATGGGTGTATATGAGATCCCAATCCTGAATCCCCCTCCCACATCCCCCTCCATTTCCTCTCTCTGGATCATCCCCGTGTACCAGCCCCAAGCATCCTGTATCCTGTATCGAACATAGGCTGGTGCTTCATTCTTACATGATAGTATACATGTTTCAATGCCATTCTCCCAAATCATCCCGCCCTCTCCCTCTCCCACAGAGTCCAAAAGTCCGTTCTATACATCTGTGTCTCTTTTGCTGTCTCGCATACAGGGTCATCATTGCCATCTTTTTAAATTCCATATATATGTGTCAGTATACTGTATTGGTGTTTTTCTTTCTGGCTTACTTCACTCTGTATAATAGGTTCCAGTTTCATCCATCTCATTAGAACATAATACTCCATTGTGTATATGTACCACAGCTTTCTTATCCATTCATCTGCTGATGGACATCTAGGTTGTTTCCAATGTTCATTGCAGCACTGTTTATAATAGCCAGGACATGGAAACCACCCACCTTTCTAAGGCTTGGACTTCAGTGATAGATTCCTTTATCTCCAAGACTTTGAAGAAAACTTGGAAACTGGCAAGGCCTATAAATTCATTCATTCATTTCTTCATTCATTCATTTATTCAATATAGACTCAGTGAGAATCTAATAGGGATGAACTAGACAAGGCACAGAATTCCAGGTTGCAAATTATTTTCCCTCAGAATTTTGAAGACATTGTCCCTTTACTGTCTTCTAGTTACCAATGTTGCTGTCTGATGTTACTTCCATCTGAAATTTAATTTTTTTTCCAAATCATGTGTCAATTGTTAAGAAGAAAGTACTCAAGTTATTTGGACCTAAATATCAGGTGCTTCTTTTGGCCTAGAAGGAGCTGTGAAAGCATTTTTGAGACACTGAAAGGACCAAGAAGTGAGAAAGTTTGGGAAGCACTGCTCTAAAATAAATTCCTATAATTGCATTTGCTACGTCGAAAGCAATTGACATGGGGGGTGGGGTGGGAAATAGGCAGGTTTGGTTTGTCATGTTTGCATGCTAAGTCAAGTCAATCATGTCCAAATCTTTGTGACCCTGTAGACCCTGAGCCCTGCCAGGCTCCTCTGTCCGTGGGATTCTCCAGGCACGAAAACGGAGCGTGTTGCCATGCCCTCCTCCAGGGGATCTTCCTGACCCAGGGATCGAATTCACATCTCCTCTGTCTCCTGCTTTGGCAGGCAGGTTCTTTACCACTAGCGCCACCTGGGAAGTCCTTGGTTTGTCATCCATAAACCCAAATTGCCTTTCAGAAGTTTTTCATTTGCAATCTAACCAACAGATTGTGAGAGTGAAAAACAATTTAACAGTAATGTCAGTTCAGTTCAGTCGCTCAGTCATGTCCGACTCTTTGCGACCCCATGAATCGC